>CM033469.1:385137683-385234478 GCA_019447015.1 Hymenochirus boettgeri | reverse complement strand
CTAGTAAAATGCTTGGTACACGGACACTAGTAAAATGGTTGGTACACAGACACTAGTAAAATGGTTGGAACACAGACAATGGTAAAAATGCTTAGTACACAGACATTGACAAAATGGATGGAAAATTGGCAGTGGTAAATGGTTGGAACATAGACACTGGTGAAAAGCTTGGCAAACTACTACTGTAGGTATATACCACCCTGACCTCGTGACCTCGTCCTCGACTTTAATGCGCCTCATGTGTCACTGGATGGAAAACAGGTAGCAGTCACTGTCCATGGGGCACTACCAATCTCCCTCCAAATTCCACTAACTCTTCAGCTATTCCTGACTCTTCCCTGCTCGTGGGTGCATAGTTGTAGTAAAATGGTTGGTACATGGAGACTAGTAAAATGGTTGGTACACGGATAATAGTAAAATGCTTGGTACACAGACACTAGTAAAATGGTTGGTACACGGACACTAATAAAATGCTTGGTACACGGACACTAGTAAAATGGTTGGTACATCTAATGAATAAGAACGAATGGAGAAGGTAGTGACACTCAGTCCTACCTTCCTTATATTACCAAATAAATGTACAGTAGCCATGTTCATACTGCTTGCAATACTGCTTGGAACTGCAAATTAGAACACTGTTCCTTAAAATTACAGCCATTTAATTTTTTCTGCCTCATATTCCAGAATATATACCACATGGGTGTGTGTTTGTTTTTCTGTGGTCATAGGTTTGGGGATAAAGTCCAATAGTTTTCTAGGTGGTCTTGTGTAATTTTGTACTTGCTCTTTAAAGGACACTCCACCCTCAAGGACATCTTTTAGAAAGAATTGTCCTAGGAATTCATTACTGTATGCCTGCTATGCTTCTGGATGCCTTATGGAAACTGAGCAATTTAGAAACAGTACTGGGTCTGTACTGAGCCTGGGCTGCTCAGAAGGCAGACAGGGATTAACATTCAGTCATTGGCTGTGATGTCAACTGTCAAATCCATAACTGACAGTTACTAACTGGAAGAACCAGGAAGCAGAACAGGGGAAACAGACATTGTGCGGATTTCGAGGTTAGACTTATATTTTCACATTTCAAACTATTACCGTTTAGGGTTTTGGGGGGCGATTTACCTGTATGTAAGTTTTCCTTTTGGGCTGGACTTGCCCTATAAGCACGGACAACAGGTGTCCAACTTTAGACCAGGCCTTTGGTGTCCAACTTAAAACCAGGTCTAAAGGTGTCCAACTTAAGACCTGGCCTGCAGGTGTCCAATTTAAGACCAGGCCTACGGTGTCCAATTAAAGACCAGTCCTACAGGGTGTCCAAGTGTGCAACCTGAAAACCTTCAACCTTGTTCTCACCATCTCCCAGAATCTGGGATTGCTAATGGATGATGGTTGAGGGCTTGTAATAAATTGTTCATAACATGGAACATCCTTTGGGATTGGATGATGCATTCAGCAGCCGAAGAATCAAGTAACTTCCAACCAAGGGCATAACTACCAGGACAGGGGGAGCAACTGCAGGGGGCCCCGGGAGCCAAGGGGGCCCCATCTTCTTATTTTTTCTATGACAGATGTAGCCTTCTCCAAGAAACCACTGTGACCTCAGGTCAGATTGTGGACCTTAGTAACATAGTTACATAGTAATAACAAGTAGTAACATAGTAATTGAGGTTGAATAAGAACATACGTCCATCTAGCAAACTTTCACACCCTCCTTTTTAACAATACCTAACAGTTGATCCAGAGGAAGGCAAAAAAAAACATGTAAAAAAGGGGGGGAATCCTTCCTGACCAAACGACAATCGGAAAGTATCCCTGGATGACCAGAACTACGATATTATTAATACCATAATTCTCAATATTATATAGATATCCCCTGTACCACCCAGAACTACAGTATATGGATAATACCAGTAATTCTCAATATTATATAGTATCCTGTACCAACCAGAACTACAGTATATGGATTAATACCAGTAATTCTTAATATTATATAGTATCTCCGTACCAACCAGACCTACAGTATATGTAATGATACCAGGAATTCTCATATTATATAGTACCCTGTACCAACCAGAACTACAGTATATGTATTAATACCAGTAATTCTCAATAGTATTATACCCTACCAACCAGAACTACAGTATATGTATAATCCAGTAATTCTTAATATTATATAGTATCCCTGTACCACACCAGAACTACAGTATATTTATTTATCAAGTAATCTCAATATATATAGTCCCCGTACTTACCAGAACTACATTATGTATTAATACCAGTAATTCCCAATATTATATAGTATCCCCCGTACCAACCAGAACTACAGTATATGCATTAATACCAGTATTTCTCAATATTATAGTCTCCCCCGTACCAACCAGAACTACATAGTATGTATTAATACCAGTAATCCTCATATTATATAGTATTGCCGTACCACCAGAACTACAGTATATGTATTAATTCCAGTAATTCTCAATATTACATAGTATCCCTGTACCAACCAGAACTACGTATATGTATTAATACCAGTAATTCTCAATATTATATAGTATCTCTGTACCAACCAGTATGTATTAATACCAGTAATTCTCAATATTATATAGTATCCTCTGTACCAACCAGAACTACAGTATATGTATTAATACCAGTATTCTCAATATTATATTAGTATCTCTGTCCCAACCGAACTACAGTATATGTATAATACCAGGAATTCTCAATATATATTATATCTCCCTGTACCAACCAGAACTACAGTTGTTTTAATACCAGAAATTCTCAATATTATATAGTATCCCTTACCAACAGAACTACAGTATATGTATTAATACCAGTAATTCCAATATTATATAGTATCCCCTTACAACCAAAACTACGTATAGTATTATATATCAGTAATCTCAATATTATATAGTATCCCCTTACCAACCAGAACTACAGTATATGTATACAGTAATTCTCAATATATATAGTATCCCCTTTACCATCAGAACTACAGTAATGTATAATCACAGTAATTCTCATATTATATAGTATCACCTGTAACCAACCACACTACAGTATATTGTATTAATACCGTATAATTCTCAATATTATATAGTATCACTTACCAACCAGAACTCCAGTTGATTTAATACCAGTAATTCTCAATATTATATAGTATCCTCTTACCACCCTCCTGAGGCTTTACAGAAGGCTAAACCATTGGACAGGAAGACAACTCTCCAGTTTCTGGATTTTGGACAGGATTACAGGAGAACAATAAGGAGCAGGAATGTGTGGTAAGGGGCCCAGCACTTGGGAAAATTTTAAATTGGGGGTGGACATGCCCTTTAAGTTTATGTTCTTGAAGACGTTTCACTAGTCATCCAACGGCTTTCTCTTATTCAGATGACTTGTCGGATTTGCCAACAGATTCTTGTCACTTCTGAATTGAGAAAGTCAAAAACGTCTTCAAGAACATAAACTTTAACAGGCAATTCAATAAAGTTTCGTTAAAAATGTACCATTTCCCCCCAACCAATCAGATATTATTTAACATTTGAAAGCTAACATCTTATTGTTGGGGGGAAATTACACCTTTTTAACAATAGAACTTTATTGATATCCCCCTATAAGTCCATTCTAACTGAATACAACAGATATTTACTTTTTGTTATACAACATTCTGCCATCTAGTGTTCATTTTAAAATCTTCGGTAACTATAATCAATTACTTTGTTATACAACACTGCCATATTGTGTTCATTTTAAATGTTCTGTTAAACTATATCTGTTGTATTCAATTAGATCAACCGACTTGAAGATTCAAGTCCGGTTGTCTAATGATAATACAACAGAATACCATGACCTGGATGAATAGAACCTTCACAAGCTCTGTTAAACTATAATCACATTACCTTGGTATACACTGCCATTACTGTTCATTTAAAAATGTTCTGTGAATTACAATTACATTACCTTTGCTGGTTATCCGTGACCCAGACTATGTTCAAGATCTCAGCACTGCAAGATCTTGTTATAATTTGGTCTACTAATATATGGATATGTCCTCCTGACATCCTGTATGGAATTACAGAATAATATATATGGGATATATACAATATATAGATTGAATACAGTGTTTTCTCCCCACTGCGAACTGTCAGATTCCCTAATGTACGGAGTTACAAGATAATAGATCATACACCTGGGGCTTGTTACATTACACTGTGAATATATTATTTATGCTTTTGCTACTTGGGGCAAACACTGTACTTTTATTTAACAGATCAGAATTTAATTAGGTAATGTAAAGTAATACAAGGTGTGACACTCCAATTAGGCTACTTTTACAGCTACATTTAGATGGAGTGCTACTGATCGTGGTCAAACATATAATAACAACATAGAAAAGATAATCAATGTCACTTCCTAGGCCCCACACATATCATTTATCTGCACCTGGCTCTCTTTATAAACATAGAAAAGATAATCAATGCACATTCCTAGGCCCTATACAATATCATATTATCTGCACACTGGCATACTTTATACAGAGGAAAAGATAATCAATACCATTCCTAGGCCCCCACACAATATCATATTATCTCTGCAGACACTGGCATTACTTTCATAACTAGAAAAATAACTCTAGCACATTCCTAGGTCCCTTTACGTAACAGTAAGAAGCATATTAGCTGCAACTCCTGTGCATTGACCTTAACACTAGTAAAATGGTTGTGGTTGGTACACGGACACTAGTAAAATGGTTGGTACACGAATACTAGTAAAATGATTGGTACACAAACACTAGTAAAATAGTACACGGATACTAGTAAAATGGTTGGTGCACGAACACTAGTAAAATGGTTGTTAAACGGACACTAGTAAAATGGTTGGTACACAGACACTAGTAAAATGGTTGGTTGATCATTGACTGTATCCACCAGTGGTCCTTGACGGTATCCACCAGCTCCCTTTGACTGTTATCCACCAGCGTCCATTTGACTGTTATCCACCAGCGTCCCTTTGACTGTTAGTTACCAGTTCTCTTCACATAAATACGTATACACACACACATACATACATACACACACACATACACAGGCTAGATGGAAAAGTGGAAGAGGTTGCAGTCTGGGAACATTTCAATAAGATTTCTAATGAATAAGAAGCGAATGGAGATGTAGGGCACTCAGTCCTACCTTCTATAATTACCAAATAAATGTACAGTAGCCAATGTGCCATACTGCTTGCAATATGCTTGGAACTGCAAATTGTAACACTGTTCCTTTAAAATTACAGCCATTTAAGTTTTTTCTGCCTCATATCAGAATATACAACATGGGGTGTGTGGTTGTTTCTGTGGTCATAGGTTTGGGGATAAAGTCCAATAGTTTTCTAGGTGGTCTTGTAGTTTTGTACTGCTCTAAAGGACAACTCCACCCTCATTAGGAAATCTTTTAGAAAGAATTTGTCCTAGGAATTCATTACTGTATGCCTGCTATGCTTCGGATGCCTTAGGAAACTGAGCAATTTAGAAACCTGTACTGAGCCTGTACTGAGCCTGGGCATGCTCAGAAGAGGCAGACAGGGGATTAACATTTAGTCATTGGTGTGAGTCAACTGTCAAATCCATAACTGACAGTTACTAACTGGAAGAACCAGGAAGCAGAAACAAGGGGAAAACAGGACATGCGGTGTCAGGTTCAGGTTAGACTTATATTTCACATTTCAAACTATTACCGTTTAGGGTTTTGGGGGTGATTTACCTGTATGTAAGTTTTCATTTGGGGCTGGACTTGCCCTATAAGCCACGGACAACAGGTGTCCAACTTAGACCAGGCCTATGGTGTCAACTTAAAACCAGGTCTAAAAGGTGTCCAACTTAAGACCTGGCCTGCAGGTGTCCAATTTAAGACCAGGCCTACAGGTGTCCAAATTAAGACCAGTCCTACATGTGTCCAAGTGTGAACCTGAAAAACCTTCAACCTTGTTATCACATCTCCCAGAATCTGGGATTGCTAATGGATGATGGTTGAGGGCTTGTAATAAATTGGTCAATAACATGGAACATCCTTTGGGATTGGATGATGCATTCAGCAGCCGAAGAATCAGTAAACTTCCAACCAAGGGCAAACTACCAGGGAGCAGGGGGAGCAACAGCAGGGGGGCCGGGAGCCAAGGGGGCCCCATCTTCTTATTTTTTCTATGACAGATGTAGCCTTCTCCAAGAAACCACCTGTGACCTCAAGGTCAGATGTGGACCTTAGTAACAATAGTTACATAGTAATACATAGTAGTAACATAGTAATTGAGGTTGAATAAGAACATAGAGTCCATCTAGTTCAAAATTTTCACCCTCCTTTTTAAAATACCTAACAGTTGATCCAGAGGAAGGCAAAAAAAAACATGTAAAAAAGAGGGGGAATCCTTCCTGACTCCTAAAGACAATCGGAAAGTATCCCTGATGAACCAGAACTACAGTATATGTATTAATACCAGTAATCTCAATATTATATAGTTCCCTGTACCAACCAGAACTACAGTATATGATTAATACCAGTAATTATCAATATTATATAGTATCCCTGTACCAACCAGAACTACAGTATATTGGATTAATACCAGTAATTCTCAATATATATAGTATCCCTGTACCAACCAGAAACTACAGTATATGGATTAATACCAGTATTTTAATATTATATAGTATCCCTGTACCACCAGACCTACAGTATAGTATTAATACCCAGTAATTTCTAATATATAAGTATCCCTGTACCAACCAGAACTACAGTATGTTAATACCAGTATTCTCAATATATATAGTACCCCTACCAACAGAAACTACAGTATATGTATGAATACAGTAATTCTTAATATTATATAGTATCCCTGTACCAACCAGAACTACAGTATATTTATTAATATCAGTAATTCTCAATATTATATAGTATCCCCGTACTTACCAGAACTACAGTATATGGTATTAATACCAGTAATTCTCAATATTATATAGTATCCCCGTACCAACAAGAACTACATTATATGCATAATACCAGTAATTCTCAATATTATAGTCTCCCGTACCAACCAGAACTACAGATAGTATTAATACCAGTATTCTCAATATTATATATGCCGTACCAACCAGAACTACAGTATATGATTAATTCCAGTAATTCTCAATATTACATAGTATCCCTGTACAACCAGAAATACAGTATATGTATTAATACCAGTAATTCAATTATATATAGTATTTGTACCAACCAGTATGTATTTTAATACCAGTAATTCTCAAATTATATAGTATCCTGTACCAACCAGAACTAAGTATATGTATTAATACAGTAATTCGCAATATTAATAGTATCCTGTACCAACCAGAACTACAGTATATGTATTAATACCAGAATTCTCAATAATATAGTATCTCTGTACCAACCAGAATACAGTATATGTATTAATACCAGTAATTCTCACTATTATATAGTATCTCTGTACCAACCAGTATGTATTAATACCAGTAATTTCAATATTATATAGATATCCCCTTACCAACCAGAACTACAGTATATGTATTAATACAGTAATTCTCAATATATAGTACCCCTTACCAACCAAAAAACTAGTATATGGATTAAATCAGTAATTCTCAATATTATTAGTATCCCTACCAACCAGAACTACAGTATATGTATTACCAGTAATTCTCAATATTATATAGTATCCCCTTACCATCCAGAACTACAGATATGTATTAATACAAGTAATTCTCAATATTATATAGTATCCCTGTACCAACCAGAACTACATATATGTAGTAATACCAGTATTCTCAATTATTATAGTATCACTGTACCAACCAGAACTACAGTATATGTATTAATACCAGTAATTCTAATTTATATAGTATCCTCTACCAACCCTCCTGGAGGCTTTACAGAAGGCTAAACCAGTGGACAGGAAGACAATCTTCAGTTTCCGGATTTGGACAAGGATTACAGGAGAACCATAAGGAGCAGGAATGTATGGTAAGGGGCCAGCATGGGAAAATTTTAGATTTGGGGGTGGACATGCCCTTTAAAGTTTAGTTTTGAAGACGTTTCACTAGTCATCCAACTGGCTTTCTCTATTCAGAATGACTGTACGGATTTGCCAACAGATTCTTGTACATCTGAATTGAGAAAGTCAAAAAACGTCTTCAAGAACTAAACTTTAACAGGGCAATTCAATAAAAGTTCGTTAAAAATGGTACCAATTTCCCCCCAACCAATTCAGATATATTTAACATTTGAAAGCTAACATCTTATTGGTTGGGGGGAAATTAGCACCATTTTTAACATAAGAACTTTTATTGAATAACCCTTAAGTCCATCTAACTGATACAACAGATATACTTTTTGTATACAAACACTGCCATTAGTGTTCATTTTAATCTTCTGTAAACTATATCAATTACCTTTGTCATATAACACTGCCATCTAATGTTCTATTTAAATGTTCGTGAATAAAAATCACATACCTTTGATCAAACACTGCATTTGTGTTCATTTTAAAGTTCTGTTAAACTATATCTGTTGTATTCAATTAGATCAACCGGACTTGAAGTTAAAGTCCGGTTGATCTAATTGAATACAACAGATATACCATGACCTGGATGAATGAGAACCTTCACAAGCTCTGTTAAACTATAATCACATTACCTTTGGTATACAACAACTGCATCTACTGTTCATTTTAAATGTTTGTGAATTACAATTACATTACCTTTGCTGGCTAACAGTGACCCAGACTAGTTCAGATCTCAGCACTGCAAAGATCTTGTTATAATGTGGTATAACTAATATATGGTATGTCCTCCTGACATCCTGTAATGGAAATTACAGAATGAATATATTGGGTATATACAATATATATAGATTGATACAGTGTATTCTCCCCGCTGAACTGTCAGATCCCTAAGTACGGAGTACAAGGATAATAGATCATACACCTGGGGCTTGTTACATTTACTGTGAATATTATTTATAGCTTTGCTGCACTTGGGGAAACAAATTGTACTTTTATTTAACAGTATCAGAATTTAATTAGGTAAATGTAAAGTAATACAAGGGATCGTGGAAGCCTCAATTAGGCTAATTTACAAACTACATTTAGTGGAAGTGCTATGATCGTCAAACATTAATAAAACATAGAAAGATAATCATGCACATTCCTAGGCCCCACACAATATCATATTATCTGCACAACTGGCATACTTTATAAACATAGAAAAGATAATCAATGCACTTCCTAGGCCCCATACAATATCATATTATCTGCACACTGGCATACTTTATAAACATAGAAAAGATAATCAATGCACATTCCTAGGCCCTATACAATATCATATTATCTGCACACTGGCATACTTTATAAACATAGAAAAGTAATCAATACACATTCCTAGGCCCCACACAATATCATATTATCTGCACACTGGCATACTTTATAAACATAGAAAAGATATCAATGCCATTCCTAGGCCCTATACAATATCATATTATCTGCCACTGGCTACTTTATAAAACATAGAAAAGTAATCATGCACATTCCTAGGCCCCATACATATCATATTATCTGCACACTGGCATATTTATAAACATAGAAAGATAATCAATACACATTCCTAGGCCCCACACAATATTCTAATCTGCACACTGGCATACTTTATAAACATAGAAAAGATAATCAATACACATTCTAGGCCCATACAATATCATATTATCTGCACTGGCATACATATAAAAAAGGGGTTTTAGTATACATTACTGTGATCACATGAAGAAAAGCCTTCCAACCACGTCAAGGTAACCTGAAGGCTTTTCATTCATGTGATCACAGTAATAAATACTAAAACCCCTTGTTTATAATGTATGTCAGTGTGCAGATAATAGATATTGTATGGGCCTAGGAATGTAAAGTAAAGCTTGGGGCAGGATTCCGTTGTATGAGGATTTCTAGGATGACCTGCTGCCTTTTACCTTGTTTAACCTAAATTACCTGATCTCTGTTTTGCTATAAATCTGGACTGTGTGTACCCACCTTAGGTAAAGAGGAAAAAATATATTGATATAATAATGATATAATAATGATATATACAGGTGATGCTCAGGCCCCTGTACAATGTGATAGAATTGACACATCTGGCTGGTTTAAAGGGGCAATCTGATAAGAAACTGTAAAAACTGAGTTTATTTCCTGTTAATATGCTGATTGGATGCAATTAAATAAACATTTGTCACCTGGCATCAACCAATAGTAATGGGTATATTTATGTAAGAAAGCACTAAGCAATATATGGCTCATACATACATTGATGTAATCCTATATACATTTATGACATCACATATATATTTATAATTTCATACCCATTATGATAATTGTATAATAGTATTGTAATTACTAAATGTTTCTATTATATATAATCCATCTCTGGTGTGACTTGATGGCTCTTTGAATGTTGTTTGAACGTAGGAATGTTGGAGGGAATAATCCTAGTGTATGGCCATCCAGGTGGAAAAAGTGGAATATAAAGTGCTGATTATTACCAATGAGAATTGACTGTTTGAATTCTAATTGTAAAATAAATGGATCCAGGGTGCGAGTTTTTGAGGGATAGTAGTATCCCTTTAATGCATGAATAAATAAATTGCAACATACAGTGTCTCAACTAAATGTAATCTTCCTCAGTATTAGCAATCGGGATTCAAACCATTGCAAATGAACCTAGATGATGTCGCTCCAGTTGGACCTGCTAACAGCTCCATCAACACCACGGGGCAGGTTGAAAATCCAGCTCAGGGCATGTCAGTTCCATCTAATAGACATCAGTAGCGGTGCCAGTGCCTAACTTCCGACATATGGGCCCCTATCACCCACCGCCAACACAAAATCAGCACCACATCTTCCTGGTGGAACAGCTTTCCAGAATCAGCTCTACCAATTATCCTAATTAATACACATTAATAGAAGACAAGTAATGTACAACTGTAAAGTATGTTTATCGTTTCAGATATCGCTGTCTTCTGGCTTTCAAAAAACAGAAATTAATAAGGGGATTGGGGGAGCTGAATATGAAGAGAGACTGGAAAAGTTACAATTATGTACGCTGGAGAAAGGGCGTTGTGTGGGGATATGATTACTGTATATAAATACATTAAAGGGCCATACAATAAACTATCTGGGGCATTGTTCACCAATAGAGCATGTCAGAGGACACGTGGACATCCCTTAAGACTTGAAGAAAAAAGGTTTAGTTGGTACCGGATACTAGTAAAATGCTTGGTACACGGATACTTAAAATGGTTGGTACAGGATACTAGTAAAATGGTCGGTACACGTATACTAGTAAAATGGTTGGTACACGGATAATAGTAAAATGGTTAGTACACGGACACTAGTAAATGGTTGGTACAGGGATACTAGAAAATGGTCGGTACACGTATACTAGTAAAATGGTTGGTCACGTATAATAGTAAAATGGTTAGTACAGGACACTAGTAAAATGGTTGGTACAGGGACACTAGTAAAATGGTGGTACAGAGATACTAGTAAAATGATTGGTACACGAACATTAGTAAAATGCGGTATACGAACATTAAAAATGCTTGGTACACGGACACTAGTAAAATGGTTGTTACATGGACACTACTAAAATGCTTGGTACACGGACACTAGTAAAATGGTTGGTACACGGACACTACTAAAATGCTTGGTACACAGACACTAGTAAAATGCTTGTACACGACACTAGTAAATGCTTGGTACAGGACACTAGTAAAATGGTTGGTACACAGACACTAGTTAAATGGTTGAACACAGACAATGGTAAAAATGCTTAGTACACAGACATTGACAAAATGGATGGAAAATTGCAGTGGTAAATGGTTGGAACATAGACACTGGTGAAAAGCTTGGCAAACTACTACTGTAGGTAATATCCACCCTGACCTCGTGACCTCGTCCTCGAATTAATGCGCCTCATGTGTCACTGGATGGAAAACAGGTAGCAGTCACTGTCCATGGGGCACTACCAATCTCCCTCAAATTCCACTAACTCTCAGCTATTCCTGACTCTTCCCTGCTCGTGGGTGCATAGTTGTAGTAAAATGGTTGGTACATGGAGACTAGTAAAATGGTTGGTACACGGAATAGTTAAAATGCTTGGTACACAGACACTAGTAAAATGGTTGGTACACGGACACTAATAAAATGCTTGGTACAGGACACTAGAAATGGTTGGTAAACAGATACTAGTAAAATGGTTGGTACACGGACACTAGTAAAATGGTGGTACAAAGAATCTAGTAAATGGTTGGTACATGGATACTAGTAAAATAGGTTGGTACACAGATACTAGTAAAATGCTTGGTTACACGTGCACTAGTACAAATGCTTGTAAAGGACACTAGTAAAATTGGTACACAGATACTAGTAAAGGTTGGCACGGACACTAGTAAAATGGTTGGTACAAGAATCTAGTAAAATGGTTGGTACACGGACTACTAGTAAAATGGTTGGTACACGTACACTAGTAAAATGGTTGGGGTGGTACACGGACACTAGTAAAATGGTTGGTACAGAATACTAGTAAAATGATTGGTACAACAAACACTAGTAAAATAGTACACGGATACTAGTAAAATGGTTGGTGCACGAACACTAGTAAAATGGTTGTTAACGGACACTAAGCCATACTGCTTGCAATACTGCTTGGAACTGCAAATTAGTAACACTGTTCCTTTAAAATTACAGCCATTTAAGTTTTTTCTGCCTCATATTCCAGAATATATAACACATGGGGTGTGTGTTTGTTTTCTGTGGTCATAGGTTTGGGGATAAAGTCCAATAGTTTTCTAGGTGGTCTTGTAGTTTTGTACTTGCTCTTTAAAGGACAACTCCACCCTCATAAGGACATCTTTTAGAAAGAATTTGTCCTAGGAATTCATTACTGTATGCCTGCTATGCTTCTGGATGCCTTATGGAAACTGAGCAATTTAGAAACCTGTACTGAGCCTGTACTGAGCCTGGGCATGCTCAGAAGAGGCAGACAGGGGATTAACATTTAGTCATTGGCTGTGATGTCAACTGTCAAATCCATAACTGACAGTTACTAACTGGAAGAACCAGGAAGCAGAAACAGGGGAAACAGGACATTGTGCAGGATTTCAGGTTAGACTTATATATTTCACATTTCAAACTATTACCGTTTAGGGTTTTGGGGGGTGATTTACCTGTATGTAAGTTTTCATTTTGGGGCTGGACTTGCCCTATAAGCACAGGACAACAGGTGTCCAACTTTAGACCAGGCCTATTGGTGTCCAACTTAAAACCAGGTCTAAAGGTGTCCAACTTAAGACCTGGCCTGCAGGTGTCCAATTTAAGACCAGGCCTACAGGTGTCCAAATTAAGACCAGTCCTACATGTGTCCAAGTGTGCAACCTGAAAAACCTTCAACCTTGTTCTATCACATCTCCCAGAATCTGGGATTGCTAATGGATGATGGTTGAGGGCTTGTAATAAATTGTTCAATAACATGGAACATCCTTTGGGATTGGATGATGCATTCAGCAGCCGAAGAATCAAGTAACTTCCAACCAAGGGCATAACTACCAGGGAGCAGGGGGAGCAACAGCAGGGGGGCCCGGGAGCCAAGGGGGCCCCATCTTCTTATTTTTTCTATGACAGATGTAGCCTTCTCCAAGAAAACCACTGTGACCTCAAGGTCAGATTGTGGACCTTAGTAACATAGTTACATAGTAATAACATAGTAGTAACATAGTAATTGAGGTTGAATAAAGACATACGTCCATCTAGTTCAAACTTTTCACCCTCCTTTTTAACAATACCTAACAGTTGATCCAGAGGAAGGCAAAAAAAACATGTAAAAAGAGGGGGGGAATCCTTCCTGACTCCTAACGACAATCGGAAAGTATCCCTGGATGAACCAGAACTACAGTATATGTATTAATACCAGTAATTCTCAATATTATATAGTATCCCTGTACCAACCAGAACTACAGTATATGGATTAATACCAGTAATTCTCAATATTATATAGTATCCCTGTACCAACCAGAACTACAGTATATGGATTAATACCAGTAATTCTTAATATTATATAGTATCCCTGTACCAACCAGACCTACAGTATATGTATTAATACCAGTAATTTTCAATATTATATAGTATCCCTGTACCAACCAGAACTACAGTATATGTATTAATACCAGTAATTCTCAATATTATATAGTATCCCCTTACCAACCAGAACTACAGTATATGTATGAATACCAGTAATTCTTAATATTATATAGTATCCCTGTACCAACCAGAACTACAGTATATTTATTAATATCAGTAATTCTCAATATTATATAGTATCCCCGTACTTACCAGAACTACAGTATATGTATTAATACCAGTAATTCTCAATATTATATAGTATCCCCGTACCAACCAGAACTACATTATATGCATTAATACCAGTAATTCTCAATATTATAGTCTCCCCGTACCAACCAGAACTACAGTATATGTATTAATACCAGTAATTCTCAATATTATATAGTATTGCCGTACCCACCAGAACTACAGTATATGTATTAATTCCAGTAATTCTCAATATTACATAGTATCCCTGTACCAACCAGAACTACAGTATATGTATTAATACCAGTAATTCTCAATATTATATAGTATCTCTGTACCAACCAGTATGTATTAATACCAGTAATTCTCAATATTATATAGTATCCCTGTACCAACCAGAACTACAGTATATGTATTAATACCAGTAATTCGCAATATTATATAGTATCTCTGTACCAACCAGAACTACAGTATATGTATTAATATCAGTAATTCTCAATATTATATAGTATCCCCTTACCAACCAGAACTACAGTATATGTATTACCAGTAATTCTCAATATTATATAGTATCCCCTTACCATCCAGAACTACAGTATATGTATTAATACAAGTAATTCTCAATATTATATAGTATCACTGTACCAACCAGAACTACAGTATATGTATTAATACCAGTAATTCTCAATATTATATAGTATCCTCTTACCAACCCTCCTGGAGGCTTTACAGAAGGCTAAAACCATTGGACAGGAAGACAACTCTTCAGTTTCCTGGATTTTGGACAAGGATTACAGGAGAACCATAAGGAGCAGGAATGTATGGTAAGGGGCCAGCACTTGGGAAAATTTTAGATTTGGGGGTGGACATGCCCTTTAAAGTTTAGTTCTTGAAGACGTTTCACTAGTCATCCAACTGGCTTTCTCTATTCAGAATGACTTGTACGGATTTGCCAACAGATTCTTGTACATTCTGAATTGAGAAAGTCAAAAAACGTCTTCAAGAACTAAACTTTAACAGGGCAATTCAATAAAAGTTCGTTAAAAATGGTACCAATTTCCCCCCAACCAATCAGATATTATTTAACATTTGAAAGCTAACATCTTATTGGTTGGGGGGAAATTAGCACCATTTTTAACAATAAGAACTTTTATTGAATAACCCTATAAGTCCATTCTAACTGAATACAACAGATATTACTTTTTGTTATACAACACTGCCATCTAGTGTTCATTTTAAATCTTCTGTAAACTATAATCAATTACCTTTGTCATATAACACTGCCATCTAATGTTCATTTTAAATGTTCCGTGAATAAAAATCACATTACCTTTGTTATACAACACTGCCATCTTGTGTTCATTTTAAATGTTCTGTTAAACTATATCTGTTGTATTCAATTAGATCAACCGGACTTGAAGTTAAAGTCCGGTTGATCTAATTGAATACAACAGATATACCATGACCTGGATGAATGAGAACCTTCACAAGCTCTGTTAAACTATAATCACATTACCTTTGGTATACAACACTGCCATCTACTGTTCATTTTAAATGTTCTGTGAATTACAATTACATTACCTTTGCTGGCTATACAGTGACCCAGACTATGTTCAGATCTTCAGCACTGCAAAGATCTTGTTATAATGTGGTCTAACTAATATATGGTATGTCCTCCTGACATCCTGTAATGGAAATTACAGAATGATATATATTGGGATATATACAATATATATAGATTGAATACAGTGTATTCTCCCCGCTGAACTGTCAGATTCCCTAATGTACGGAGTTACAAGGATAATAGATCATACACCTGGGGCTTGTTACATTACTGTGAATATATATTTATAGCTTTGCTGCACTTGGGGAAACAACTTGTACTTTTATTTAACAGTATCAGAATTTAATTAGGTAAATGTAAAGTAATACAAGGATCGTGGAAGCACTCCAATTAGGCTAATTTACAACTACATTTAGTGGAAGTGCTACTGATCTGGTCAAACATTAATACAAACATAGAAAAGATAATCAATGCACATTCCTAGGCCCCACACAATATCATATTATCTGCACACTGGCATACTTTATAAACATAGAAAAGATAATCAATGCACATTCCTAGGCCCCATACCACCACTATCATATTAGTCGGCAAACATATGGCATCTAACTTTTATAAACATAGAAAAGATAATCAATGCACATTCCTAGGCCCTATACAATATCATATTATCTGCACACTGGCATACTTTATAAACATAGAAAAGATAATCAATGCACATTCCTAGGCCCCATACAATATCATATTATCTGCACACTGGCATACTTTATAAACATAGAAAAGATAATCAATGCACATTCCTAGGCCCTATACAATATCATATTATCTGCACACTGGCATACTTTATAAACATAGAAAAGATAATCAATGCACATTCCTAGGCCCCATACAATATCATATTATCTGCACGCTGGCATACTTTATAAACATAGAAAAGATAATCAATGCACATTCCTAGGCCCCATACAATATCATATTATCTGCACACTGGCATACTTTATAAACATAGAAAAGATAATCAATACACATTCCTAGGCCCCACACAATATCATATTATTGCACACTGGCATACTTTATAAACAAAGGGGTTTTAGTATACATTACTGTGATCACATGAATGAAAAGCCTTCCAACCACGTCAAGGTAACCTGAAGGCTTTTCATTCATGTGATCACAGTAATAAATACTAAAACCCCTTTGTTTATAATGTATGTCAGTGTGCAGATAATATGATATTGTATGGGGCCTAGGAATGTAAAGTAAAGCTTGGGGCAGGATTCCGTGTATGAGGATTTCTAGGATGACCTGCTGCATTTTACCTTGTTTAACCTAAATTACCTGATCTCTGTAATTTGCTATAAATCTGGACTGTGTGTACCCACCTTTAGGTAAAAGGAGGAAAAATATTATTGATATAATAATGATATAATAATGATATAATACAGGTATGCTCAGGCCCCTGTACAATGTGATAGAATCTGACCATCTGGCTGGTTAAAAGGGGCAATCTGATTAAGAAAACTGTAATAAACTGAGTTTATTCTTCCTGTTAATATGCTGATTGGATGCAATTAAATAAACATTTGTCACCTGGCATCAACCACTAGTAATGGGTATATTTATGTAAGAAAGCACTAAGCACATATATGGCATCATACATACATTGATGTAATCCTATATACATTTATGACATCACATATATATTTATAATTTCATACCCCATTATGATAATTGTATAATAGTATTGTAATTACTAAATGTTTCTATTATAATATAATCCATCTCTGGTGTGACTTGATGGCTCTTTGAATGTTGTTTGAACGTAGGAATGTTGGGAGGGAATAATCCTAGTGTATGGCCATCACAGGTGGAAAAAGTGGAATATAAAGTGCTGATTATTACCAATGAAATTGACTGTTTGAATTCTAATTGTAAAATAAATGGATCCAGGGTGCGAGTTTTTTGAGGGATAGTAGTATCCCTTTAATGCAATGAATAAATAAATTGCAACATACAGTGTCTCAACTAAATGTAATCTTCCTCAGTATTAGCAATCGGGATTCAAACCATTGCAAATGAACCTAGATGATGTCAGCTCCAGTTGGACCTGCTAACAGCTCCATCAACACCACGGGGCAGGTTGAAAATCCAGCTCAGGGCATGTCAGTTCCATCTAATAGACATCAGTAGCGGTGCCAGTGGCCTAACTTCAGACATATGGGCCCCCTATCACCCACCGCCAACACAAATCAGCACCACATCTCCTGGTGGAACAGCTCTTCCTAGAATCAGCTCTACCAATTATCCTAATTAATAACACATTAATAGTAAGACAATGTAATGTTACAACTGTAAAGTATGTTTATCGTTTTCAAGATATCGCTGGTCTTACTGGCTTTCAAAAAACAGAAATTAATAAGGGGATTGGGGGAGCTTGAATATGAAGAGAGACTGGAAAAGTTACAATTATGTACGCTGGAGAAAAGGCGCTTGTGTGGGGATATGATTACTGTATATAAATACATTAAAGGGCCATACAATAAACTATCTGGGGCATTGTTCACCAATAGAGCATGTCAGAGGACACGTGGACATCCCTTAAGACTTGAAGAAAAAAGGTTTAGGCTTGGTACACGGATACTAGTAAAATGCTTGGTACACGGATACTAGTAAAATGGTTGGTACAGGGATACTAGTAAAATGGTCGGTACACGTATACTAGTAAAATGGTTGGTACACGTATAATAGTAAAATGGTTAGTACACGGACACTAGTAAAATGGTTGGTACAGGGACACTAGTAAAATGCTTGGTACAGAGATACTAGTAAAATGATTGGTACACGAACATTAGTAAAATGCTTGGTATACGAACATTAGTAAAATGCTTGGTACAACGGACCCTAGTTAAAAATGGTTTGTTACATGGACACTACTAAATGCTTGGTACACCAGACACAGTAAATTCTTGTACACAGACACAGTAATGCTTGGTACAACCAAAAATCGGGTAACAATGGAGTAGTGGACACGGACACTAGTTAAAATGGTTGTTACATGGACACTACTAAAATGCTTGGTACGGACCTATAAAGTTGTACACAGACACTAGTAAAATGCTTGGTACACGACACTAGTAAAATGGTTGGTACACAACCAGTAACAATGGTTTGGAACACAGACAGGTAAATGCTTAGTACAACAGACATTGACAAAATTTGGAAAATTGGCAGTGGATAATGGTTGGAACATAGACCCTGGTGAAAGCTTGGCAACTACTACTGTAGGTATATATCCACCCTGACCTCGTGACCTCGTCCTCGACTTTAAATGCGCCTCATGTGTCACTGGATGGAAAACATGTAGCAGTCACTGTCCATGGGGCACTAACCAATCTCCCTCCAAATTCCCTAACTCTCAGCTATTCCTGACCTCTCCTGGCTCGTGGGCGCATAGTTGTAGTAAAA
The DNA here is from genome assembly GCA_019447015.1 of Hymenochirus boettgeri. Taxonomy (NCBI): domain Eukaryota; kingdom Metazoa; phylum Chordata; class Amphibia; order Anura; family Pipidae; genus Hymenochirus; species Hymenochirus boettgeri. The sequence goes on along the minus strand of CM033469.1, from coordinate 385,215,043 downwards.
TGGTTGGTACATGGAGACTAGTAAAATGGTTGGTACACACGGATAATAGTAAAATGCTTGGTACCACCGACACTAGTAAAATGGTTGGTACACGACCCTAATAAATGTTCTTGGTACAACACGGACACTAGTAAAATGGTTGGTACAAAGAATCTAGTAAAATGGTTGGTACACGGATACTAGTAAAATGGTTGGTACACGGACACTAGTAAAATGGTTGGTACAAGAATCTAGTAAATGGTTGTACACGGATACAGTAAAATGGTTGGTACAGTCACGGCCACTAGTAAAATGGTTGTGTTGGTACACGGACACTAGTAATGGTTGGTACACGAATACTAGTAAAATGATTGGTAACAAACACTAGTAAAATAGAGTAGCCGATTCTAGTAAAATGGTTGTGCACGAACACTAGTAAAATGGTTGTTAAACGGACACAGTAAAATGGTTTGGTAACAGACACAGTAAATGGTTGGTACACAGACGTATAAAATTGTTGGTACACAGGGAAGTACCATGGTTGGTACCAGGGATACTAGTAAAATGGTTGGTACATGTAATATTGAAGGTAAAATGGTTTGGTAACAGGGACACTAGTAAAATGGTTGGTATAGGGACACTATATGGTTGAAGACAGTATGTTGGTACACGGATACTAGTAAAATGGTTGGTACACGAACACTGTAAAATGGTTGGTAGCACATATACCTAGTGAAAATGGTTTGTACACGATACTAGAAAAAATGGTTTGGTACAACAACGGAAACTACTAAAAGGTTGGCACACGACACTAGGTAAACATGGTTGGTACACGGATACTATAAAATGGTTGGTACAACGGACACTAGTAAAATGGTTGTGGTTGGTACCCGGCACTAGTAATGGTTGGTTACACCGAATACTAGTAAAATGATTGGTACACAACACTAGTAAATAGTACCACCGGATACTATAAAATGGTTTGGTTGCACGAACACTAGTAAAATGGTTGTTAAACGGAGCACTAGTAAAATTGTTGGTACACAGAACTAGTACATGGTTGGTACACAACAGTAGTAAAATTGTTGTACACAAGGCAGTAGTAAATGGTTGGTACAGGGATACTATGTAAACTTGGTTGGTACATGTATAATTAAAATGGTTGGTACAGGACACTAGTAAATGTTGGTATAGGACACTGTAAAATGTTGGTATAGGCACTAGTAATGGTGGTACACGGATACTAGTAAAATGGTTGGTACACGAACACTAGTAAAATGGTTGTACACATTACTAGTGAAATGGTTTGTACACGGATCTATAAATGGTTGGTACAAACACAAAAAAAAGAAATATGTAAAAAATGTTTGGCAGACACGGACACTAGAAAAATGGTTGGTACCAAAACAACGTACCTAGAAAAATTTGGTACACAAGCACTAGTAAAATGTTGGTAAGACGGACACTAGTAAAATAGTTGGTACAGGGACCTAGTAAATGCTTGGTACAGGACTAGTAAATGGTCATGGATACTATAAAGTCGGTACAAGGATACTAGTAAATGGTCGGTGCACAGAATGCTAGTAAAGTGGTTGGTACACGTATAATAGTAATAATGGTGGTACATAGTGACACTAGTAAAATGGTTGGTACAGGGACCCTAGTATAATGGTTGGTACAGGACAAGTAGGTGGAAATGGTTGGGTACAAAATCGGATACTAGTAAAATTGGTTGGTACATGGCCACAGTAAAATGGTTGGTACAGGGACACTAGTAATATGGTTGGTACAGGGACAATAGTGAAATGGTTGGTACACGGATCTAGTAAAATGGTTGGTACATGGACACTATTAAAATGGTTGGTACACGGACACTAGTAAAATAATTGGTACAGGACACTAGTAAAATGGTTGGTACACGACACTAGTAAACGTGTGAACACAGACAATGGTAAAATGCTTATAACAGACATTGAAAGGATGGCTAATTGGCAGTGGTAAATGGTTGGCCACATAACACTGGGGAAAAGCTTGGCAAACTACTACAGCAGGTATATACCACCCTGTGCTCGCGGCCCCGTCCTCGACTTTATGCAAACGCTTGTGCATTGGATGGAAACAGGTAGCAGTCACTGTCCATGGGCACTACCAATCTCCCTCCAAATTCCACTAACTATTCAGTTATTCCTGACTCTCCCTGCTCGTGGGCGCATAGTTGTAGTAGCAGACATACAAACCTTTCCAGGACAAGTTTGGCCCTGGACCTACCCCAGTACAGTCCTGTGAATCGCCATTGCCTTCTATTAAACTTACAGGGCTATGTACCGAGAGATGTTATTGGCTATTTGTGTTTTAAAGTCACGTTAACCAATGTACTAAGGTTAACGTGACTTTAAACCGCAAATTTTTGTGTCATGCAAGTCGTCAACTGTTTTAAAGACGTATCTCTAACGCCAACAGATAGCTGGTGTTCAGATTCACAAAAAGCAAACTCCATTTGCAATGCACTGAAGGACACTATCAGCTCGGGCATTGCCTAAAGGGGCAATAGAGAGCGATACCGACTCTCGGTACATAGCCCCTTTAGTTCTTGCCCATCATGTCAATCTTCCAGTCTGCTCCTTTGCATTTCAGATTCAACGATGTTGTGTATGGTGAGATTCCTTCAGGTATCTGCATTATTACCAGATCGGCAGTAGTTTAAAAGTAGGGAGATGATTGGCATGCCTCTTAGTACCCCCCCCTACACACACACCCTGTTGTCATGGGGGCTGTAGTTACACCCTGAAGGAGCCACTTTAATGTGTTTTATCACCACATCCCGGGGGCGTAACTAGAGGGGAGCAAACACAGGGGGGCCCAGGAGCACGGGGGCCCCATCTTTTTAATTTTATTATGAGAGATATAGTTCCTCCCAGAAAACCACTGTGGATGAAGCACAGAAAAGGGCCCATCATAGTTTTGCTGGAGGGCCCAGTGATTCCTAGTTACACCACTGACCAGTCCAAAAGGTCCCAGTAGATGAGAATATCATTATTTGTGATGTTTTGTGATTATACAGTACAAGTGCCTATATGTGTAGCAATTGTGTTTTATTTGTTACTTTTTTTTACATGAACACAAAACAAAAACTAAAGTCCCTAGTTGTGATTTTGTAGGGCCTCTACACTGTCGGTATGAGTCTCACACCTGTACACAAAACAATTATCACTAAAGGTGGGTACACAACGCTAACGATGCCGCTACTGGTGGTATTGGCCCTTTATCCTTAGCGCATGTAGTAAATGTTTGGTGATCCCAAGGCCGGCGATCGTTCACCGCCAGCCTCTGATCGTTCAGAAATGCATGGGGGGAAAATGCTTCTGCCAGGCTTCCTCAATGAAATTATATTTTTAAGGTAAGAATATAAATCCTTTTATTTTTTTGTCTTTTAAAAACGACGACATGTAAACTCCCTCATTTTTAGCAAGTATGACTCTTGTTAGTAATTAGCCCTAAAGTATATAGTAGGAGTAGTTTTAACTACAGGGAGAGAAACATCTGATATTTCTTGCCATATGGCTGTTGTGCCCTAATACTAAGCATTATGTAGAGTGGGACGGTGTCGCCCTTCCCTGTAAAATGCTTTGGTTATTCTTATTATTGTGGTTTTAGATAGAGTGGGTTCGATTTACAAGCCAATTTAAACCTCATTTACCCAACTTTCTTCTCAGCCGCTAATTATATATAAAGCATATGATGCTTTGTCTATGTGATTTATTGTTTTCTGGTTTGGTTAACCATTCTGCCACCAGGCCAGCAAGTAAAGAAGATAATATTTTCCCCAGTCTCTTTTAAATCCAGGATCAAATGACATCTCCTTGCTGATAATCACCCCCCTCAGTGATCGTACTGAATCCCCTGCGTGCAAGCTTGTGCTATTTGAACAACCAGACAATTTGTTTTTATAGGTAGCTCCTGTCTAACATAATAATCTCTCTCCCCTTGCTTGCTATTTCCATAGGAGATGTTGCATCAGTAACAAACATCGATGACTTATTTATTAAAAAGCCCATGATCAAGTGCTAAATATCTGATGCAATCAGAGAGTCCCACAGTGTCTGAATGATGCTCTGTCCCAGTTTGGTACCCAGCAGGCGTAACCAAATACAACCATAATCGTGTTGCAAACCCCTCCCATGTGATTACTGTACATTGGTTTCTTTTCAGGAAAGAAGCTTTTAGGCTTCATGTCCTTTAATAAGAGTAAAAAGCAGCAGTGTAATGGTAAATTTCATGCTGAGAACATTTGTAACCACTTCAGGATATTTTAAGGGCATATGTAAAAAGGTACAAACATTTTCCTTGGATAATACTCTGCAACACCAAACAGATGTTAGCGTTTTACTGGTGACATATGAGATTAATAGGACAGGCAAATGTTTGCACGCACCTCTTAGTACATAAGCCTCAATGTTATATTATCCATGCAGTCATTTGCACATTGTATAAGCATTAAGTGACTCTCATGTCATATGGAGCAAATACACTTCCACCCCAATCAACATAACCTAATCAAACACCCCTTTAAAAACCCAGAGACTGCAATAATTACCAATTGGATGTATACAATAAGGTAGATCTTCAGCGCAATGTTCCCCCTCCTGCAGAGATAGCCGCTTCCTTTTAAAGCATACAAGCTCTATAAGAGTTTGCACGTGCCCAGAGTAGATAGCTCTAGGAGCTAGCAGTATTCATTAGCCATGATGTCAGCTGTAAAATCATGAACCAAGAAGCAGCAAAGGGTAGGAGAACATTGATATGAAGATCAGGCTTCTGGTACATCTTTTAAGTTGGCAATGAGGCTATGCACACATTTTAGACTTCAGCAATCAGATGTAATCTAACTGCGATAACTGCACCTGCCTATAGGATTTCCACAGTATTTAATACAAGGGTGTAAAACTGCTTGTGAGGTTCTCATTCATCCAGGATCCTGGTATATCTGTTGAATTCATTATGATCAAATTTTTGTATGTTTTAAAATGTTTTTAATAGCACAGTATTACACTTTTGTTATTCCAGTGTTGCACAATAAGGGATTGTTTAAGCAGCTCATATTATGGTTGAGTGCCTGGTTCTTCATCTTGTTCTCTATTCGCTATATAAATTTACTACCAAGAGCACCTCCGGTCTACTTAGACAGATATACTCTGTGCACTGCAAATCCTTGTTTACACATGTATCTTTACTTCATCATGGGATTAGCTTGTTTAAAAACATCTAAACGTTGAAGATGCTCAGAGACCCTCTTATCTGCCGTTCCCCTCGTGTGGGGGGGGTGCGGGAGAGGTAGTTACGCCACTGAGTGGAGTCTTAAAGAACTAAACTTAAAGTCCAGTTGATCTAACTGAATATAACAGATATACAGTACACGTGCATATATTATGCAGCAATTACAACCCTTTTGTTCTGTTCTGTTGACATGAGACAATATGAACAATAGTTCCCATTTGTTATTCTGTGGGCCTCTTCCACTGTTCTATGTGATGAGTCTCACACCTGTTCATGTCTGCATTTTGGCTCCCATTATTTAATCCCCTTTCAATTAAACAATGTATCTCCTGATGGCCTCAAGGTTCCAGAACTGCAGGTAACTAGAAGACAGCAAAAAAAAAAGGGGGGGGGGTTCTGTGCACCTGTCTCCCCTATAGACTGCCTATGTCGTGACTATAAATAGTCAATATAAAGGAGAAGTTTATATAGTTCAAATCATTGTTTTCCCCTTTAAACAGTTATATTGTGGGAAAGGAATAATAAATCATCCTCCCTACTGCAGGTACTTTTTATATTAAAAGTTAATCTTTAACGGGGCGGGACCTGACCGCTGAACAGATGGCCGCTTGGTGTTAGAGGTCTGTTCCAGCCTCGGTGTAATCTGCAGCCATCTTCAGCAACCGAGATTTTACACCAAAAATCCATCATAAACCTTACACTATGGGGAAAAGAGGAGATTTATCCAATTTTGTCACAAGAAGCCTCGGCCGCCACACCACAGGGCACCAGTAGGAAGGCCGCATCACCGGAACCCTCAGAACTGGTCAGAGCTGGACCTTGACACCCTATACTCAAACCTGGAAAGGTTGATCACAGAGGCGCACCACAAGACCATGAGCGAGGTCAAACAAGAGGTTAGTGCTTTGGGGGACCTCACACAGTGACTCAACTAAATATTTGTAACCAGTGGAGACTGACCAAAGAGAAATAAGGGCCCAACTCAACTCACTACAGGCCCAACAAGAAGACATAGAAAATCGTTCCCGCAGGAACAATATAAGATCAGAGGCCTGCCGGAAGAAATAACGGACCTCCAGGCAAGCCTCACTGACCTATTTAGCAGTCTCCTCCCAGACTTACCGACAGAGAGGCTACTCATGGACAGAGCCTACCGTGCACTCCATCAAGGGGTAACCCGAATGACCCCCCAAGAGATGTAATAGTGCATATGCACTATTATACAGTCAAAGAATTGCTGTTGCAAAAAGCCTGCAATTCAAGGCAACTTATGGTGGACTGCCACCAAATACAATTAACGATGCCCGAAACGTTGCAAAGAAAGGCACCAATTCAAACCTGTCTTATCACAACTCAACCACGCAAAAATAGGATTCCGATGGGGATTTCCCTTCGACTCACTGCAGTTCACCAAGGTAAAACGGTCTCTATAGACGACCCACGTCGAGCGCGCATAGCCTCTTAAGGCACCTTGGCCTACAAAACAATTTCTGATGACCAAAACGTAAAATGGAGGACTGCATCCTACCTCCAAAAGACAACTGGACAAGAGTCCCTGACGACTCATTTGTCCAATTCACCCCAAAGAATGGTCGCTCAAAAAACAATTAGGGAGAATCTACGCAATAGATCCATGCTGACACTGCAAGTGATCCCATTGTAATTGACGCCAAGCTTTCATCTGCAACAACCAACAGCAAGATAAACCTTTCACAAGGGATTTGATGCCCCACACACACACCCTCTGGAGAAACCTCCACACCAATAGACTTTACAGATTTAACGCAAACACTGAAAAACTCCAAACAATTTCAGCTACAATCCCACCAGGGAATCGAACGCTTGTGATTCAGATATGGGAACACGAGTATTCCCTCCCCACCAGACCGCTATAACCAGGTACCCCATGGGGCAATACAAGATAAACCTACCCAACCATACAAGATTGATAAAACTGAAACCCTCTACAATGTATATCTCATATCCTAATCATTGTATGGAATTAAACTACTCAACTCGAACCAACCCCCCCAAAATAAACCCCCCAAAGAAGCTTAAATAGCACATGAGAAAAATCACATCACCACCAAACAAAGAAGACAATAGCTCAGGAATCAGAAAAGTCCCCCCTATCATCCGAACCTCAAAAAAAGCTCACTCTATGCGGACACTAGACTATTTACTTTAATCCAAACACAATATCAACCAGAGAAACACCCACAGCTATCCGACCTAACTAACGGGATGAATATCCCCCTCTCATCATGCACCGGCACACAAAATAACAAGAGGATAGAAGAAGTTTCTCACTGTATCGATATTTACGACTTATGACTGTTTTGGACCATCGGCCTACTTGGCCTAAACCGACTCCAAGCACCCTCAAGACATTTAATCAAAAACTCTAAATAACTCTACTCGGAGACATTCAGGACTGAGGTGCTCATTTAAAGCAACTTACTTCATCATCTCCCATTTTCTTCTACCCTCACCTCCTCTATCACCCCAATCCACCCTTATATCACCGAGCCTGCGCAAGCTCAAAATACCAACCCCCAGGCCTTAATATCCTAGCACAGCAAGGCTTTACCCCCCCCCCAGATACGGTGTACATCCACCGTCTTCTGCCTAATTGTGGGACTCACTTCCCACGTGTTAGATACTGCCTCACTTAATTTGTTAAAATGTGTATAGTTTGGAATGTTATCTTATTTTTTTTTATGTCTCCAAATCTCAGAAAAAATAACACCCTCCAACTACGGCTCCTTACCCGGTTGCACACAGCGCCTAGACGGCTCAAGCGGACCTCCTCTCCTCCTCCACCTCTTTTCAGGTAAGCTCCCCTCGCGGACTAGCAGAGAGCAAAGGAAAACACAAAAACTGATTCTACTTTAGAATATTAACACATAACGCTACCGGTCTTAACGAACAATCAAAAGACGTTTGTGCTTTACAATATTATGAAAGAGAACAAGGTGACATAGTTTTATACAAGAAAACACATTTTGGTAAATTGAAAACCTTTCCTCCAAGCAAAAACTTTACCACACACTACTATTTAACCACCATACTATTCCCTCTCTGCCTCTGACAAGAAGGGAGGGGTAGCAATATTGATGCACAGAGACTACCATTCTCCATGGCACATTGCGTTAGAGATCCTGCAGGACACTATTTAATATTACAGGGGCACATTACATCGAAACATTATACAATAGTTAACTTATACACCCCCAATACAGGCCAATCCGCATTCTACAGATCCCTGGAACAAAAACTCTTGACCTTGAACTTAGGCACTGATCACTAGCAGGAAATTTGAATACTACACTGGACTCAAAGGTGAAGAGGTCCCTAACCCTAGTCTTCTTCGCTCCCACCCATCTATTCATTTGTGGGATGTTTGGAGGCTGAGGACCCCAGAATCGAGACAGTACACATTCTACTCCCATCCACACAAACACACCAACGGATTAGACTAACATTTTTATAAATTCCCAATTGATTCCCTCCATACTACGCTGACATGCCCCAATATCCTGGTGTGACCATGCACATGTAACTGCGGACCTAACAATGAACACCCCCTCCAGTATCAATATCATCATGGGGACTGAACAAAGCTTATTAGCAACAAAGACACCCAACTAACCCTTAATAACCAAATTAAACTCGAAAAAATTGTACAACCGACATATCCTCCTATCTATATATGGGCTCCCACCAAAACTGTCATCCGAGGTCACATCATCACCAACTGTCCTCCAAATTCAAACACAACATAGCTTAAATCCAGAAAACTTTTATCAAAACTTAAACAGCCGAAAAAAACATATATTTCTCATCCATCCCAAACCCAACCTTGACAACCTAAAGCTAGGTACACCCCTAGCGATTTTTCCCTCACCTGACCGACCGTTCGATACTTTCGAACGGTCGGCAGGAGGAAGGACTGTGGTCGCGGCAAAAGCAGCCGCGTCCGATAGTCCCCACTCCGCGACCGATCGTGGCGTCCATAGAGGACCGCACGATCGGACGAGGTTTTCCACCCTGTCCGATCGTCCTTTCGTCCGATTCGGACAAACGGTCGATCGACATGGGCAACATTCTGATTCGATATTTCGGTCCGATCGACCGATACACACTGAACTATCGTCGATCAACCAAAATATCTAATCGTGTGTACCCAGCTTAATGCATTCGAAACAATCTAAACAATCAACCTTACAACTCAGCTTAGAAAGCCTGCGGCCCCTTCCACCAACACCCTTAAATCTTTTGAAAAAGGAAACAAGCAGACACTTATGGCTGGCTAGAAAATTGAATGAAAAATCACTCAAAATGGCCTACTACCACTTAGACAACACAGGACACCTCACTCTTACACAACCCATAAATTATCCTAGGAACAGTTTTTCTAAATAATAGCAAAACTATACAACGGCCATAGATGGTTGACCACAAGTCCTCCACAAGATTCTAATTGACAACTAACCACCTCCAGGACTAGCACTTTACCACAGCTCACAACCAAGAAATAATCCATTATCGATTCCCCCCATCCACCACTATCAAAGTCAGGACCATAAAATCCATCCCAAAAAACAGCAAAGCCCAGGCCCCAACATGGCTGCACAGGCAGATTATTTCAAAAATTTGAGACAGAACTCACTCCTAAAACCTCACGCTCCACCTCCTTTTTTAATAACATACTAAGAACAAGAAAACATTCCCCAGACATGCGGAGAGCAAATATAGTAATTATCCCCAAACCAAAGACACCACCCAATGTAAGAACTATTGCCCCTATGTCCCTTATCAACTCTAGATCTAAAATACTCTCTAAAATATAGCTAACGTTTAAACACGATACTACCTTACTATTCACCCCAGACCAGACCATGTGGTTTATCTCCGGTCGAACAAAACCATTGATACAAAGAACACTACATTACTCAACATCTCCCCACCCAACAAACCCCAACAACCTTTTTAAACAACTAAATAACCCGTGAGGCAGAAAAAGCATTTGACCGCATTGATTGTACTCGTAACAAAAAGTCTAATGCCTTTACTTCCACTTCCCCCCAAAATTCTTTAACGTCTCATCAACGCCATGTATTTCAACCCCACTGTGAAAATTAACAATCTGGCTTCGTCTCAAAGAGTTCCGATCTTTGTACCACCATTTTACTAGTGGTCCAGTTCCAACCATTTTAGTTTCCGTGCACAACCATTTTACTAGTATCCGTGTACAAACCATTTCACTAGTATATGTGCTACCAACCATTTTACTAGTGTTCGTGTACCAACCATTTTACTAGTATCCGTGTACCAACCATTTTACTAGTGTCCCTATACCAACCATTTTACTAGTGTCCCTATACCACTTTACTAGTGTCCGTACCAACATTTACTATTACATGTACCACCATTTTACTAGTATCCCTGTACCAACCATTTTACTAACTGCCTGTGTACCAACCATTTACTAGTGTCTGTGTACCACCATTTACTAGTGTCTGTGTACAAACCTTTTACTAGTGTCCGTTATAACAACCATTTTAATAGTGTTCGTGCACCAACCATTTACTAGTATCCGGTACTATTTACTAGTGTTTGTGTACCAATCATTTACTAGTATTCGTGTACCAACCTTTTTACTAGTGTCCGTGTACCAACCACAACCATTTTACTATGTACGTGTACCAACCATTTTACTAGTATCCGTGTACAACCATTTTACTAGATTCTTGTACCAACCATTTACTATTGTCCGTGTCCCAACCATTTTACTAGTTCTGTGTACCAACCATTTTTACTATTGTCCATGTACCAAGCATTTTACTAGTGCACGTGTACCAAGCATTTTACTAGTATCTGTGTACCAACATTTTACTAGTATCCATGTACCAACCATTTACTAGATTCTTTGTACCAACCATTTTACTAGTGTCCGTGTACCAACCATTTTACTAGTATCTGTTGTACCACACCATTTTACTAGTGTCCGTGTACCAGCATTTTATTAGTGTCCGTGTACAACATTTACTGTGTCTGTGTACCAAGCATTTTACTATTATCCGTGTACCAACCATTTTACTAGTCTCCATGTACCACCATTTTACTACAACATAGCACCCACGAGCAGGGAAGAGTCAGGAATAGCTGAAGAGTTAGTGGAATTTGGAGGGAGATTGGTAGTGCCCCATGGACAGTGACTGCTACCTGTTTTCCATCCGTGACACATGAGGCGCATTAAAGTCGAGGACGAGGTCACGAGGTCAGGGTGGTATATACCTACAGTAGTAGTTTGCCAAGCTTTTCACCAGTGTCTATGTTCCAACCATTTACCACTGCCAATTTTCCATCCATTTTGTCAATGTCTGTGTACTAAGCATTTTTACCATTGTCTGGTTCCAACATTTAACTAGGTCTGTGTACCAACCATTTTACTAGTGTCCGTGTACCAGCCATTTTACTAGTGTCCGTGTACAAGCATTTTACTAGTGTCTGTGTACCAAGCATTTTAGTAGTGTCCGTACAACCTTTTACTGTGTCCGTGTACCAAGCTTTTAGTAGTGTCCATGTAAACAACCATTTTACTAGTGTCCGTGTACCAAGCATTTTATAATTTCGTATACCAACATTTTACTATGTTCGTGTACCAATCATTTTACTAGTATCTCTGTACCAAGCATTTTACTAGTCCCTGTACCACCCATTTTACTATGTCCGTGTACTACCGTTAACTATTATACTGTACCACCATTTTACTAGTATACGTGTACCGACCATTTTACTAGTATCCCTGTACCAACCATTTTACTAGTGTCCGTGTACTAACCATTTTACTATATAACGTGTACCAACCATTTTACTATTATACGTGTACCGCCCATTTTACTAGTATCCCTGTACCAACCATTTTACTAGTATCCGTACCAACATTTTACTAGTATCCGTGTACCAAGCCTAAACCTTTTTTCTTCAAGTCTTAAGGGATGTCCACTGTTCCTCTGACAGCTCTATTGTGAACAATGCCCCAGATAGTTATATTGTATGGCCCTTTATGTATTTATATACAGTAATCATATCCCCACACGCGCCTTTTTCCCAGCGTACTAATTGTAACTTTTCCAGTCTCTCTTCATATTCAAGCTCCCCAATCCCCTTATTAATTTCTGTTTTTTGAAAGCCAGTAAGACAGCGATATCTGAAACGATAAACCTACTTTACGTTGTACATTACTTTGTCTTACTATTAATGTGTTATTAATTAGGATAATTGGTAGAGCTGATTCTAGGAAGAGCTGTTCCACCAGGAGATGTGGTGCTGATTTGGTGTGGGCGGGGGTGATAGGGGCCCATATGTCTGAAGTTAGCCACTGGCACCGCTATGATGTCTATTAGATGGAACTGACATGCCCTGAGCTGGATTTTCAACCTGCCCCGTGTGTTTGATGGAGCTGTTGCAGGTCCAACTGGAGCTGACTCATCTAGGTTCATTTGCAATGGTTTGAATCCCATTGCTAATACTGAGGAAGATTACATTTAGTTGAGACACTGTATGTTCAATTTATTTATTCATTGCATTAAAGGGATACTACTATCCCTCAAAAACTCGCACCCTGGATCCATTTATTTTACAATTAGAATTCAAACAGTCAATTTCATTGGTAATAATCAGCACTTTATATCCACTTTTTCCACCTGTGATGGCCATACACTAGGATTATTCCCTCCAACATTCCTACGTTCAAACAACATTCAAAGAGCCCAAGTCACACCAGAGATGGATTATATTATAATAGAAACATTTGTAATTACAATACATTATACAATTATCATAATGGGTATGAAATTATAAATATATTGTGATGTCATAATGTATATAGGATTACATCAATGTAGTGTATGATGCCATATATGTGCTTAGTGCTTTCTTACATAAATATACCCATTACTAGTGGTTGATGCCAGGTGACAAATGTTTATTTAATTGCATCCAATCAGCATATTAACAGGAAGAATAAACTCAGTTTATTACAGTTTTCTTAATCAGATTGCCCCTTTTACAGCCAAATGGTCAGATTCTATCACATTGTACGGGGCCTGACATACCTGTATTATATCATTATTATATCATTATTATATCATAATATTTTTTCCTCCTTTTACCTAAAGGTGGGTACACACAGTCCAGATTTATAGCAAAATACAGAGATCAGGTAATTTAGGTTAAACAAGGTAAAATGCAGCAGTCATCCTAGAAATCCTCATACACGGAATCCTGCCCCAAGCTTTACTTAACATTCCTAGGCCCATACATCATATTATCTGCACACTGACATACATTATAACAAGGGGTTTTAGTATTTATTACTGTGATCACATGAATGAAAAGCCTTCAGGTTACCTTGACGGGTTGGAAGGCTTTTCATTCATGTGATCACAGTAATGTATACTAAAACCCCTTTGTTATAATGTATGCCAGTGTCAGATAATATATTTGTATGGGGCCTAGGATGTGTATTGTTATCTTTCTATGTTTATAAAGTATGCCAGTGCAGATAAATGAATTGTGTGGGCCTAGGAATGTGTTTATATTTCTTCTTGTTTATAAAGTATGCGTGTGCAGATAATATGATATTGTATGGGGCCTAGAATGTGCATTGATTATCTTTTCTATGTTTATAAAGTATGCCAGTGTGCAGATAATATTGATATGTATAGGGCCTAGGAATGTGCATTGATTATCTTTTCTATGTTTAAATAAAGTATGCCAGTGTGCAGATAATATGATATTGTGTGGGGCCTAGGAATGTGTATTGATTATCTTTCCTATGTTTATAAAGTATGCCAGTGTGCAGATAATATGATATTGTATAGGGCCTAGGAAGGTGCATTGATTATCTTTTCTATGTTTATAAAGTATGCCAGTGTGCAGATAATATGATATTGTATGGGGCCTAGGAATGTCATTGATTATCTTTTCTATGTTTATAGTATGCCAGTGTGCAGATAATATGATATTGTGTGGGGCCTAGGAATGTGCATTGATTATCTTTTCTATGTTTTGTATTATGTTTGACCGATCATAGCACTTCCACTAAATGTAGTTGTAAATTAGCCTAATTGGAGTGCTTCCACGATCCCTTGTATTACTTTACATTTACCTAATTAAATTCTGATACTGTTAATAAAGTACAAGTTGGTTTCCCCAAGTGCAGCAAAGCTATAAATATATTCACAGTAATGTAACAAGCCCCAGGTGTATGATCTATTTTCCTTGTAACTCCGTACATTAGGGATCTGACAGTTCAGCGGGGAGAATACACTGTATTCAATCTATATATATTGTATATATCCCAATAATATCATTCTGTAATTTCCATTACAGGATGTCAGGAGGACATACCATATATTAGTTAACCACATTATAACAAGATCTTTGCAGTGCTGAGATCTGAACATAGTCTGGGTCACTGTATAGCCAGCAAGGTAATGTAATTGTAATTCACAAGAACATTTAAAATGACACAGTAGATGCAGTGTTGTATACCAAAGGTAATGTGATTATAGTTTAACAGAGCTTGTGAAGGTTCTCATTCATCCAGGTCATGGTAATCTGTTGTATTCAATTAGATCAACCGGACTTTAACTTCAAGTCCGGTTGATCTAATTGAATCAACAGATATAGTTTAACAGACCTTTAAATGAACACAAGATGCAGTGTTGTATACAAAGGTTGTGATTTTTATTCACGAACATTTAAATGAACATTAGATGGCAGTGTTATATGACAAAGGTAATTGATATATTTTACAGAAGATTTAAAATGAACACTAGATGGCATGTGTGTATACAAAAAGTAATATCTGTTGTATTCAGTTAGAATGGACTTATAGGGTTATTCAATAAAAGTTCTTATTTAAAAATGGTGCTAATTTCCCCCCACCAATAAGATGTTAGCTTTCAAATGTTAAATATATCTGATTGGTTGGGGGGAAATTGGTACCATTTTTTAACGAACTTTTATTGAATTGCCCTGTAAAGTTTAGTTCTTGAAGACGTTTTTTTGACTTTCTCATTCAGAATGTACAAGAATCTGTTGGCAAATCCGTACAAGTCATTCTGAATAGAGAAAGCCAGTTGGATGACTAGTGAAACGTCTTCAAACTAAACTTTAAAGGGCATGTCCACCCCCAATCTAAAATTTTCCCAGTGCTGGGCCCCTTACCATACATTCCTGCTCCTTATGGTTCTCCTGTAATCCTTGTCCAAATCCAGGAAACTGAAGAGTTGTCTTCCTGTCCAATGGTTTAGCCTTCTGTAAAGCCTCCAGGAGGGTTGGTAAGATACTATATAATATGAGAATTACTGGTATTAATACATATACTGTAGTTCTGGTTGGTACAGTGATACTATATATATTGAGAATTACTGGTATTAATACATATACTGTAGTTCTGGTTGGTACAGGGATACTATATAATTGAGAATTACTTGTATAATACATAACTGTAGTTCTGGATGGTAAGGGGATACTATATAATATTGAGAATTACTGGTAATCACATATACTGTAGTTCTGGTTGGTAAGGGATACTATTAATATTGAGAATTACTGATTTAATACATATACTGTATTTTTGGTTGGTAAGGGGATACTATTATATTGAGAATTACTGGTATTAATACATAACTGTAGTTCTGGTTGGTAAGGGGATACTATATAATATGGAAATTACTGGTATTAATACATACTGGTTGTACAGAGATACTATATAATATTGAGAATTACTGGTTATTAATACATATACTGTAGTTCTGGTTGGTACAGAGATACTATATAATATTGAGAATTACTGGTATTAATACATATACTGTAGTTCTGGTTGGTACAGAGATACTATGTAATATTGCGAATTACTGGTATTAATACATATACTGTATTTTCTGGTTGGTACAGGATACTATATAATATTGAGAATACTGGTATTAATACATACTGGTTGGTACAGAGATACTATAATATTGAAATTACTGTATTAATACCTTACTGTATTCTGGTTGGTACAGGGATACTATGTAATATTGAGAATTACTGGAATTATACATATACTGTAGTTCTGGTGGGTACGGCATACTAATAATATTTAGAATTACGGGTATTAATACATATCTGTTAGTTCTGGTTGGTACGGGAGACTATAATATTGAGAATTACTGGTATTATGCATATAATGTAGTTCTGTGTTGGTACGGGGATACTATATAATATTGAGAATTACTGGTATTAATACATATACTGTAGTTCTGGTAAGTACGGGGATACTATATAATATTGAGAATTACGGATATTATAAATATACTGTAGTTCTGGTTGGTACAGGGATACTATATAATATTAAGAATTACTGGTATTCATACATATACTGTAGTTTCTGGTTGGTAAGGGGATCCTATATAATATTGAGAATACGGTATTAATACATTACTGTAGTTCTGGTTGGTACAGGGATACTATAATATTGAAATTACTGTATTAATACATAATCCTGTAGGTCTGGTTGGTACAAGGGATACTATATATATTAAAATACTGGTATTATCCATATACTGTAGTTTCTGTTGGTACAGGGATACTATTAATATTGAGAATTACTGGTATATTCCATATACTGTAGTTCTGGTTGGTACAGGATACTATATAATATTGATAATTACTGTATTAATACATATACTGTAGTTCTGGTTGGTACAGGGATCCTATATAATATGGAGATTACTGGTATTAATACATATACTGTAGTTCTGGTCATCTCGGGATACTTTCCGATTGTCGTTAGGAGTCAGGAAGGATTCCCCCCCCTCTTTTTACATGTTTTTTTTGCCTTCCTCTGGATCAACTGTTAGGTTTGTTTAAAAGGAGGTGAAAAGTTTGAACTAATGGACGTATGTCTTTATTCAACTCAAAATTACTATGTTACTACTTGTTATTACTTGTAACTATGTTACTAAGGTCCACAATCTGACCTTGAGGTCACAGTGGTTTTCTTGAGAAGGCTCACTCTGTCATAGAAAAAATAAGAAGATGGGCCCCCCTTGGCTCCCGGCCCCCTGCTGTTGCTCCCCCTGCTCCCTGGTAGTTTGCCCTTGGTTGGAATTTACTTGATTCTTCGGCTGCTGAATGCATCATCCAATCCCAAAGGATGTTCCTGTATTGAACAATTTATTACAAGCCCTCAACCATCATCCATTAGCAATCCCAGATTCTGGGAGATGTATAGAACAAGGTTGAAGGTTTTTCAGGTTGCACACTTGGACACATGTAGGACTGGTCTTAATTTGGACACCTGTAGGCCTGGTCTAAATTGGACACCTGCAGGCCAGGTCTTAAGTTGGACACCTTTTAGACCTGGTTTTAAGTTGGACCCATAGGCCTGGTCCTAAAGTTGGACACCTGTTGTCCTGTGCTTATAGGGCAAGTCCAGCCCCAAATGAAAACTTACATACAGGTAATCACCCCCAAAACCCTAAACGGTAATAGTTTGAAATGTGAAATATTAAGTCTAACCTGAAATCCTGCACAATGTCCTGTTTCCCCTTTTTCTGCTTCCTGGTTCTTCCAGTTAGTAACTGTCAGTTATTGGATTTGACAGTTGACTCACAGCCAATGACTAAATGTTAATCCCTGTCTGCCTCTTCTGAGCATGCCCAGGCTCAGTACAGGCTCAGTACAGGTTTTCTAAATTGCTCAGTTTCCATAAGGCATCAGACATAGCAGTGCATACAGTAATGAATTCCTAGGACAATTCTTTCTAAAAGATGTCCTTATGAGGGTGGGGAGTTGTCCTTTAAAGAGCAAGTACACAAACTACAGAACCACCTAGAAAACTATTGGACTTTATCCCCAAACCTATGACCACAAAACAACACACACCCCATGTGTTATATATTCTGGAATATGAGGCGAAAAAACTAAATGGCTGTAATTTTAAGGAAACAGTGTTACTAATTTGCAGTTCCAAGCATATTGCAAGCAGTATGGCAACATTGGCTACTGTACATTTATTTGGTAATTATAAGGAAGGTAGGACTGAGTGCACACATCTCCATTCGCTTCTTATTCATTAGAAATCTTATTGAAATGTTCCCAGACTGCAACCTCTTCCACTTTTTCCATCTAGCCTGTGTTATGTGTGTGGTCGGTAGTATGTGTGTGTGTATACGTATTTATGTGAAGAAGAACTGGTAACCTAACAGTCAAAGGGACGCTGGTGGATACCAGTCAAATGGACGCTGGTGATAACAGTCAAAGGGAGCTGGTGGATAACGTCAGGACACTGGTGGATAACATCAATGGACGTTGGTGGATAACAGTCCAAGTGACACTGGTGGATACAGTCAAATGGACGTTGGTGGATAACAGTCAAAGTGACACTGGTGTAACAGTCAAGGGACACTGGTGGATAACAGTCAAAGGGAAGCTGGGATAACAGTCAAAGGGACACTGGTGGATAACATTCAAATGGACGTTGGTGATACAGTCAAAGTGACACTGTGGATAACAGTCAAATGGACGTTGTGGATAAAGTCAAAGTGACACCTGGTGGATAACAGTCAATGGACGTTGGTGGATACCAGTCAAAGTGACACTGGTGGATAACAGTCAAAGTGACACTGGTGGATAACAGTCAAATTGGACGCTGGTGGATAACAGTCAATGGACGTTGGTGGATACCCAAGTTTTTCCACCAAATGGACATTGGTGGATAACAGTCAAAGGACTTGTGGATAACAGTCCAAGTGACGGGTGATAACGTCAAATGGCGTGGTGGATACAGTCATTGACCACGTGATAACAGTCAAATGGACGTTGGTGGATACCGTCAAAGTGACACTGTGGATAACAGCCAAATGGACGTTGGTGGATAACAGTCAAAGTGACACTGTGGATAACAGTCAAATGGACGTTGGTGGATAACATAGTAACATAGTAACATTAATTAAGGTTTGAATAGTACAAGACATTCGTCCATCAAGTCCAACCTATTCACTATTTTTTTTTTTTTTTTTTTAACCCTACCTACAGTTGATCCGAAGGAAGGCAAAAACCCACGCTAAAAAGGGGGGGAAAAAAATTCCTTCCTGACTCCAACGGCAATCGGACAGTATCCCTGGATCAACCGATCTATATGCATTATACCAGTAATTCTCATATTTTTTAGTTTTAGAACTTATCCGGCCTTTTTAAAGTTATTCAATGACTTGCCATTACCACCTCTGCTGGAAACATTCCCAGTTCACATCACCGTCTCACTGTAAGAAACCTCTCCTAACTTGAAGATGAAACTTCTTTCTTCCAACCTTAAAGGATGTCCACGAGTCCTCTGATATGACCTATTAGTGAACAATGCCCGAGAGTTCACTGTATGGGCCATTAATATTTGTATAAGGTATCATGTCCCCACGCAAACGCCGCTTCTCCAATGTAACAGCCCTAACTTGTCTATCTGCCTGCATATTCAGCCCCTCATTCCCCTTCTTAATTTAGTTGCCCCTTCTCTGAACTGCCTCATTTTCAAGATGTCCCTTTGTATATGGGATTTCCAAAACTGCACCGCATATTCCAAATGTGGCCTTACCAGTGCCTTGTTAAAGAGGAGAATAATATTTTTCTCTCTTGATTCATTCCCCTCTTTATACAAGACAATATCTTGCTAGCTCTAGCTGTTGCTACCTGGCATTGTTTGCTACAGCTAGTTGTTTATCTACCAGAACCCCCAAATCTTTTTCCATTTCAGATGCACTTACACAGAGTTATTTATGGTGTAGGTGGCACAGGGATTATAAATCCCAAATGCATCACCTTACATTTATCAACATTGAATCTCATCTGCCATTCTGCTGCCTTTTGATAATCTATCTAGGTCTGCTTGCAGCACTTGCACATCATGGAAGTTTCCAAAGCTCTGCTAATTTTAGTGTCATCAGCAACACAGAGACCTTGCCTTCATCAATGCCCCCTTCTAAGTCATTTATAATCAGATTAAAACAGAAGCGCCCCAGTACAGAACCCTGAGGAACTCCGCTTAGAACTTTAGCCCACATAGATGTATCTCCATTAACCACCACATCTCTGTTTTGCTGGTCCAATAACCAGTTCTCTATCCTGAACAAATGTTTTTCTTCAAAGCCAACAGTCTCAGTTTATACATTAGTCGCCTATGTGGCACCAGTATCAAAGGCTTTTGCAAAATCCAATATACCACATCCACGCTGTGCCTGAATCTAACTTCTTACTCACTTCTTCATAAAAACCAATTAATTTGTCTGGCATATCTATTTCTTCATAAATCCATGCTGACTACTACTAATAAGATAATCTCTGGAGACAAGTCAAGGATATTGATCCCTTAACAAGTTTCCATCACCTTCCCTACCACTGATGTTAGGCTTACGGTCTATAGTTACCAGGCGTGTGAACGACTTACTTTTTTGAATATTGGTTTACATTGGCTTTTTTCCAATCCAGCGTCACATCCCCAGACCCAAGCGAATCTGAAAGATGACCACAGTGTCTTGCTAGAACTGAACTAAGCTCTTTTAAATCCTAGGATGCACTCCACTGGTCCTGGCGCTTTATTGATATTAACTTTGTCTAATTGATTCCGTACCATATCCTCTGTTATCCCAATGTGAAAACTCTTCATTTTCCTCCCTGCACATTGTTACAATCCTGCTGTAAGGATTCCACAGTAAAAACCGATGTAAAAAAACGGTTTAGCGATTGCCTTTTCGGCATCCTCTACAACCACCTCAGCTCCTTATTTAATTGGTCCCACTTCTCAGTCCTCATTTTTTTACCATTTATATACTTAAAAACATCTTGGGGTTGGGACTTGCTTTGTTCGCAATCCTGTTTCCATTTTCTATTTTAGCTAGTTTAATTGCTTTCTTGCACTCTTTATTACAACTTTTGAAGTCCCTGTAAGCCTGTTCTGGCCTTCTGCTTTCAAAATTTTAAAAGCCCTTTCTTTTTTTTTTTCCATTTCCCTTTTTTACCGAGCATTAAGCCATGCACGGAGTGGACCTAATTTTTTTTACAACTGTTTTCCTAAAGGTACCGATTTGGAAATTGTATAGTTTACTATCCCTTTAAAGTGTCCACATCTGCTCAGTATCTTTACCTGAAACAGTTCCCCCCAGTCTATGAGCAGGAGCGATTCCTTTAAAAGCATAAAATTAGCTTTCCTAAAGTTAAAAGTTTTTGTTAACCAGTGCAATTTAGTTTTCTGCAACCTATATTAAATGACACTATATCATGGTCACTATTCCCTAGCTTCCATTACCTTCATCTCCAAAATGAGCTCTGGGTTATTAGATATCACCAGATCCACAACGCATTCTTTCTAGTAGGAACTTCTACCATCGTGAAAGAAAATGCTCATATAGGAAATTTAAGAACTTTATACCTTTTGAGGTGCTGGCAGTTCCATTCCTCCAATCTATTTCAGGTAGTTTAAAATCCCCCATAACCAGAACATGCCCCATACCAGCAGCCTTCGCCAACTGCTATGGAGATTCATTTCCACCTCTTCCCCGGCATTTGGCGGCTTATAACACACTCCAACAATTAATTTCCTACCTTCTTGCTTCCTGTACACAGTTCCCCCATAATGTTTTCTGCCGCATCGTTTGCTCCCCCATCTATTCCATCTTTTAAATTTGGCTTCAATTCCTGTTTAACATACATACATACTTCCTCCTCCTTTCTTATTAACTCGGTCATGTCTAATAAGGAGTACCCTTCAATATTTACTGTCGCCGTCTGTGAATCATTAGCCCTGAGATCTGCTATAACCAATTACATCATACCTTTCCCTTTAACGCTATTATTTCAAGTTCGCCGGTTTTTCCAGCCATACTCCTGGCATTTGTAAACATCATTTTATATTATCAATTGATTTACTTCCATAATGGTCGTACATGCCTCCTTATCCTCTCCTTATCCCTCCGTTGTGTTCTACCCCCAGATCCCTAACTTCTCTATCTACCCCTGTGTAGTTAAACGTTCCTCCCCCCCCTACCTAGTTTAAAATCTCCTCCAACCCCCTAGCCATCTTCTCCCCCAAAACCAGTTGCACCACCACCTTGAGGTGCAATCCGTCCCTACTAAAGAGCCTGTAGCCACAGAAAAGTCAGCCCAGTTCTCTAAAAACCCAAACCCCATCTCCTACACCACTCTCTTAGCCACGCAACAGTCAAATGGACGTTGGTTGAATAACAGTCAATATGGACGTTGGTGTCACATCCAAAGGGACGTTGGTGGAAACAGTCAAGTGACGCTGGTGGATAACAGCAATGGACTTGGTGGATACCAGTCCAAAGGGACACTGGTGGATACCTCAAATGACGTTGTGATAAGTCAAAGTGACACTGGTGGATAACAGTCAAAGTGACAGGTTGTGATAACAGTCAAAGGGACGTTGGTGATACAGTAAAAGTGACGCTGGTGGATAACACCAAATGGACGTTGGTGGATAACAGTCAAGTGACACTGGTGGTAACAGTCAAATGTGACGTTGTGGATAACAGTCCAATGGACGTTGGTGGATACAGTCAAAGGGACAGTGGTGGATAACCTTCAATGGACGGTTGGTGATAACAGTCAAAGTGACCTGGTGGATAACAGTCAATGGACTGTGGTGGATAACAGTCAAATGGACGTTGTTGATACTTCAAGGACGTTGGTGGATTACCGTCAAAGGGACGTTGGTGGATAACAGTCAAAGTGACCGGCTGGTGGATAACAGTCACATGGACGTGTGGATACAGTCAAAGTGACACTGGTGGATAACAGTTCAAATGGACGTTGGTGGATAACAGTCAAAGGGACACTGGTGGATAACAGCCAAATGGACGTTGGTGGAAACAGTCATAGTGACACTGGTGGATAACAGTCAATGGACGTTGGTGGATACAGTCAAAGTGACACTGGTGGATAACAGTCCAAGGACGTTGGTGGATAACAGCCATGGACGTTGGTGGATACCCGTCAAAGGGACGTTGGTGGATAACAGTCAAAGTGACGCTGGGTGGATAACAGCCAAATGGATGTTGGTGGATACAGTCAAAGTGACCATGGTGGATAACAGCCAAATGGACGTTGGTGATAACATCAAAGGGACGTTGGTGGATAACAGTCAAAGTGACGCGGTGGATAACGCAAATGGACGTTGGTGGATAACATCCCAATGGACGTTTGGTGGATAACAGTCAAAGTGACGTGGTGGATAACAGTCAAATGGACGTGGTGGGATGAACAGTCAAATGGACGTTGGTGATAACAGTCAATAGGACGTTGGTGGATAACAGTCAAAGGACGTTTGGTGATACAGCAAAGTGCGCTTTGGATAACGCCTGGACGTTGGTGATAACAGTCCAATACGCTGTGGAACCTCAAATGGACGTTGGTGATAACAGTCAAAGGGACACTGGTGGATAACATCAAGGTGACACTGGTGGATAACAGCCAAATGGCGTTGGTGGATAACAGTCAAAGTGACACTGTGGATAACAGTCAAAGGGACGCTGGTGGATAACAGTCAAAGGGACACTGGTGGATAACTGTCAACAGGGACGTTGTGGATAACAGTTCAAAGGTACACTGGTGATACAGTCAAAGGGACACTGGTGGATAATACAGTCAAATGGACGCTGGTGGATACCAGGTCAAAGGGTACACTGGTGCTAAGACAGGTCAAAGTGACGCTGGTGGACAACAGCCAAGACTGGTGAAACAGTCAAAGTGACACTGGTGTGATAACAGTCAAATGACGTTGTGATAACAGTGAAGGGACGTTTGGTGGACAGTCAAGTGACTGCTGGTGGATAACAGTCAAATGATGGTACTTGGGGGATAACGACAAGTGCCCGTGGTGGATAACAGCCAATGGACGTTGGTGGATAACAGTCCAAGTGACCTGTATACAGTCAAGGGACGTTGGTGGATAACATGTCAAGTGACACTGGTGGAAAACAGTCAATGGACCTTGGTGGATAACAGTCAAAGGGACGTTGGTGGATAACAGTCAAAGTGACGCTGGTGGATACAGCCAAATGGACGTTTGGTGATTAACATTCAAAGTGACACTGGTGGTATACAGTCAAATGGACTTGGTGGATAACAGTCAAAGTGACACTGGTGGATCACGCAATGGACGTTGGTGGATAACAGTCAAAGTGCACTGGTGGATACACAGCCAAATGGACGTTGGTGGATAACAGTCAAAGTGACACTGGTGGATACAGTCAATGGACCGTTGGTGGATAACAGTCAAAGTGACAACTGGTGGATAACAGTCAAATGGACGGTGTGGATAACAGTCAAAGTGACACTGGTGGATAACAGCCAATGGACGTTGGTGGATACAGTCAAAGGGGACACTGGGGTACAGTCAAAGGACGTGGTGGATAACAGTCAAAGGGACGTTGGTGGATAACAGTCAAAGGGACGTTGGTGATAACATCAATGGACGTGTGGATAACAGTCAAAGTGACACTGGGGATAACGCCAAATGGACGTGGTGGATACAGTCAAAGTGACACTGGTGGATAACCCAAATGGCTTGGTGGATAACATCAAAGGGACACTGGTGGATAACAGTCAAAGTGACACTGGTGGATAACAGCCAATGGACGTTGGTGATAACGTCAAGGACGCTGGTGGATAACAGTCAAAGGACTGTGGGATAACAGGTCACTAAAAGGGACACTGGTGATAACGTCAAAGGGACACTGGTGGATAACAGTCAAGGGAACAGCCTGGTGGATCCAGTCAAATGGACGCTGGTGGATAACAGTCAAGGGACTTGGTGGATACACAGTCGGGACGTGGTGGAAACAGCAAGGTGGGGATAACTCAAAGGGCTTGGTGGACTACTGCAAAGGGACGTTGGTGGATAACAGTTCAAAGGGGACACTGGTGTAACAGTAAAGGGACCCTGGTGGATAACATTCCAAGGGACCTGGTGGATAACAGTCAAAGGGACTGCTGGTGGATACTGTCAAAGGGACGTTGGTGGATAACAGTCAAAGGCAACTGGTGGATAACGTCACAAGGACACTGGGATAACGATCACAAATGGACGTGGTGGATAACATCAAGGGACACTGGTGGTGGATAACATTCAAAGGACACTGGTGGATAACAGTTCAAATGGACACTGGTGGATACCAGTCAAAGGGACACTGGTGGATAACAGTCAAAGGGACGCTGTTGGATAACATCAAGGGACGTTGGTGGATACAGTCAAGGGAAGCTGGGGATAACAGTCAAAGGGACGTTTGGTGGATAACCGGTCAAAGGGACGTCTGGTTGGATAACAGTCAAAGGGACGTTGGTGGATAACAGTCAAAGGGACGTTGGTGGATAACAGTCAAAGGGGACAGTTGGTGTATACAGTCAAAGGGACGTTGGTGATAACAGTCAAAGGGACGTTGGTGGATAACAGTCAAAGGGACGTGGTGGATAACATCAAGGACTGCTGGGGATACAGTCAAAGGACGCTGGTGGATAGAGTCAAATGGACGCTGGTGGATAACATCAAGGGAACGCTGGTGGATAACAGGCAAAGGAGACAGTGGTGGATAACGTCAAAGGGACGCTGGTGAATAACAGTCAAAGGGACGCTGGTGAGATAGTCATCAATGGACGCTGGTGGATAACAGTCAAAGCGACTCTGGTGTTTAACAGTCAAATGGACGCTGGTGGATAACAGTCAAAGGGACGCTGGTGGAATAACAGTCAAGGGACGCTGGTGGATAACAGTCAAGGCGCGTTGATACGTCGGGTATAACGAAGGCGCTGGTGGATAACAGTCAAAGGGACGCTGGTGATAACAGTCAAGGGACGCTGGTGGATAACAGCAAAGACGCTGTGGTCAGTAAGGGACCTGTAGATACATTCACGGGAAGCTGGTGGATAACAGTCAGAGGGACACTGTGGATAACAGTCAAAGGACTCTGGGGATAACAGTCCAAAGGGACCTGGGGATAACAGTCAAAGGATCTGGTGAAACAGTCAAAGGACACTGGGATAACAGTCAAAGGGACACTGGCGATAAACAGTCCAAAGGCGCTCTGGCGGATAACAGTCAAAGGGACACTGGTGGATAACAGTCAAGGGACTCGTGGATAACAGTCAAAGGGACACTGGTGGAAACAGTCAAAGGTACTCTGGTTGATAACGTCGCAAGGGACACTGTGGATATAACAGTCAAGGGACACTGGCGGATAACAGTCAAAGGGACTCTGGTGGATAACAGTTCAAGGGACCTGCGATAACAGTCAAAGGGACCGTGGTGGATAACATCAAGGGACCTGGTGGATAACAGTCAAAGGGACGTTGTGATAACAGTCAAGGGAGCTGGTGGATAACAGTCAAGGGACACTGGTGGATAACTTCAAAGGGACACTGGTGGATAACAGTCAAGGAACTGTGGATACAGTCAAAGGGACCCTGGTGGATAACAGTCAAAGGGCACACTGGTGGATCAACAGTCAAGGACTCTGGTGGATAATAGTCAAGGGACACTGGTGGATAACAGTCAAAGGGACCTGGTGGATAACAAGAATCAAGAGAAGAGAATTGTAATCATAAGTGCTCCCACCTTTCAGTGCTAGCAGACTTTCAAAGTATTACCATTAACCCTTTCAGTGCTAGCAGACTTCATAGAGTATTACTGATAACCTTTTCAGTGCCAGCCATTAACAGTTACCATTAACTCTGTCAGTGCCAGTAAATTTTTCCACTGTATTACCACTAACCTATTCATGCCAGCAACTTTCCCAGATTATTACCATTACCCTCTTTCAGTGAGGCATACCTTTCTCAGAGTATTTACATAACCCTTTCAGTGCTAGCAGACTTTCCTATACATATACAATTAACCCTTCAGTACAAGCACTTTCCTATAGAGGTCCATTAACCCTTCTTCGTGCCAGCAACTTCCAGAGTATTACCCTTTACTCTTCGGTAAGGGCACGACCTTCCTAGAGATATGCCATTAACCCTTTCAGTGCCAGCAGACTTCCCAGAGTTTTATCGTTTACTCTTGCGTGAGGCAGACCTTTCCAGAGTATTACCATTAACCCTTTCAGTGCCAGCAGACTCCCCCAGAG
The DNA here is from genome assembly GCA_019447015.1 of Hymenochirus boettgeri. Classification (NCBI taxonomy): domain Eukaryota; kingdom Metazoa; phylum Chordata; class Amphibia; order Anura; family Pipidae; genus Hymenochirus; species Hymenochirus boettgeri. The sequence goes on along the minus strand of CM033469.1, from coordinate 385,187,597 downwards.
TATTACCATTTACTCTTTGCGTGAGGGCAGACCTTCCCAGAGTTATTACCATTTACCCTTTCCAGTGCCAGCATCTTTCCTCACTAGTATTACCATTAATCATTTCAGTGCCTGCAGACTTTCCCAGAGTACCAGCATTTGTGCTGGCATGGGGCATTTTTATTATACAAGTCAGTGTGTGCTGGCAGGGGGGCATATATATAAATGTCAGTGAGCTCTGGGACTTTTTATATAACAAGTCAGTGTGGCTGCTGGATACTGGGCATATCTGTGATCCTCATCTTGGTTGTCTTATTGGGAGTGGGTGGGCTTGCTCAGTACCGCTGTCCTTTAATAAGGTCCCCCTGTAATTTACCTTGTTCTTTCTGCAATCCCACACTGATTGCTAGTGCAATTAGCACTACATCATCACTACAAAAAAGTGAACAAACCACACTAAAAACTATTTTTCTGAAACTACATCTACAAGTATATCTATATAGATTTTTGTTTCTATTCACACTGAAACATCTGAACATAGAAACCAGAATTCATTTTTCTATGTTCCGGATATCTGTAACAGTTAGTTCACATCAACAAACACACAACACATTTTTTTTCCCTCAACACTATACAAACAAACATTAGGGGATGAGATACACTGGCCCTGGCTAAAGTTTAAAATTTTGTACCCGCGGAAGACCGCATCTATTATAAAAATATCTCTAGATAGATTTCGTTTTCTCTATTCTTTTTAGCAGAATAAATGTTTGTGCTGTATAACAATCCACCTTGACGTTGCAATGAATTTATTTCTGTTAAACCACGTACACGAAACATTAACCTAGTGCTGGGAGCTTGGTTAGTTTAACATCTAGAACACGGAAACATTTCATTGATCGCTTTGCACTTAGAGAAAAAACCCACCTCTCTTTACTTTGGTCATTTATACAGTAACCGTTAATAAGTCCCACTAGGACCATTTGGGGGTCCAATTCACTGTGTCTGTGTTATTATCGGTCTATATTTTTATTTACAGGTCGTAGAAAAAGGTACAAACCTGGAGGAACTTGGTGCCATATATGATCATCAACGTGATCATTAAAAGTTGCTAGGTCAATGATGGTGCTGCCTGTGACACCCAATTTTTATAACTGCACTCCCTAGCATTCCCCAGTTGTATTTTTTCGAACCTCTGGAATGGTACGCAGTTTTGGACACCACCGTGGTAGGTGAGCACTCTAGGGATTTCTCAGTATTTTATAGCAAAACAAGAATCTTGGTAGGGGAACACATCTCAATTTGACATGGAAATGTTATTTCTACTAATTATATATAGGGGCTAAGGAAGAGGTGCAAAAATGTGACAGTGCATATAAAATTAACAACAGCCAACCAGATGTTAGCTTTTTACTGTGTTACTGGAGTTTGATACCATACTGATTGGTTCTTGCAGATAAAAAGCACGGGCAGCTTTTCCTGCTATTCACGTAGTCAGCCCTTATTGCCCCTGTATTTATAAAGACCTGTATATAAAATCATACAATAATAGGGTAATGGAATAAATTGTGGGTGAGATACATTTGACCTTATCACTCCTTATTTAATATGTTTATTATGTGTGTAAACGGTTATCTGGACTTTTATTCCTATCACAAATTCAATATTGTCCTTCTAGTTAAAGGCAAACGGTGACTATAACACTACGAGCAATTACAATTGACATTTATGCCTGATGATCGCAATTGTGGCCGGGCCATGATTTCAGGTAATTATACAGGTAGGGGCTCGGCTCGTTAGAGATTCTTCAGACATAATAATTGGAGTTCCTGCTATCACAAGAATGACGGACTGTTTTCCCCATACACAACAGTGGTTTACTATCTTCTGCTCACTGTCTAAAGCTTTCCTCTGTTTCATTTTCCTGGGAGATCAGCGTGGTATGCGGTTTTTCTTCATCTCACTTCCTCCTCAATGACCGATTGCCCATTCTCAGCGTCGCCTTTTTTAAGCTCGTGCCGAGACAGTGTTCAACGATACCTGCACCCAAGGAGTCTCCCAGCACATTGGTGGTGGTCCGAAGACTGGTCCCTGTAAGAAGCACACGCTAAGCAAATTGTAAATTGTACATGGGCCAGAGCTCAATACTTAAGGGAATTATACCACTACACCCCTCCCATTAAAAGTATCCAGGTAAAGGCAATTAAGAAGAGGAAATCTGCACACAGGCCAACGCCAGAAAGAGCAAGAATACAACAGCTTACTGCTGATATATTGTATCAACGAACCTACTAGCGTGTGATGTTCATAGTGAAGGTCCCAGGCACATGTGCAACCATTCTTAATTATCTAGTAAGAATAGTGTTTTGCTATTTACTGTGCAATGTGTAGGTTTGAGGCCCATACTATTTGATAGGTAAAGACCTCACACTGGTTGTAACTTTTATACTTACCTAAAGTTGCTCTAACTCAGTTATTTCTGCTCTGTTCCCTGCTTCTGCGTGGGGCCTATATAGCATACCTTCCTATTGGTCAGATCATAACTTCCTATTGGTCAGCCTGGACTGAGAAAGGGGGCGGTCTGGACTTGGGACTTTAGTAAGTATAACACCAATGTATAGTATAATATACACAGTTTAGGTCCTCATCTCACTGTGTGTCTTTTTATGGACGGCAAAAAGCAGGGGGTGGTTTCAAGTGTATAATTGTCCTTTAAAGTGAAGCTTCACTCAAAATATCAGGACCAACAATATTTTCTCATCCTTAGAGCAGGAATTTAATGTCAGCCACAGCATTAAGAACGTTATTAATATGTCCATTTCACGATGCATTTACTGAATTCTATGAAAGCCAAAATAAAAGCCAAAAATCCCCCATGAAACTGTTCACTGCTCTCTGCCTTCTAGAAGTGATGAGTCACTCTCCATTTGTCTCGGGTGTCTACCGCATCACCTTTCCACCTAACCTGGCCCATAGTTTACTGTCCACTATTGACATATTGCGCCTTGACGGCACATTTATCAGATACTGGGTCGGTGTGGCGTCATGAAAGATTGCCTAAGCAGTGAGCGTTAAGGTTAGAAAAAATCCCAATGTGTAGCTTCTTCTGTGATAGTATCCCCACATGGAACTAAATTATAAACCTAAACCATTTGGCGTATTGAGGGGTCACGTTCCTTCCTCATTACAGTTATAATGAAACGACCCACCCACACGCGTCAGTATTCCAGTCGGGACTTTTTCGACATGCGTAAATATTTTGTATATGGCCATTCTTGGGATAGATACTTCCAGGAACCATTCAACATCAATGATCAACGTGATATCTTCTGTTGGTACGCTACGGAGGGTCAACACAATCACCATTGTTACCGGCGGCCAGCTTGGGGGATTCCTGCAGCTCCAATCCTGGAGCGTATCTGGATACTGTGAATAATAAATAAGTAAAACATGACCAAACACACCAAGACTCAATCATTTTATTTCTCTAAAAAAGATTAAATTGGTCAACATTGAGAGACTTGGTTATGAAGTGACCAGGACGCAGCTCCAGCTAGGTTCCGTTAAGAGTCATTGTCCAGGCATGAACACTGGACGGGGGAGGTCAGTGGGATATATAAGAAATATAAGAATGAGTCCCTTAGTACATAGTTTTTATAAGGATATATACCACTGGCAGTTCCCATTATAAACTATCATTTTATGTACAATAAATCTTAAAGTCTGTGGGATGGTAGGCACCGTCATTTGTTGGATTAATTTACAAGCCCTAAGCATGTTCATTATGTGCGGTCATTCTATGACATTGTATTAATAATTAAATATTATATTTATTTATATTTTTCAACACTGGCAATACATTGTAAAACTAAAAACTACTAGTAGTATTAAGCATATTATCCCTGGAAAGGGAGACTCTTGCTAAGGCCATGGAGATTAGTTTTAATTACCCTTATTGTTATAATCGCCCAAAATTCAGATCATAATTATTGACTTGGCAATAAAAATAGCAGCTAGAGCTTCATAGAGGGCAGTGCCATCCATATTGATTGTACGCCCACTGGTAGGCAGCCAATCTTGTTACACGCTTGTTCCACGCATTTGTTTCTTCCAGCATTTAAAAGTGATCGGCAAAGTACAGATCTGAAGCGAAAACATTGATAAATTGAGAAATACGGGATAAAAACCCAGTTTACACATAAGCAAATAATGTACTAGGCATTATCACCACACTAGGATGCTATCTATGGAGGAGGGATAACAAATACACATTGTGAAATAGTGCAATGGAACAATTTAATACTAATCATTCTAGAATAGCTCTTATATATATTGCTCCGCCCCCTCCTCAGCCTTGGACATGCCATAGGAATCCACTTCTGGCAGAGTATGACTTTCCACTAGGCCCCTTAACACAAGCAGGGGCAGGCCAGATTGACTTAAAAGAAAACAATTGTTATTTAGTTTAACTAATGACCATGGCGTCATTTTCAATTTGTAACACCATGTCCATGGCAGTCAACAGGCCATTACCGCACGGTAGTAACAAGGACACTAGTAAAATGGTTGGTACACGGACACTAGAAAAATGGTTGGTACACAGACACTAGTAAAATGGTTGGTACACGGACACTAGTAAAATAGTTGGTACAGGGACACTAGTAAAATGCTTGGTACATGGATACTAGTAAAATGCTTGGTACATGGATACTAGTAAAATGGTCGGTAGACGGATACTAGTAAAATGGTCGGTACACAGATGCTAGTAAAGTGGTTGGTACACGTATAATAGTAAAATGGTTGGTACATGGACACTAGTAAAATGGTTGGTACAGGGACACTAGTATAATGGTTGGTACAGGGACAATAGTGAAATGGTTGGTACACGGATACTAGTAAAATGGTTGGTACATGGACACTAGTAAAATGGTTGGTACACGGACACTAGTAATATAATTGGTACAGGGACACTAGTAAAATGGTTGGTACACAGACACTAGTAAAACGGTTGGAACACAGACAATGGTAAAAATGCTTAGTACACAGACATTGATAAAATGGATGGCTAATTGGCAGTGGTAAATGGTTGGCACATAGACACTGGGGAAAAGCTTGGCAAACTACTACAGCAGGTATATACCACCCTGTGCTCGCGACCCCGTCCTCGACTTTAATGCAACGCTTGTGTCATTGGATGGAAAACAGGTAGCAGTCACTGTCCATGGGGCACTACCAATCTCCCTCCAAATTCCACTAACTATTCAGTTATTCCTGACTCTTCCCTGCTCGTGGGCGCATAGTTGTAGTAGCAGACATACAAACCATTTCCAAGGACAAGTTGTGGCCCCTGGACCTACACCAGTACAGTCTGTGAATCGCCATTGCCTTCAATTAAAAACTTACAGGGCTATGTACCGAGAGATGTTATTGGCTATTTGTGTTTTAAAGTCACGTTAACCAATGTACTAAGGGTTAACGTGACTTTAAGACACGCAAATTTTGTGTCATGCAAGTCGTCAACTGTTTTTTAAGACGTAATCTCTAACGCCAACAGATAGCTGGTGTTCAAGATTCACAAAAAGCAAACTCCATTTGCAATGCACTGAAGGACACTATCAGCTCGGTGCATTGCCTAAAGGGGGCAATAGAGAGCGATACCGACTCTCGGTACATAGCCCCTTTAGTTCTTGCCCATCAATGTCAAATCTTCCAGTCTGCTCCTTTGCATTTCAGACTTCAACGATGTTGTGTATGGTGAGATTCCTTCATGTATCTGCATTATTACCAGATCGGCAGTAGTTTTAAAAGTAGGGAGATGATTGGCATGCCACTTAGTACCCCCCCCCCCCACACACACACACCCTGTTGTCATGGGGGCTGTAGTTACACCACTGAAGGAGCCACTTTAATGTGTTTATCAACCAATCCCGGGGGCGTAACTAGAGGGGAGCAACCACAGGGGGGCCCAGGAGCCAAGGGGGCCCCATCTTTTTAATTTTATTATGAGAGATATAGCTTCCTCCCAGAAAACCACTGTGGATGAAGCACAGAAAAGGGCCCATCATAGTTTTGCTGGAGGGCCCAGTGATTCCTAGTTACACCACTGACCAGTCCAAAAGGTCCCAGTAGATGAGAATATCATTATTTGTGATGTTTTGTGATTATACAGTACAAGTGCCTATATTGTGTAGCAATTGTGATTTTATTTGTTACTTTTTTTTGACATGAAACAATAAACCTTAAAGTCCCTAGTTGTGATTTTGTAGGGGCCTCTACAACTGTCTGTATGAGTCTCACACCTGTACACAAAACATTATCACTAAAGGTGGGTACACACGCTAACGATGCTCGCTACTGGTGGTATTGGCCCTTTATCCTTAGCGCATGTAGTAAATGTTTGTGTGATCCCAAGGCCGGCGATCGTTCACTGCCAGCCTCTGGATCGTTCAGAAATGCATGGGGGGAAAATGCTTCTGCCAGGCTTCCTCAATGAAATTATATTTTAAGGTAAGAATAATAAATCCTTTTATTTTTTTGTCTTTTAAAACAGACGACATGTAAACTCCCTCATTTTTAGCAAGTATGAGCTCTTGTTAGTAATTAGCCCTAAAGTATAATAGTAGGAGGATAGTTATTAACTACAGGGAGAGAAACATCTGATATTTCTTGCCATATGGCTGTTGTGCCCTAATACTAAGCATTATGTAGAGTGGACAGTAGGTGTCGCCCTTCCCTGTAAAATGCTTTGGTTATTCTTATTATTGTGGTTTTAGATAGAGTGGGTTCGATTTACAAGCCAATTTAAACCTCATTTACCCAACTTTCTCAGCCGCTAATTATTATATAAAGCAATATGATGCTTTGTCTATGTGATTTATTGTTTTCTGGTTTGGTTAACCATTCTGCCACCAGGCCAGCAAGTAAAGAAAGAATAATATTTTCCCCAGTCTCTTTTAAATCCAGGATCAAATGACATCTCCTTGGCTAGATAATCACCCCCCTCAGTGATCGTACTGAATCCCCTGCGTGCAAGCTTGTGCTATTTGAACAACCAGACAATTTTGTTTTTATAGGTAGCTCCTGTCTAACAGATAATCTTCTCTCCCTTGCTGCTATTTCCATAGGAGATGTTGCATCAGGTAACAAACATCGATGACTTATTTATTAAAAAGCCCAATGATGCAAGTGCTAAATATCTGATGCAATCAGAGAGTCCCACAGTGTCTGAATGATGCTCTGTCCCAGTTTGGTACCCAGCAGGCGTAACACAAATACAACCAATAATCGTGTTGCAAACCCCTCCCATGTGATTACTGTACATTGGTTTCTTTTCAGGAAAGAAGCTTTTAGGCTTCATGTCCTTTAATAAGAGTAAAAAGCAGCAGTGTAATGGTAAATTTCATGCTGAGAAACATTTGTTACTATAAACCACTTCAGGATATTTAAGGGCATATGTAAAAGGTACAAACATTTTCCTTGGATAATACTCTGCAAACACCAAACAGATGTTAGCGTTTTACTGGTGACATATGAGATTAATAGGACAGGCAAATGTTTGCACGCACCTCTTAGTACATAAGCCTCAATGTTATATTATCCATGCAGTCATTTGCACATTCGTATAAGCATTAAGTGACTCTCATGTCATATGGAGCAAATTACACTTCCACCCCAATCAACACATAACCTAATCAAACACACCTTTAAAACCCAGAGACTGCAATAATTACCAATTTGAATTGTATACAATAAGGTAGATCTTCAGCGCAATGTTCCCCCTCCTGCAGAGATAGCCGCTTCCTTTTAAAGCAATACAAGCTCTATAAGAGTTTGCACGTGCCCAGAGTAGATAGCTCTAGGAGCTAGCAGTATTCATTAGCCATGATGTCAGCTGTAAAATCATGAACCAGGAAGCAGCAAAGGGTAGGAGAACATTGAGATGAAGATCAGGCTTCTGGTACATCTTTTAAGTTGGCAATGAGGCTATGCACACATTTTAGACTTCAAGCAATCAGATGTAATCTAACTGCGATAACTGCACCTGCCTAGTAAGGGATTTACACAGTATTTAATACAAGGGTGTAAAACAGGCCTTATAAATGGCAAATGCCAGTAAACTGGTTAGTAAGAACAAGTCAGTGCTTTGTATAAAGTTTTTTCTTTCGTTTTCATCAATAAATTTCTTATTCAGATGATCCAGGGATACTTTGACATTGACAGCATAGATCTAGATTAGTATACTGCAGATGCATAATTCTTTGTTTATAAAGTATAGACCTGTAATCAGGGGCGTAACTGTAGGGGCCTGGGCCCCCCGGGAGACCCTGTCACCCCCCTCAATAATCAGATGTTTTTAAAGAGCTGATCGTGCGTATGAATGAAACATACGCTTGATCAGCTGTTTAAAAGACCGTACCCGAACTTTAGAAGATTAGAAGTTAGGACCTTCCAGAATGGGGTTACCTTCACATGGTTGGAAGGCTTTTCATTCATGTGATCACAGTAATGTATATTAAAACCCCTTTGTTTATAAAGTATGCCAGTGTGCAGATAATATGATATTGTGTGGAGCCTAGGAATGTGCATTGATTATCTTTTCTATGTTTGTATAAATGTTTGACCAGATCAGTAGCACTTCCGCTAAATGTAGTTGTAAATTAGCCTAAGTGGAGGGCTTCCACAATCCTTGTATTGTACGAACTTTAGGTTCAGTTCCAGAATTTCGGGTCCGGTATTTTAATCAGTTGTTCGCACGTATATTTCCTTCAAACGTGCGATCTGCTGTTTTTGCAGAGGTTGTGGGCTTGTGGTGGACTCTCCTACCGTCCGGGCCCACCCTCAGTTGTGGAGTTCGTGGGGGTGGTAGTTACTCCACTGCCTGTAACCTGTACAACTATGGGGTAAATGAGGTTAATTTCCTGTGATACATATCTGGATAATTATAGTTCAAACGTGCCTGCATGGTTGTAATGGAGATTCAATATCTAATTGAATGGCCACACTACAACGGACTGGAATCGCATAACACACGCAATTGTTCAATTGTTTGCACACGCGATTTGCCAATGTTGCATTATGGTAACGCCTGCAATTGTGAAAAAAATTGCGAGAAAATGTAAACCGATGTACGAATTGCAACGCATTGGAAAAACGCTATTTTTTTTTTACCTTCCGCAATTTCCATATAAAACAAAATCACAACCACACACGCAAATGTGCCAAAAACACGCTAGTGCGGCCTAGCCCTGAATAAATTAAAGAGCATGTCTACCACCTAAACACAATCTTCACATTCAAAATATACCAACAGTAGATGAGATAGGAACCATGGCTCGTGCACTTTATATTAGGGTGGAAATCCTTGATCAGGTGTGACCCTTACAGAAAAAACTCAATGAAACAAGTTTAGCAGGAAATGACATCATTAAAAAACACATCTTCATCCAATCCAATCCATGTGTGTCCACAATGTGTGGTCATTACATTCTCGTGGGGGGGCCTGGGCCCCTGCATCCAGGTCATGGTATATCTGTTGTATTCAGTTAGTTCAACTGGACCTAAAGTTTAGGGCCCTATTTATAAAGTACCGTTATTGGTATCGCCAAAATAATGATCGTTATTTTATCGATAACAATCGTTATTTTACAATATCGCCATCGTAAATCTATGATGGCGATATCGGAAAATAACGATCGCTATCGTATAATAACGATCGCTATTGTATAATAGCGATCGTTATTGTTTAATAGCGACCGTTATTGTAAAATACCAATCGCTATCAACTATAACGATTGGTATTTTACGATAACGATCGCTATTTTACGATAATGATCGTTATTATACGATAGCGATCGCTACAATATTGCCATCGTTATTGATAGCGATACCGATAATGGTACTTTATAAATAGGGACCTTAGTTCTTGAAGATGTTTCGCTAGTCATTCGACTGGATCTCTCAATTCAGAATGACTTGTACAAGAATCTGTTAGCAATAAATAACCTAGAATGTGTCTAAATTAGCATATGACAGCTTCTGAATGCATGGTGTGATTGCATTTTGGCTAAGAGGTGTTATCTTGCAACCAGGGCTCAGACATTTACCTGCCAACAGATTCTTGTACAAGTCATTCTGAATTAAAAAAGCCAGTCGGAATGACTATCGAAACCAGGGCAGGGCGTAACTGCAGGAGCCTGGGGCCCCCTGCGAGATTGGAGGCCAGGCTCCTCCCCAGAAGATCCACGTATAGCTGTTTTTAAACAGCTGCTCGTGCGTATGAAGTAAAGATATGCTCAATCAGTTGTTTAAAAGACCGGAAACGAACTTTCGGTTCGGTTTAGGTCTTTTAAACAGCTGTTCACATGTATCTTTTCACATTGTCACATGGGCTACCAGTAACATGGATAACTCCGCCCCTTACCTAGTACAAATCAGCCCTTGATAGGTTAGATGCCGCTAGGTGCGGCCACGTCAGGACACCGCCGTCGCTGGCATATGACGTCACTACTAAGAGACGGCCACATGGTTTAAATGGCCGCCGGTATAGCACACATACACGCTGCTGAGAAAGCTGGTGCAGCGAAACGGGTTCAGCGTCCTCAACTGCAATTGGCTCTATGTGACTCCGATTGGATATCTTACATGTTTCCCCTATGCCAAACTTGTGATACCCCATGGTGACTGTTGACTACCAGACAGATGAGTATATGGGGCTCTGGGATATTAATTCCTTAGGTTAGGGGTTATACTACACCTACTAATGGATTTATTTTACCAATTGGAATCCATGTGTGTTTTGTATGTTTTTAAATGTTTTTAATAGCACAGTATTACACTTTTGTTATTCCCAGTGTTGCACAATAAAGGGATTGTTTATAGCAGCTCATATTATGGTTGAGTGCCTGGTTCTTCATCTTGTTCTCTATTCTGCTATATAAATGTATTACCAAGAGCACCTCCGGTCTACTTAGACAGAATATACTCTGCACTGCAAATCCTTGTTTACACATGTATCTTTACTTCATACATGGGATTAGCTTGTTTAAAAACATCTCAACGTGAAGATGCTCAGAGACCCTCTTATCTGCCGTTCCCCTCGTGGTGGTGGGGGGTGCGGGAGAGGTAGTTACGCCACTGAGTGGAAGTCTTAAAGAACTAAACTTTAAGTCCAGTTGATCTAACTGAATATAACAGATATACAGTACACGTGCATATATTATGCAGCAATTACAACCCTTTTGTTCTGTTCTGTTGACATGAGACAATATGAACAATAGTTCCCATTTGTTATTCTGTGGGGCCTCTTCCACTGTCTATGTGATGAGTCTCACACCTGTTCATGTCTGCATTTTGGCTCCCATTATTTAATCCCCTTTCAATTAAACAATGTATCTCCTGATGGCCTCAAGGTTCCAGAACTGCAGGTAACTAGAAGACAGCAAAATAAAAAAAGGGGGGGGGGGTTCTGTGCACCTGTCTCCCCCTAGACTGCCTATGTCAGTGACTATAAATATGTCAATATAAAGGAGAAGTTTATATAGTTCAAATCATTGTTTTCCCCTTTAAACAGTTATATTGTGGGAAAGGAATAATAAATCATACCTCCCTACTGCAGGTACTTTTTATATTAAAAGTTAATCTTTACAGGGACGGAGCCTGACCGCTGAACAAGATGGCCGCTTGGTGTTAGAGGTCTGTTCCAGCCTCGGTGTAATCTGCAGCCATCTTCAGCAACCAGGAGATTTTACACCAAAAATCCACTCATAAACCTTACACTATGGGGAAAAGAGGAGATTTATCCAATTTTGTCACAAGAAGCCTCGGCCGCCACACCACAGGGCACCAGTAGGAAGGCCGCATCACCGGAACCCTCAGAACTGGTCACGAGGCGTGACCTGGACACCCTATACTCAAACCTGGAAAGGTTGATCACAGAGGCGCACCACAAGACCATGAGCGAGGTCAAACAAGAGGTTAGTGCTTTGGGGGACCTCACACAGTGACTCAACTAAATATTGTAACCAGGTGGAGACTGACCAAAGAGAAATAAGGGCCCAACTCAACTCCCTACAGGCCCAACAAGAAGACATAGAAAATCGTTCCCGCAGGAACAATATAAGAGTCAGAGGCCTGCCGGAAGAAATAACGGACCTCCAGGCAAGCCTCACTGACATATTTAGCAGTCTCCTCCCAGACTTACCGACAGAGAGGCTACTCATGGACAGAGCCTACCGTGCACTCCATCAAAGGGGTAACCCGAATGACCCCCCAAGAGATGTAATAGTGCATATGCACTATTATACAGTCAAAGAATTGCTGTTGCAAAAAGCCTGCAATTCACAGGACATTATAGTGGACTGCCACCAAATACAATTTAACTAAAGAAAGGCACCCAATCAAACCTGTCTTATCACAACTCAACCACGCAAAAATAGGATTCCGATGGGGATTTCCCTTTCGACTCACTGCAGTTCACCAAGGTAAAACGGTCTCTATAGACGACCCACGCGAGCGCCATAGCCTCTTAAGGCACCTTGGCCTACAAACAATTTCTGATGACCAAAACGCTAAAATGGAGGACTGCATCCTACCTCCAAAAGACAACTGGACAAGAGTCCCTGACGACTCATTGTCCAATTCACCCCAAAGGAATGGTCGCTCAAAAAACAATTAGGGAGAATCTACGCAAATAGATCCATGCTGACACTGCAAAGTGATCCCAAATTTGTAATTGACTGCCAAGCTTTCATCTGAAAAGCACCAACAGCAAGATAAAACCTTTCACAAGGGATTTGATTGCCCACCACACACCCTCTGGAGAAACCTCCACACCAATAGACTTTACAGATTTAACGCAAACACGTGAAAAACATCCAAAACAATTTCACCTACAATCCCACCAGGGAATACGAACGCTGTGATTCAGATATGGGAACAAGAGTATTCCCTCCCCACCAGACCTCTATAACCAGGATACCCCATGGGGCAATACAAGATAAACCTACCCAACCATACAAGATTGATAAACTGAAACCCCCTCTACAAATGTATATCTTCAGATCCTAATCATTGTATGGAACATTAAACTACTCAACTCGAACCAACCCCCCCAAAATAAAACCCCCCAAAGAAGCTTAAATAGCACATGAGAAAAATCATCACCACCAAACAAAGAAAGACAATAGCTCAGGAATCAGAAAAGTCCCCCCCTATCATCCGAACCTCAAAAAAAGCTCACCTATGCGGACACTAGACTATTTACTTTAATCCAAACACAATATCAACCAGAGAAACACCCACAGCTATCCGACCTAACTAACGGGGAATGAATATCCCCCTCTCATCATGCCACCGGCAACACAAAATAAACAAGATAGATAAGAAGAAGTTTCTCCACTGTATCGATATTTACGACTTATGACTGTTTTGGACCATCGGCCTACTTGGCCTAAACCGACTCCAAGCACCCTCAAACACATTTAATAAACAAAAACTCATAAATAACTCTAACTTCGGAGACATTCAGGACTGAGGTCTCATTTAAAGAACTTACTTCATCATCTCCCATTTTCTTTCTACCCTCACCTCCTCTATCACCCCAATCCCCCTTATATCACCGAGCCTGCGCAAGCTCAAAATACCAACCCCCAGGCCTTAATATCCTAGCACAGCAAGGCTTACCCCCCCCCAGATACGGTGTGAACATCCACCGTCTTCTGCACTAATTGTGGGACTCCTTCCCACCCGTTTAGATACTGCCTCACTTAATTTGTTAAAAATGTATATAGTTTGGAATATGTTATCTTATTTTTTTTTATGTCTCCAATCTCAGAAAAAATAACACAACCTCCAACTACGGCTCCTTACCGGTTGCACAAGCGCCTAGACGGGCTCAAGCGGACCTCCTCTCCTCCTCCACCTCTTTTCAGGTAAGCTCCCCTCGTGGACTAGCAGAGAGCAAAGGAAAACACAAAAACTGATTCCACTTTTAGAATATTAACACATAACGCTAACGGTCTTAACGAACCAATCAAAAGACGTTTGGCTTTACAATATTATGAAAGAGAACAAGGTGACATAGTATTTATACAAGAAACACATTTTGTAAATTGAAAAGAACCTTTCCTCCCAAGCAAAAACTTTACCACACACTACTATTTACCACACACTACTATTCCTCTGCCTCTGACAAGAAGGGAGGGGTAGCAATATTGATGCACAAGAGACTACCATTCTCCATGGCACATTGCGTTAGAGATCCTGCAGGACACTATTTAATATTACAGGGCGCACTAGCATCTAAACATTATACAATAGTTAACTTATACACCCCCAATACAGGCCAATCCGCATTCTACAGATCCCTGGAACAAAAACTCTTGACCTTGAACTTAGGCACACTGATCCTAGCAGGAAATTTGAATACTACACTGGACTCAAAGGTGGAGAGGTCCTACCCTTCCACCCCGACCAGACCCACCACCTCCCCCAAGTCTCTTCGCTCCCTACTCCATCTATTCAATTTGTGGGATGTTTGGAGGCTGAGGCACCCCAGATCGAGACAGTACACATTCTACTCCCATCCACACAAAACACACACAAGGATAGACTACATTTTTATAAATTCCCAATTGATTCCCTCCATACTAGACGCTGACATAGCCCCAATATCCTGGTGTGACCATGCACATGTAACTGCGGACCTAACAATGGAACACCCCCTCCAGTATCAATATCAATGGAGACTGAACAAAGCATTATTAGCAGACAAAGACACCCAACTAACCCTTAATAACCAAATTAAACTCGAAGAAAATTGTACAACCGACATATCCTCCTCTATAATATGGGCTTCCCACAAAACTGTCATCCGAGGTCACATCATCCAACTGTCCTCCAAATTCAAACAACAACATAGACTTAAAATCCAGAAACTTTTATCAAAACTTAAAACAGCCGAAAAAACATATATTTCTCATCCATCCCAACCCAACCTTGACAACCTAAATGACATTCGAAACAATCTAAACAATCACCTTTACAACTCAGCTGAGAAAGCACTGCGCCTCACCCACCTTAAATATTTTGAAAAAGGAAACAAGACAGACACTATGCTGGCTAGAAAATTGAATGAAAAATTCACTCAAAATTGCCTACTACCACTTAGACAACAGGACAACTCACTCTTACACAATCCCATAGATATCCTAGGACAGTTTTCTAAATAATACGCAAAACTATACAACGGCCAGATGGTTGACCACAAGTCCCTCCACAAAGATTCTATTGACAACTACCTCCAGGAAGCACATTTACCACAGCTCACAACCGAAGAAATATCCATTATCGATTCCCCCATCACCACTATCAAAGTCAAGGAAGCCATAAAATCCCTCAAAACAGGCAAAGCCCCAGGCCCCAATGGCTTCACAGCAGGATATTTCAAAAAATTTGAGACAGAACTCACTCCTTACCTCACCTCCTTTTATAATAACATACTAAGAAACAAAGAACACATTCCCCAAGACATGCTGAGAGCAAATATAGTAATTATCCCCAAACCAAAGACACCACCCAATGTAAGAACTATCGCCCTATGTCCCTTATCAATCTAGATCTAAAAATACTCTCTAAAATTATAGCTACACGTTTAAACACTATACTACCCTGACTCATTCACCCAGACCAATGTGGCTTTATCTCCGGTCGACAAACCATTGATAACATAAGAACACTACAATTACTCAACATATCCCACACCAACAAAACCCCAACAACCTTTTTAACCCGTGAGGCAGACAAAGCATTTGACCGCATTGATTGTACCTACTTACAAAAAGTACTAATAGCCTTTCACTTCCCCCCAAAATTCTTAACTCTCATCAAAGCCATGTATTTCAACCCACTAGTGAAAATTAACAATATGGGCTTCGTCTCAAAAGAGTTTCCGATCTTAAACGGTACCAGACAGGGATGCCCCCTTTCACCACTATTATTTGCCCTGTGTATAGAACCGCTAGCATAACATGTTAGAGCAGACATCCAAATCACAGGAATAAAGATGGGCAGCTCAGAATATAAAATAGCGTTGTTTGCAGACGACTCCCTATTCACGATCACCAAACCACTCACCTCACTACCACTTCAGTACTCTCAACTGTCTCGGTTTGGGGCTGCCTCGTGCTTCAGGTTCAACCTTACCAAAACAATCACTAAACCTGTGGCGTTGTCACATCAACAACGCAAACTTCTAGCACTAAATTTCGATCTATCCTGGAAAGACGGCCCCCTCCCATATCTAGGAACACATCTAAACACTACTCCCATGGAGACATACACAGCTAACTACATCCCTATGTTTAAACTGGCTAAAACTCTCCTCCAGAAATGGACACCCTACAATTTATCCCTCTTCGTCCGTATACACGCCATTAAAATGACCCTACTGCCCAAACTCCTCTACCTTTTTAGAGCTCTTCCCATTGAGATACAGAAAACAGACTTCACTATATGTCAGTCTCAAATCTCTAGATTCATATGGGCAAATAAAAGGGCAAGAATTAACAAAATATCTATGACGAGACCTAGGAGACTTGGGGGAGCTGCTTTAACATTTCTTGAACATTATTATTTAGCTTCCAGGCTAGCACAAACCATGCGATGGCATGACAACACGCATAGAACAAGATGGGTGAAATTGAAGAGTCACCTAATAAAAGACATCCCCCTGGACAACATCCTATGGCTATCTCCAACATATCACACGAGACACCCCAACCCATATATCAAACATACTCTGTACACATGGCAATTAGCTATCTCAAGATATAAGTTAATCAACTCATATACATCCTTGTCACCCATATTTTTCAACCCAGATTTCCGCCCCCTAATGACAGACAAGGGCTGGTCTCTTTGGAAAGACAAGGGAATTACCAGAGCGATCCGTCTGATCCTTGGGAATAGGTTATTTACTTGGGAATAAACCAAATACAAATGGAAACTCCCACCAGGAGAATGGTACAGATATACCCAATTAGCACATTTTGTTAATTCTATACTGACAAAATGCCAACCTATGACCACAACTCGATTTGAAACCCTCTGTATGAACTCCCCCCTGGGTCCAAAAACAATCACAAACTTGTATGATATATTAATCACCACTGGAGCAGTTGAAAAACTTAAGAGTTCAGTATCAATGGGAGACATGGCTAGGCTCCACTATCTCACCTGAGTCTTGGAACCAGATCTTCAACAACATACGCAAATGCTCAATTAATACCTTGATACACGAGAAAAACTTTAAAATATTACACGGATGGTATGTTACCCCAGAACGATTGCATAAAATCTCCCCCACCAACTCTCCACTTTGCTTCAGAGACTGCGGAGTCTCTGCAGACCTACCACACACATGGTGGACGTGTTCAGAGGTGAAGAAAACATGGGACGATTGCTACTCTATAATAGCCAAAGTATTTGATAAGACTATCCCAAAAAACCCATGGGTTGCTTTATTTGATAAAGACGAACCCACCCTAAACAAAATGGGAAATAAATTACTACATTATATATGTGCCTGCACCAGATGTATTATCGCCACTTCCTGGAAATCCCCAGCCCCCCATATCAGAAATTGATGAATAACATTAAATGGGTATATCAAACCGAACATATGCTACACTGTGCTAAGGGTTCGATAGATATGATGGTGTGGGATGTGTGGTATATGAGGATGGAGGAGGCAGAGGAGGACCAGTGAATTGCAGCGATCTCTGATGGAGAATTACTCTCCCCATCAGCACCATCGCAAAGCCCGGAGCCATAGAATGAGATGTCAATTTACAATAAAAGAGGTCAATTCTACAAATTACTCAGGTATGAACACAATACTTGAGACATAGTAAATGGTTTTTATTACGATTTAATTTTATTTTACAGCAAATTATACAGAAATGACTATACCGACAGTTAAACTTGTTATAAAAAGGAAAAGGTAATAAGCAAAAGACATATGATAGACGATACAATTATATTATTAATTTTTTAGCAAGTTATTGCTACAATTTTACCAATCAATATAGTAATGTGTTTTATTTTATTGAAAGGGGAACTGTGGTCCAAAAATTACTTTAGTTAAATTGAGGTAAATCGATAGGAATTTCTCCCCTGAGAGTTTTTGCAATTTGTTTCCATTGTTTATTTTGCATAGCTTTGAAGATATTTACATTTTTGTGTGCGATATGGCAGCAGCATCACCAGGTCCTCTGCACTTCCTGCTTCCTGCTCTAAAACTGTCCTGTGTCTCCTCCTCCCCTTTGCAGCCCCCCTGGTCCCTCCCACTCATGGACCCCATGGTCCCTCCAGTTGCAGGCCCCCCATGGCCCATTAACTTACAGCCTCATGTGGCCCCGCCCACTCACAGGTACCTAAGCCCCACCCACTCACGGGTGCCTAAGCCCCACCCACTCACGAGTGCCGTGGGTTACTCCGACCCCCCCAGAAAACTGTGGAATCAGCAGAGTGAGAACTCTACCTGAAAAGGCTGTTTTCACACAGTGAAAGAGAGAGATGGGCTGTAGATTCCCTTACCTTCTCTGTCAGGATTTCACACAGCAGAGAGGAGGAGGGACTTCCTGTCTCCCTCAAACACTGAGGGAGTCTGAGGCTGTGCTTGCCGGCGGCACTGTGCAGGAGAAGCCTTAGGAATGTCACATGCCAGCCTCCCACCCATTAACTTTCTGGTCAGTCATTTCTGTATATCTTGGGCTGTGGAGCACGTAGAGAGGTGGTTGATGGCTCGTTTTAAAGGTAGGAAACTGGCCTTTCATTTAAATTGAACTTGTTATATATATATATACACACATAGATATATATACACTAATGTTACCTGAACAACTACAAAATATTGAATGTCAAATTTAGGAATGTCTTTATGAAGCGCTAAGAAAACCAATAAAAATATTGAAACAAAAAAAAGTTAATCTTTACACTGTAGTTGTCCTTCAAAAATTATCACATGTAAACTCACTTATCTGCACAGTTGTGCAGACTACTTTAAGTGTCCATTTAAAGGAGAACGGAGAACTTAAAGGGTATCTCCACTGATAAAAGTCACCTGGGTTGTGAGGATAGATATGTGGAAGGTGGATATGTACCTGCAGTATCCTGTGTCTTTCAGCAGTAGTTTAGAATAAATCCAATGAGATTCTCCCTGAACGCTGTGGATGGTGCAGGTCCGCCCACTTTCAGTGACTGCCGGCTTGGGAAATGTCCGACACGTGTGTGTTCCTTTATTGCATGTGCAGAACGTGTGAGGATCCGCCGGGACACACACACACACACACACACACAATGGAGTAACAATCACATGACCATCACAGCAGCTTGCTGTGTTCACTAATTAATGGAGGAGTCTGTTTGTGTTTCTCTCCCACCCCCTCCCATACCAGATTGCCTCATATTCCCAGCATCCCCTATAAAATTAATCTTAGATCACTTTTTCAACCACCCCTCTCAGATCTTTATTAAAAACAACACAAGTTCCCCCTGCCTTTGTTACAGTATTGTGGGAAGAGGGTTTTAACATTTTCTCCCGTCTCTCTCTGCATGATCAGCTGTAAAAATGAACTTAGAGAGTCAGGGAGGAAAGGATTTCTTTACTGCAGCCCAGTGGGTGTGTCTGCTACCATGATGATGCACATTGAGTGACAGCACCCCCAGCACAGGGGAAGACACACCACTTGGAGCTAGCACAACTTTCCTATGCTGCTGCAAGCAAACGAAGGGGAATTCTGGGGAAAAAAGGTAGGGGGTGGGTTGGGGGATGGTGTACTTTAACATAAACCAAAAAAAAATGCTTTCCCCCCTTTAAGTGCATATAAAGTTTAAAAGAAAAACAGTTAAAATGAAAAGCACCTGGGACAGGGAGGTAGGGTTGGTAATTCCTACCTCCAAATATTGTGTCTATTGAGGAGTACCATCATGAAGAAAGCTGCTTCTGCCAGTCTCTCTTGGTGCTTCATACAGGAAAGCCCAGGACACTAACATGGCAGATGAAAACTGTACATTCTGGTGCTGTGGTTATCCCCAACTTTAATATATTTACAAGACTCACTCTTTAAAGAACATGTCCACCCCACTGATACTGATACTTTCCCGCTCACCCAGGCAGTTCCCTAGCACTATTTCCCTTCCCTGACATAGGCACGCATGTGCGTCTATGTCAGAGGAGGCGAGGAAGATTGATGGAATAAAGCTGCAGCACACGCAGCATGTTTGACAGTTCACTGCTCCTGTAATAAGGAAAAACAGGATAATTAGTTTATATTTTAGGGATGTTTATTTCCTAAAGCATTGTGTATATAATTCACAGGGAACTTTTGGGGAAAAGAAACTAATACATTCAGGTTGCATATCCTCATATGAACACTAGAGGGCAGTAACAGCAAAATAAATAATTAAAGTATACCTATACTCTAAAAATTAACTGTTTAAAAATGGAAAGTACCTGGGGCAGGGAGGTCGGATTGATTATTCCTACCTCACAATATCATTTTGTTGAGAAGCTACAGCAACAGTTATCATTTGCCAGGTTAGTCCTGGACTGGTCCTGTATTAAAGATAGTGCTGAAGCCAGGAGTTCCCAGGTTTTTGAGGTGGTCTCCCGCACTCCCGTGAGAACACCAGCCCTGGAACTTCCCCATCACACCCCTAAACCCACCCCTGATATGATGTAGTTTATGTCATGCCACCCCACCACACCCCCTTACCGCCCTCCATACCCCCTTTCTCCACACCCTGCACACAAGCCACATTTGGCAGGGTGGGATGTCTCGCGCACCTCACATTTGAAAATGCAAAAGAGGGACAGGTAAGTAAGGGAGTTCTGGTGTGCGTGGCAGCGTGCAATCGCAGAAAAATCTGCACCAAAATCTGCACTCTGCACCAGACTGCCGAAAACTGTGATCTCCATGAGTAGCTGCCTGCCCAATCCCCAGTACAAGAGACTTTGGATTGGAAAATGTACCTCTTAAACTTGACTCTGGGTGAAACACAAATGAGAGGAGGGGGCTAAGTGTGGTTACATGACATTGTGTCATCACATGTTCTGCTGCTCCTCCTGATTGGCAGCTCTATCCTCCTATAACAGCAACAACAAAACAAAATTATATGTAAAGCATTGTACTGCCCTGAACTATCTGTGAAATTTGGAAGGTGTGCAATTAACTATGGTGATTACTCAATTCATCACCAGGTGGCAACACACAGGTTAATGAACTTAAAAGGGGTCGAAAAAAGGGGTTAGGGGTGTTTGTAAAAGTTGTAAAGTAGCCTATGTTTTTTTCCAGGTCAAACATAAGTGTACGAAGTCTCAGGAAAATGGAAGTTTTTCTGGTACATATATATATATATATATATAGAAACGATATAGTCAAGGTGCACAACTAGGCCTTCATTCAACCTTTTATTGAGGGTGCAAAAAACAGCGACGTTTCTGTCTTTTTTCTGAGACCTTTCTCAAGCTATATATATATATATATATATAGATGTAAATGGTAAATATCTCCTATGATGGGCAACTACAGTGGAAGTCCATTTCCCCCAAGGAGGTTGGAAATTCTATTCCTTCCTCCCCAAGTGGCCGCAAGTTCCGCAGCTCACCACCCACTGAAATCCCAATGTCCCAATCTCTAACATTAGGGAAGATAGTTGCCCTTTAAAGGGAAACCAAAGTATCCATAGACGGATTGATATTATCAGACGATTGGGTCCAATCAGCCAAAATTTTGCCCATCCCCATAATGAAAACGGGCAATTTTATTAGCCTCGTTTCGCCCAGCAGACTCCCTGCATGGAGCATTAATCATCCAATAAGGGTATCGGACAATATGGTCACCATTACCTACATCCAGATAACAGAGGTATATTTTGCCTGTAAGAAAAGAGGTGTCTGCAAGGGCACTTCAAGTGTAAAACGGCACCTGAAACTAAATGCCTCTGGTGCCGCCACCCTTGCCATAACTCCTTATGGGTGACGTGTGGCACATGCATAGACTTCCATTGCAGGGCTACCTGTTGACCTGAGCAATTTTTTTCAAATGACCTTGTGGTCAGGGCACCTCTGGGCATTTTTCAAAATTTGGACAGTTATAGGAATGTAACCATTTAGGTAATTGGCAAGTATAGGAAACAGCTACTGAAAGTTGAAATGTGCCACAGCTACCAGGAGAATAGCAAGGTGATTGGTAGAAATATGTGCAGGCCCTCTTTAAGATGTGCAGCTTGAATTATGGCTACTTAAAGGGCCAGATTAAAAAGTTTAGTTTAGCATCTAGCTGTCATTATACACCCCATATCACATTCTGCAAAGCCACGTTGGGGACTATGAAGATGTCTTTATCTGGTGATAAATGCCCCATAGAGATGAAGAGGGAAAGACAATAATATGGCGGAAGTAAGAACACAATGAGAGATTTATTCCTGTCTGGGATCTTACAGAATCATTGTGTTTTTATGTTCCATACAGTGTGGGAGCTGCGTGTAGAGCTGATATTCTGTCCTGGTACCATCTGTTCCATGAACAAAAGATAAAAGAGAGAGAGAGAGAGAGAGAGAGAGAGAGAGTGTGTCTAATGGTTCATATTAACAATGACAAAAAGGAAGATAGAAACAGAGCACTGCTGTACAAGATAGAATTAGGAGATTTAGTCAAAAAATTAGTGAATACAGTATACTTGTATAACAATAGTAATTGGTACTTGAGCTGATACTAGTCCTAATTCTAGTATCTATCAATCTATCAATAGATAGATAGATAGATAGATAGATAGATAGATAGATAGATAGATAGATAGATAGATAGATAGATAGATAGGGAAATGATAGATAGATATATAGATAAATGGTAGATGATAGGTAGATAGATGATAGGTAGATAGATGATAGGTAGATCGATAGATATGATTAGATAGATAGATAATAGATTAGATATGATAATAGAAGATAGATAGATATTGATAGATAGATAGATAGATAGATAGATAGATAGATATGGAAATGATAGATAGATAGATAGATGATAATAGATATAGATAGATGATAATAGATAGATGATAATAGACAGGTAGATAGATAACAGATAGAAAATAATAGAAAGATAGATGATGATAGTAGATGATAATAGTTAGATAATAGATGGATGATAATATATAGATATAGATAGATGATAATAGATAGATGATAATAGATGGATGATTAAGATATAGATTAGGATAATAGATAGATTATATAGTGAATAGATGGATGATAATATATCAGATATAGATAGATGATAATAGATAGATGATAATAGTTAGATAATAGATGGATGATAATATTAGATATAGATAGATGATAATAGATAGATGTAATATAGTTAGGTAATAGATGGATGATAATATATAGATATAGATAGATGATAATAGATAGATAATGGATGATTAAAAATAGATAGATAGATGATAATAAATAATAATAGATATATAGACAATATTACAGACAGGCATATGTTAATGTGGCCATACACATGGTCATGGATGTGAACCTGAAGAGTTACCGTCATTGGCATTGTGATCTATTGTCCATGGTAAATTCCCGTTGAATCATTTTCGGCTCCCTATAATATAGTATAGGAAGCCAATAACATTGTGGGTATCTATGGGCCCAATGGCGATTGTTCTAAATAAAGTATATACAGAACGATCATTCCTGTGCATTTGCACATCAAACAGATTCGTATGGATAGGGTGGGAGTTCATTCTTGGACACTATCACAGCGCACAGTGGGGCCTACCTACTGCAATTTACATTATAATAAAAATGTCACTGCGGATCGCAAAGCGCAAACGCAGCGCAAAACGCAACAAAAACGCGCTAGTGTGGCCTTTTCATTTTTAAATGAAATTTTAACTTTAATTTTTTATTTTTTTCTCAGTTTAAACATCCAAAAAAATATATCTCATTGCCCCCTGTAACACCGATGGTCCTGCCTTTCCTTATGTGTCCCCTTGTGAACCAGAAAGCTGGATTCACAAACTATCCTTTTACATGGATGGTTCTAGACATGAGCAATGTTCCTGGCTCATTACGCTGCTGGGTGATACATTATCCAATGACAGAATTACTGATAAACCTCCAGGTTACAACTTGTACGTTAATTATCCCGATCAACAAAACATTTCTAAAGCACAGGCCATTGCGTACGCCGAATAACACGCCAGTGTGTTTATTTTAGCAAAATCACAACAACAACAAAAATGAATGGTCCGTTTAGTATTTACTGCCCTGTAGGTGTGACAGAACATTCCGCGATAACCACAACAGGATTAAATCCTCCAGTAATCAACGTGGATAAAGTGACACTTCTGTGATGAATTATTCATGAGGTTTCAATTTCTAGCAGCGAGAAGGCACAAAACCTACACAAAATATGCTAGTGCGTTAATGCTTTAATAAATAATAGGGTTGTGGAAGCAACTGGGACTCCCTTTGACGTATTCAATTACTCACAACCACGGAAAGTTGCTTTTTCGGTAGACAAGTAGTTGTTTTGGGCGTGGGAGTTTTTTTTAGATGCATGAACCTTGCGTGTGCAGAGGATGTTCCACTGCAGATAAGATTCTACTTCACACCAACTTCTTCCAAAAGCAAGGGTAAAGCTGGGTAGTGCTCACATGCCAGATGTTTGAAAGATGACAGACAGGATCACATCATATACACAGCATATACACATCATATATACACAGCATATACACATCATATACACATCATATACACATCATATACACATCATATCTCTATATAAACAGCATATACACACAATACAAATAATACACAGCATATACATCAATACAACTATACACAGCATATAAACATGCATGATAACCTATTTCAATCTATACACAGCAGTATACAACATATACTACAGCATAGTACACACATATACACAACATATTACACCAATACCCATTATACCAGCATATACACATCATATATACACAGTCATATACACAGCATATACAAAACAACAGCATATCACAAGCATATACATATACACCGCATATACACATCATATACACATCCATATATAGACAGCAGAACACATCATATACACAACATATACCCATCATTACACAGATATACACATCATATACACTCAATACACATTCATTACACACATATACACAGCATTACACATCATAATAACAGCATGATACACATCATCATAACACATCATTACACAGCATATTCACAACATATTACAATCATATACACAGCATATACACAGTCATATATACCATCATATACACCTATACACATCATATACACAGCTATACAATCATATACACATCATATAACACATAACCACATATACACACATATACACACAACATATTACACATACAACTATACACATCGATACACAGCAATACACCGACATATATACACCAGTCATACACATATATACACCTAATACACAGCCTAGACACATGCATAGCACACTCATAACAAGAATAATACACAGGCAAAGGAGCGGTCAGCACACCATTTAGAAGATTTCTGAGGGTGGACGAAATTTAAAATAAACCAACGATTCCCCCCAGCAAGACACGAGGCACGCATCCGAGCACGGCGCGTTTGAGCTGTTGAAACGCCGTCAAATACTTGTTAATATGCTACAATAAAAGTACTTTTTACACAAGTCCGCGCGTATGCCTCGTTTGGGGCACTTCATCGACACAGCATAGAACAGCATATACACAGCTATACACATTAGATTAACATCATATACAAAGCATTATAACCAATCACTATACATCAATACACAGGTTACACATATACCACATGTACACATGCATATCACACAGCATATTAACATATACACATCATGACAATCATTACAGGATATACACATCATATATAACAGCAATTACACATATATACACTAATATACAAGCATATTACACATCATATACACATCATATACACAGCCTATAACACAGGCAAAAGGAGATGGTCAGTACACCCATTCGAAGATATTCTGCCCGGAGTGGCACTCGAAATAAACAATACGGATTCCAGCAGAACAGGCACGCATCCTGAGGACGGCTCGTTTTGGCTTGAACCGCGTCAATAATTTTTAAGATGCTACACTAAAATTTACTTTTACAAAGTCCCGCGAGGCCGCGTTATGGGGGCATCATATACACAGAATATTACAAGCATATACACAGATAGAACATCAATACATACATAATATAACAGCATATACACATTCATAATACATCATATACACAGCATATACAAGCATTACCACGCGTAAACTATATACCAGCATATACCAAATATATACACAGCAGATACACATTCATATATACACATATACACAGCATATTAAACATCATATACCATCAATACAAGCATATACACACATATACACAGCATATATACATCAACACAGCATATAACAGCATATACACAGCATATACAATATATATACCTATCTACACAGCATATACACATCATATATACATCATAAACAGCATATACACACAATACACAGCATATACAATCATATTACATCTATACACAGCATATTACACATCATACTACACATACATGCATTCTGCCCACGCACCGCATCATAGGCCCACAGCCCTAACGCATATAGGGACGAAAGTCTAATAGACACACTGTGGTCTCACCTGGCGCGGCACGGCAGGTGTTGCGCAAGAGCCTTACGGATTTCACATCATATACACTCCGGAAACCAACATAGGTACACAGCAGTACACATGGCAGCGAGGACTCGTCACTGTTCCTGAGGTGCGGACAACCCAGCTGTATACACTGCACACATATAACACCTTCATCTCACACATATAGGCAAACACAGCACCTTTGTATAAATCTAGGAGTAGGAATCGGTAAAGAGGGCCACAACAGCACAGCATACATATGTATGTTCACAGCATAGACGCCCCAGCAATGCACACTATAAAATAGATACACATCATATTACCAGCAATCATATACACATGCATATACACAGCATATACAACTAGATACACCGAGCGACAATCATATACACAAGCATATACAAAGAGATACCACCTCTATTAAAAGCATATACACTCATATACACATCATATTACACAGCATGTACACATCCTATACAAATCATATACACAGCATTACAATCATATACACATCCATATACACATCATATACACAGATATAACCAGCATATTACACATATATATCGTATATATATATATATATATATAATATATATCTATATATAGATATCTTAAAATAAACTCATAAAAGAAAACAAGGGGATATTAAAGCAAGGTTCAGCCATTAAAGAAATGGACACAGGTGTGAACACCCCAAACGTTTTACTCACCTTCCCCAAATACGCCTCTGAAGATACTTTCAAGAGCTGGTACCCTCGTTGATCTGGGGCGGCTATGTTCTGGTCTGGTGTCAGTCAAGATGTGACATCAAAGCCACTAGTAAATGCATATGCCGCGAAACCGCTGCCTGCTGCGGTGCTGCTCAAAAACCGCTCACAAAAGCAAGCATAAGGACAGCACCCAGCGGGCAAGGGACCGAGTATGTAAATATTCAGAGGCACCTGAGGAAGTAGTATACCAAAAGTGAGCTTTGTGGGGGGGTTGTTGAAACCTATAGGTCAATATCATTTAGTTGGCCCTTAAAAAAGGATGGATATTAAATAGGTATCATTAGAACAGTATTTAAGGTTGGAAAGTCTCCAGTGTCATTCTGAGGATCGGTTTGGTCTTTACCAGCCAAGAAATACTTTACATAGTTCAGAACATCATGCATCGTTCAGACAGTGAGGAGCTCGTTGCACCATTAGCCACACCCTGATTTAACGACATTCCAATCTTCATGAATTTTCCTTGCCCATAGACTTTTTGGACATAATGCTCTCCTTATTAAATAATGGGATATTGTAAAATAGGGATAATTAGGAATTAGCGGTACCAGGAGTTCATGACATAAAAAAGTAATAAAACAAATGTTTGTCTATCTTTAGTACAAGTTGCAAACCTATTAAAAACAATTCATTGTTTTTCGCCTTGTATACAGTTGGGTTCTTAAGGTTAGTGGCTCCGTTGTGTTCTAACGGAGTAATTGCTGATGTTAAAAGAGCGTCCATTAGCTGCTTTGTGCACACTTTTATATCCTTTTTCTTGGACATCATATACACAGCATATACACATCATATACACATCATATACACATCATATACACAGCATATACACAGTATAAACACAACATATACACATCATATACACAGTATATACACATCATATACACAGCATATACACAGTATAAACACAGCATATACACATCATATACACAGCATATACACATCATATACACAGCATAGCCCCTTTTAGTTCGGCCCAATCAATGTCAAATCTTCAGTCTGCTCCTTGCATGTCAGACTTCCAACGTGTTGTGTATGGGTGAGATTCTTCATGTATCTGCATTATACCAGATCGGCATAGTTTTAAAAGTAGGGAGATGATTGGCATGCCACTTAGTACCCCCCCCCCACACACACCACACCCTGTTGTCATGGGGGCTGTAGTAGTTACACCATGAAGGAGCCACTTAATGTGGTTATCAACCAATTCCGGGGGAGTAACTAGAGGGGTAGCACCACAGGGGGCCCAGAGCCAAGGGGCCCATCTTTTTAATTTTATTATGATAGAGATATAGCTTCCTCCCAGAAAAGACCAACTGTGGATGAAGCACAGAAAAGCGGCCATCATAGTTTTGCTGAGGGCCCAGTGATTCCTAGTTTACACCATGACCAGTCCAAAAAGGTCCCAGTAGATGAGGACATATCATATTGTGGAGTTTTGGATATTACAAGTACAAGTGCCTATATTGTTGTAGAATTGTATTTTATTTGTTATTTTTTGGACAGGAAACAATAAACCTTAAAGTCCCTAGTTGGATTTTGTAGGGCCTCTTACAAACTGTCTGATGAGTCTCACACGTGTACACAAAACATTATCACTAAAGGGGGGACACACGCTAAACGATGCTCGCTACTGGTGGTATTGGCCCTTTATCCTAGCCGGCCATGTAGTAAATGTTTGTGTGATCCCAAGGGCCGGCGACGTTTCACTGCCAGCCTCTGGATCGTTCAGAAATTGCATGGGGGGGAAAGCTTCTGCCAGGCTTCCTCAATGAAATTATATTTTAAGGTAAGAATAATAAAATCATTTTATTTTTGTCTTTAAAAACAGACGACATGAAACTCCTCATGTTTAGCAAGTATGAGCTCTGGTTAGTAATTAGCCCTAAAGTAAAAGTAGGAGGATAGTGTATAATACAGGGGAGAGAAACATCTGATATTCTTGCCATTATGGCGTTGGCCCATACTAAGAATTATGTAGAGTGCGACAGTAGGTGTCGCCCTTCTGTGTAAAATGCTTGGTATTCTTATTATTGTGGTTTTAGATAGAGTGGGTTTTCGATTTTACAAGCCAATTTAAAACCTCATTTACCCAAACTTTTCAGCCGCTAATTATTAATAAAGCAATTATGATGCTTTGTCTATGTGATTTATTGTTTTCTGGTTTGGGTAACCATTCTGCCACAGGCCAGAGTAAAAGAAAGAATAATATTTTCCCCAGCTCTCTTTTAATCACGGATCAAAGACATATCCTTGGATCGATAATCACCCCGCTCGTGATCGTACTGAATCCCTGCGTGCACAGCTTGTGCTATTTGAACAACCAGACAATTTGTTTTTATAGGTAGCTCCGTCTAACAGATAACTTCTCTCCCTGCTGCTATTTCCATAGGATGGATGTTGCATCAGGTAACAACATCGATGACTTATTCTTAAAAAGCCCATGATGCAAGTGCTAAAATCTGATGCAATCAGAGAGTCCCACAGTGTCTGAATGATGCTCGTCCCAGTTTTGGTACCCAGCAGGCGTAACACAATACAACCAATAATAGTGTGCAACCCTCAATGTGATTACTGTACATTGGTTTCTTTTCCAGGAAGAAGCTTTTAGGCTTCATGTCCTTTAATAAGAGTAAAAGCCAGCAGTGTAATGGGAAATTTCATGCATGAGAAACATTGTTTACTATAAAACCACTTCAGGAGATTAAGGGCATATGTAAAAGGTACAAACATTTCCTTGGATAATACTCTGCAAACACCAAACAGATGTTAGCGTTTTATGGTGCATCATGAGTTAATAGAAAGGCAATGTTTGCAACGCACCTATTAGTACCATAAGCCTCAAGTGATATAGTATCCATGCAGTTCATTTGGCACTTCGTATAATCATAAGTGACTCTAATGTCATATGGAGCAAATTACCACTTCCCCCCAATAAACACATAACCTAATCAAAACACACCTTATTAAAACCCAGAGGACGCAAATAAACCAATTTGATTGATACAATAAGGTAAGATCTTCAGCCGCTAATGGTTCCCCTCCGCAGGATAGCGCTTCTTTTAAAGCCAATACAACTTATAAGAGTTTGCACGTTGCCCGAGAGATAGCTCTAGGAGCTAGCAGTATCATTAGCCATGATGTCAGCTGTTAAAATTCATAACCAGGAAGCAGCAAACGCGGTTAGGAGAACATTGAGATGAAGATCAGGCTTCTGGTCACATCTTTTAAGTTGGCAATGAGGCGATGCCAAACACATTAGACTTCAAGCAATAAGATGTAATCTAATGCGAAACTGCACTGCCTAAGTAAGGGATTTTACACTAGTATTAATTAACAAGGGGTGTAAAAACAGGGCCTTATAAATGGCAAATGACAGGAAAACTGGTTAGTAAGAACAAGTCTGCTTGTATAAAGTTTTTTCTTTCGTTTTCATCCCAAAAAATAAATTCTTATCAGATTGATCCAGGGATTATTGACATGACGATAGATCAGATTAGTATATCACTGCAGATGCATAATTCTTTGTTTCTAAGTAAGACCTGTATCAGGGGCGAACTGTAGGGGCCTGGGCCCCCCGGGAGACCCTGTTCACCCCCCTCAATAATCAGATGTTTTTAAAGAGCTGATCGTGCGTATGAAGGAAAACATACGATGATCAGCGGTTTAAAAAGACGTACCCGAATTTAGAAGATATTGAGTTAGGACCTTCCAGAATGGGGTTACCTTCACATGGTTGGGAAGGCTTTTCATTCATGTGATCACAGTATGTATATTAAAAACCCCTTTTTTAAAAGTATGCCAGTGGTTCAGGATAAATGATATTGTGTGGAGCCTAGAATGTGCAGTGATGATCTTTCTATGTTGGATTAAATGGTTGACCAGATCAGTAGCACTTCCGCTAGTGTAGTTGTAAATTAGCCTAAGTGGAGGGCTTCCACAATCCTGTATTGTACGAAACTTTAGTTCAGTTTCCAGAATTCGGGGGTCCGGTTTTAATCAGTTGTTCGCACGTATATTTCCTTCAAACGTTGCGATTGCTGTTTGCAGAGGTTGTGGGCTTGTTGGGGACTCTCTACCGTCCGGGGGCCCACCTTCAGTGTGGAAGTCGTGGGGGGTGGTAGTTACTTCCACTGCCTGAACCTGTACAATATGGGGTAAATGAGGTTAATTCTGTGATACAATATCTGGATAATTATAGTTCAAACGTGGCCGTGCATGGTTTGTTGTAATGCGAGATTCATATCTAATTGAATGGCACACTACAACGGACTGGAATCGCATAACACACGCAATTGTTCAATTGTTTGCACACGCGATTTGCCAATGTTGCATTAGGTAACGCGCAATTGTTGAAAAAAAATGGCGAAGAGAGAAAATGTTAAACCGATGTACGATTGCAACGCATTGGAAAAACGCTATTTTTTTTTTTACCTTCCGCAATTTACATATAAACAAAATAACAACCACACACACGCAAATGTGGCCAAAAACAAGCTGTGCGGCTAGCTGAATAAATTAAGAGCATGTTCTACCACCTAAAACACAATCCTTCAACATTTAAAATATACCAACAGTAGTGAGGGAGGAACCAGGGCTCGTTGTCACTTTATATTAGGGTGGAAATCCTTGATTCAGGCGTGTGACCCTTAAGAAAAAACTCAATGAAACAAGTTTAGCAGGAAATGACCAATCATTAAAAAAACCACATCTTCATCCAATCAATCCATGTGTGTCCACAGTGTGAGTCATACATTCTCGTGGGGGGCCTGGGCCCCTGCATCCAGGTCATGGTATAATGTTGTATTCAGTTAGTTCAAACTGGACCTAAAGTTTAGGGACCTATTTATAAAGTACCAGTTATTGGTATCGCCAAAATAAATGATCGTATTTTACGATACAATCGTATTTTACAAATCGCCATCGTAAATCTATGATGGCGATTCGAAAATAACGATAGCTATCGTATTAATAACGATCGCTATTGTATAATGAGCGATCGTTATTGTTAATAGCGACCGTTATTGTAAAATACCATCGCTTCAACTATAACGAATTGGTATTTTACGATACGATCGCTATTTTACGATAATGATCGTTAGTTATTATACAGATAGCGATCGCTACAATATTGCCATCGTATTGATTACGATACCGATAATGGACTTTATAAATAGGGACCTTAGTTCTTGAAGATTGTTTCGCTAGTCATTGACTGGATCTCTCAATTCAGAATGACTGGTACAAGAATTGTAGCAATAAAATAACCTAGAATGTGTCTAATTAGCAATGACAGATTCTGATGAATTGCTGGTGTGATTGTGCCATTTTGGTAAGGGTTATCTTTGCAACCAGGGTCAGACATTTACCTGGAACAACAGATTCTTGTACAAGTCATTCGAATTAAAAAAGCCAGTCGGAATGGACTATCGGAAAACCAGGGCCAGGGCGTTAAATGACAGGGCCTGGGGCCCCCCTCGAGATGGAGGCAGGCGCCTCCCCAGAAATCCACGATAGCTGTTTTTAACAAGGTGCCTCGTGCGTATGAAGTAAAGATATGCTCAATCGTTGTTTAAAAGAACGGAAACGGAATTGCGGTCGGTTTAGGTCTTTGAAACCCAGCTGTTCACATGTATCTTTTTCACATTGTCACCTGGGCTACCAGTAACATGGATACTCGCCCCTTACTAGTACAAATCAGCCTGATAGGTAGATGCCGCCCCCCACTAGGTGCGGCCACG
This sequence comes from Hymenochirus boettgeri, assembly GCA_019447015.1. NCBI lineage: Eukaryota > Metazoa > Chordata > Amphibia > Anura > Pipidae > Hymenochirus > Hymenochirus boettgeri. The sequence continues at coordinate 385,154,372 of CM033469.1, read as the reverse complement.
TCAGGACCCCGCCGTCGGCTGGCATATGACGTCACTATAAGAGACGGCCCACATGGTTTAAATGGCCGCCGGTTAGCACACATACACGCTGCTGAGAAGCTGGTGCAGCGAAACGGGTGCAGCGTCCTCAACTGCAATTGGTCATGTGACTCCGATTGGATATCTTACATGTTCCCCCTATGCCAAATTGTGATACCCCTGGTGACTGTTGATACCAGCAGATGAGTCTCTGGGGCCTGGGATATAAGTCCTTAGGTTAGGGGTTATACTAAACTACAATGGATTTATTTTAACAATTGGAATCCATGTGGTTTTGGATGTTTTAAATGTTAATAGCACATATTACACTTTTTTGATTCCCAGGGTGTTGCACAATAAAGGGATTGTTATAGCAGACATTATTATGGGTGAGTGCCTGGTTCTTCATCTGTTCTCGATTCATGCATAATTAATTATTACACAAGAGCACCTCCGGTCTATTAGACAGAATATACTCTTGCACTGCCAAAATCCTTTGTTTACAACATGATATCTACTTCATAATGGAGTTAGCTTGTTTATAAAAACATTTCAACGTGAAGATGCTCAGAGACCCTCTTATCTGCCGTTCCCCTGGGGGTGGGGGGTCGCGGGGAAGAGGGATGGGTAGTTACGCCCATGAGTGGAAGTCTAAAGAACTAACTTAAGTCAGTTGATTAACTGAACTATAATACAGATATCAGGTACACGTGCATATATATGCAGCAATTACAAACCCTTTTGTTCTGTCTGTTGACATGAGACAATATGAACAATAGTTCCACATTGGTTATCTTGGGGCCTCTTCCACTGTCTATTGTGAGTCTCACACCGTGTTCAATGTCTGCATTTTGCTCCCATTATTAATCCCCTTTCAATTAAAACAAGGTAATCTCCTGATGGCTCAAAGGTCCACGAAACTGCAGGTACAGTAGAGACAGCACCAAATAAAGAAAAGGGGGGGGAGGGTTCTGTGCACCTGTCTCCCCCCTAGACTGCCTATGTTTCAGTGACTGTAAAAGAGGCAATATAAAGGAGAAGTTTTAATACTAGTGTCAAATCATTGTTTCCCCTTTTAACAGTTATTTGTGGGAAGGAATCAATTAAATCATACTCCTACTGCAGGTATTTTAGGATTAAAGTTAATTTTACGGGGGACGGACGCATCTGACCGCTGACAAGATGGCCGCTTGGTGTTGTAGGTATGATGTTCAGCCTCGGTGTAATCTGCAGCCATCTTCAGCAACCAGGAGATTTATACAAAAAAATCCCATCTATAAAACCTTACACTATGGGGAAAAAGAGGAGATTTATCCAATTTTGTACAAGAAGCCTCGGCCGCCCACACCACAGGGCACCGTAGGAAAGGCCGCATCACCGGAAACCTCAGAAACTGGTCACGAGGGCGATGACTGGACACCCTATACTCAAACCTGGAAAGGTTGATCACAGAGGCGCACCACAAGACCTATAGCGAGGTCAAACAAGAGGTAGTGCTTTGGGGGACCTCACACAGTGACTCAACTACCTAAATATTGTAACAGGTGGAGAATGACCAAAGAGAAATAAGGGCCCAACTAACTCCCTACAGGCCCAACAAGAAGACATAGAAAAATCGTTCCCGCGGAACAATATAAGAGTCAGGCCTGCCGGAAGAAATAACGGACCTCCAGGCAAGCACTCACTGACCATATTAGCAGTCTCCTCCCAGACTTACCGACAGAGAGGCTAATCATGGACAGAGCCTACCGTGCACTCCATCAAAGGGGTACCCGAATGACCCCCAAGAGATTGTAATAGTGCCTATGCACTATTACAGTCAAAGAATTGCTGTTGCAAAAGCCTGCAATTCAGCAGGACATTATGAGTGGACTGCCACCAACAATAACCTGCCCCCAAAACATTGCCAAAAGAAAGGCACCCAATCAAACCTGTCTTATCACAACTCAACACCGCAAAAATAGGATTCCGATGGGGATTCCCTTTCGACTCCACTGCAGTTCACCAAGGTAAAACGTCTCTATAGACGACCCACCGCGAGCGCCCAGAGCCTCTTAAGGCACCTTGGCCTACAAACAATTTCTGATGACCAAAACGGTAAATGGAGGATGCATCCTACCTCCACAAAGACAATGGACAAGAGTCCCTGACGACTCATTGTCCAATTCACCAAAGGAATGGTCGCTCAAAAAAAACAATTAGGGAGATCTACGCAAAATAGATCCATGCTGACACTGCAAAGTGATCCCAAATTTGTAATTGACTGCCAAGCTTTCATCTGAAAAGCACCAACAGCAAGATAAAACCTTTCACAAGGGATTTGATGCCCACCACACACCCTCGGAGAAACTCCACACCAATAGACTTTACAGATTTAACGCAAACACGTGAAAAACATCCAAAACAATTTCAGCCTACAATCCCACAGGGATACGAACGCTGTGATTCAGATATGGGAACACGAGTATTCCTCCCCCAGACCCTATAACCAGGATACCCCATGGGCAAACAAGATAAACCTACCCAACCATACAAGATTGATAAATGAAACCCCTCTACAAATGTATATCTTCAGATCCTAATCATTGTATGGAACATTAAACTACTCAACTCGAACCAAACCCCCCCAAAATAAACCCCCCAAGAAGCTTAAATAGCCATGAGAAAAAATCATCACCACCAAACAAAGAAAGACAATAGCTCAGGAATCAGAAAAGTCCCCCCCTATCATCCGAACCTCAAAAAAAGCCTCACCTTATGGCGGACACTAGGACTATACTTTAATCCAAACACAATATAACCAGAGAACACACCACAGATATCCGACCTAACATAACGGGAATGAATATCCCCCTCTCATCATGCCACCGGCAACACAAATAAACAATGAGGTAAGAAGAAGGTCTCCACTGTATCGATATTTACGACTTATGACTGTTTGGACCATGGCACTACTGCCAAACCCGACTCCAAGCACCCTCAAGACATTTAATACAAACAAAAAAATCATATAAATAACTCTAACTTCGGAGACATTCAGGACATGAAGGTATCATTTAAAGAACTTACTTCATCATCTCCCATTTTCTTTTTACCCTCACCTCCTCTATCACCCAATCCCCCTTAATCCACCGAGCCTGCGCAGCTCAAAATACCAACCCCCAGGGCTAATATCCTAGCACCGCAAGAGCTTTACCCCCCCCCAGATACGGTGTGAACATCCACCGTCTTCTGCACTAATTGTGGGACTCCTTCCCACCCGTTTAATACTGCCTCACTTAATTTGTTAAAAAAAGTATATAGTTTGGATATGTTATCTTATTTTTTTTTATGTCTCCAATCTCAGAAAAAATAACACAACCTCCAACTACGGGCTCCTTACCGGTTGCACAAGCGCCTAGAGGGCTCAAGCGGACCTCCTCTCCTCCTCACCTCTTTTCAGGTAAGCTCCCCGTGGACAGCAGAGAGCAAGGAAAACACAAAAACTGATTCCCACTTTTAGAATTAACACATAACCTAACGGTCTTAACGAACCAATCAAAAGACGTTTGGCTTTACAATATTATGAAAGGAACAAGGTGACATAGTATTATACAAGAACACATTTTGTAAATTGAAAAGAACCTTTCTCCCAAGCAAAAAACTTTACCACACACTACTATTTACCACACAATACTATTCCTCTGCCTCTGAAAGAAGGGAGGGGTAGCAATATTGATGCACAAGAGACTACCATTCTCCATGGCACATTTGCGTAGAGATCTGCAGGACACTATTTAATATTACAGGGCCACTAGCATCGAAACATTATACAATAGTTAACGTATACACCCCCAATACAGGCCAATCCGCATTCTACAGATCCCTGGAACAAAAACTCTTGACCTTGACTTAGGACACACTGATCCATAGCAGGAATTGAATACTACACTGGATCAAAGGTGAAGGTCCTACACTCCACCCGACAGACCATCCCAGTCTCTTCGCTCCCACTCCATCTATTCAATTTGTGGGATTTTTTGAGGGCTGAGGCACCCCAGATCGAGACAGTACCACATTCTACTCCATCCACACAAAACACCACAAGGATAGACTACATTTTTATAAATTCCCAATGATTCCCTCCATACTAGACGCTGACATAGCCCCAATATCCTGGTGTGACCATTGCACATGAACTGCGGACCTAAACAATGGAACACCCCCTCCAGTATCAAATATCAAGGCCGAGATAGGAACAAAGCATAGTAGACAGACAAAGCACACCCAACTAACCCTTATACCAATTAAATCGAAGAAAATTGTACAACCGACAATCCTCCTATAATATGGTCCCACAAAACTGTCATCCGAGGTCACATCATGCCAAACGTCCTCCAAATTCCAACAACAACATGAATAAAATCCAGACAAACTTTTTCAAACTACGCCGAAAAACATTATTGGTGTCATCCATCCGAAACCGATCCGTGACAAAAATCTAACTGACAATTCGAAACAATCTAAACAATCACCTTTACAACTCAGCTGAGAAAGCAATGCGCCTCACCCCACCTTAAATATTTTGAAAAAGGAAACAAGACAGACACTATGCTGGCTAGAAAATTGAATGAAAAATTCACTCAAAATGCCTACTACCACTTAGACAAGGCAAACTCACCTTACACAATCCCATAGATATCCTAGGACGTTTTCTAAATATACGCAAAACTATCAACGGCCGATGGTTGACAACAAGTCCTCCACAAAGATTCTATTGGACAACACCTCCGGAAGCCATTTACACAGCTCACAACCGAAGAAATATCCATATCGATTCCCCCATCACACTATCAAAGTTCAAGGAAGCCATAAAATCCCCTCAAAACAGGCAAAGCCCCAGGCCCCAATGGCTCACAGGCAGGATATTTCAAAAAATTTGAGACAGAACTCACTCCTACCTCACCTCCTTTTATATAACATACTAAGAAACAAAAGAAACATTCCCCAAGACATGCTGAGAGCAAATATAGTAATTACCCCAAACCAAAGACACCACCCAATGTAAGAACTATCGCCCTATGTCCTTATCAATCTAGATCTAAAAATACTCTCTTAAAATTATAGCTACACGTTTAAACACTATCTACCCTGACTCATTCACCAGACCACTGTGGCTTTATCTCCGGTCGAACAAAACATTGATAACATAAGAACACTACAATTACTCAACATATCCCACAACCAACAAACCCCAACAACCTTTTAACCGTGAGGCAGACAAAGCATTTGACCGCATTGATTGTAACCTATACAAAAAGTACTAATAGCCTTCACTTCCCCCCCAAATTCTTAACTCTCATCAAAGCCATGTATTTCAACCCACTAGTGAAAATAACAATATGGGCTTCGTCTCAAAAGAGTTTCCGATCTTAAACGGTACCAGACAGGGATGCCCCCTTTCACCACTATTATTTGCCCTGTGTATAGAACCGCTAGCATAACATGTTAGAGCAGACACCCAAATCACAGGAATAAAGATGGGCAGCTCAGAATATAAAATAGCGTTGTTTGCAGACGACTCCCTATTCACGATCACCAAACCACTCACTCACATACCACTCTGTACTCTCAACTGTCTCGGTTTGGGGCTGCCTCGTGCTTCAGGTTCAACCTACCAAAACAATCACTAAACCTGTGCGTTGTCACATCAACAACGCAAACTTCTAGAACTAAATTTCGATCTATCCTGGAAAGACGGCCCCCTCCCATATCTAGGAACACATCTAAACCTACTCCCATGGAGACATACACAGCTAACTACATCCCTATGTTTTAAACTGGTATAAAACTCCTCCAGAATGTACACCCTACAATTATCCTCTTCGTCCGTATACACGCCATTAAAATGGACCCTACTGCCCAAACTCCTCTACCTTTTTAGAGCTCTTCCCATTGAGATACAGAAAACAGACTTCACTATATGTCCTCTCAAATCTCTAGATTTCATATGGGCAAAATAAAGGGCAAGAATTAACAAAATACTATGACGAGACCTAGGAGACTTGGGGAGCTGCTTAACATTTCTTGAACATTATTATTTAGCTTCAGGGCTAGCACAAACCATGCGATGGCATGACAACACGCATAGAACAAGATGGGTGAAATTGAAGAGTCACCTAATAAAGACATCCCCCTGGACAACATCCTATGGGCTATCTCCAAACATATCACACGAGACACCCCAACCCATATATCAAAACATACTCTGTACACATGGCAATTAGCTATCTCAAGATAAAGTTAATCAACTCATATACATCCTTGTCACCCATATTTTTCAACCCAGATTCCGCCCCCTAATGACAGACAAGGGCTGGTCTCTTTGGAAAGAAAGGGAATTACCAGAGCGATCAGCTGATCCTTGGGAATAGGTTATTTACTTGGGAAATAAACCAAATACCAATGGAAACTCCCACAAGGAGAATGGTACAGATATACCCAATTAGCACAATTTGTTAATTCTATACTGACAAAATGCCAACCTATGACCACAACTCGATTTGAAACCCTCTGTATGAACTCCCCCCTGGGTCCAAAAACAAATCACAAACTTGTATGATATATTAATCACCACTGGAGCAGTTGAAAAACTTAAGAGTTCAGTATCAATGGGAGACATGGCTAGGCTCCACTATCTCACCTGAGTCTTGGAACCAGATCTTCAACAACATACGCAAAATGCCAATTAATACCTTGATACACGAGAAAAACTTTAAATATTACAACCGGAGGTATGTTACCCAGAACGATTGCATAAACTCCCCCACCAACTCTCCCACTTTGCTTCAGAGGCTGCGGAGTCTCTGCAGACCTACCACACACATGGTGGACGTGTCAGAGGTGAAGAAAACCTGGGACGATTGCTACTCTATAATAGCCAAAGTATTTGATAAGACTATCCCAAAAAACCATGGGTTGCTTTTTTGATAAAGACGAACCCACCCTAAACAAAATGGGAAATAAATTACTACATTATATATGTGCCTGCACCAGATGTATATCGCCACTTCCTGGAAATCCCCAGCCCCCCATATCAGAAATGATGAATAACATTAAATGGGTATATCAAACCGAACATATGCTACACTGTGCTAAGGGTTCGATAGATATGAAGGTGTGGGATGTGTGGTATAGTGAGGATGGAGGAGGCAGAGGAGGACCAGTGAATTGCAGCGATCTCTGATGGAGAATTACTCTCCCATCAGCCCATCGCAAGCCCGGAGCCATAGAATGAGATGTCAATTTACAATTAAAAGAGGTCAATTCTACAAATTACTCAGTATGAACACAATACTTGAGACATAGTAAATGGTTTATTACGATTTAATTTTATTTACAGCAAATTATACAGAAATGGACTATCCGACAGTTTAACTTGTTATAAAAGGAAAAGGTAATAAGCAAAAGACATATGATAGACGATACAATTATATTATTAATTTTTTAGCAAGTTATTGCTACAATTTTACCAATCATATAGTAATGTGTTTTATTTATTGAAAGGGGGAACTGTGGTCCAAAAATTACTTTAGTTAAATTGAGGTAAATCGATGAATTCTGAGATTTTTGCAATTGTTTCCATTGTTTATTTTGCATAGCTTTGAAGATATTCATTTTGTGTGCGATATGGCAGAGAAGCCACCAGGTCCCGCACTTCCTGCTTCCTGCTCTAAAACTGTCCTGTGTCTCCTCCTCCCTTTGCAGCCCCCCTGGTCCTCCCACTCATGGACCCCATGGTCCCTCCAGGTTGCAGGCCCCCCATGGCCCATAACTTACAGCCTCATGTGGCCCCGCCCACTCACAGGTACCTAAGCCACCACCCACTCACGGTGCCTAAGCCCCACCCACTCACGAGTGCCGTGGGTTACTCCGACCCCCAGAAAACTGTGGAATCAGCAGAGTGAGAACTCTACCTGAAAAGGCTGTTTTCACACAGTGAAAGAGAGAGATGGGCTGTAGATTTCCCTTACCTTCTCTGTCAGGATTTCACCAGCAGAGAGGGGAGGGATTCCTGTCCCTCCAACACTGAGGGAGTCTGAGTGTTGCTTGCCGGCTGGCACTGTGCAGGAGAAGCCTTAGGAATGTCACATTCAGCCTCCCCACCAAACTTTCTGGTCAGTCATTTCTGTATATCTTGGGCTGTGGAGCACGTAGAGAGGTGGTTGATGGCTCGTTTTAAAGGTAGGAAACTGGCCTTTCATTAAAATTGAAACTTTTGTTTATATTATGTATATATACTACATATAGATATATATACACTAATGTTACCTGAACAACTACAAAATATTGAATGTCAAATTTAGGAATGTCTTTTATGAAGCGCTAAGAAAACCAATAAAAAATATGAAACAAAAAAAAGTTAATCTTACCTGTAGTTGTCCTTCAAAAATTATCACATGTAAACTCACTTATCTGCACAGTTGTGCAGACATACTTTAAGTGTCCATTTAAAGGAGAACGGAGAACTTAAAGGGTATCTCCACTGCTAAAAGTCACCTGGGTTGTAAGGGATAGATATGTGGAAGGTGGATATGTACCGCAGTATCCGTGGTCTTTCAGCAGTATTTAGAAGAAATCCAATGAGATTCTCCCTGAACGTGTGGATGGTGCAGGTCTGCCCACTTTCAGTGACTGCCGGCTTGGGAAATGGTCCGACACGGTGTGTTCCTTTATTGCATGTGCAGAACGTGTGAGGATCCGCCGGGACACACACACACACACACACACACAATGGAGTAACAATCACATGACCATCACAGCAGCTTGCTGTGTTCACTAATTAATGGAGGAGTCTGTTTGTGTTCTCTCCCACCCCCTCCCATACCAGATTGCCTCATATTCCAGCATCCCTATAAAATTAATCTTAGATCACTTTTTCAACCACCCCTCTCAGATCTTTATTAAAAACAACACAAGTTCCCCCTGCCTTTGTTACAGTATTGTGGGAAGAGGGTTTTAACATTTTCTCCCGTCTCTCTGCATGATCAGCTGTAAAAATGAACTTAGAGAGTCAGGGAGGAAAGGATTTCTTTACTGCAGCCCAGTGGGTGGGTCTGCTACCATGATGATGCACATTGAGTGACAGCACCCCAGCACAAGGGGAAGAAACCACTTGGAGCTAGCACAACTTCCTATGCTGCTGCAACGCAAACGAAGGGGAATTCTGGGGAAAAAAGTAGGGGGTGGGTTGGGGGATGGTGTATGTACTTAACATAAACCAAAAAAAAAATGCTTTCCCCCCTTTAAGTGCATATAAAGTTTAAAAGAAAAACAGTTTAAAAATGAAAAGCACCTGGGACAGGGAGGTAGGGTTGGTATTCCTACCTCCAAATATTGTGTCTATTGAGGAGTACCATCATGAAGAAAGGCCTTCTGCCAGTCTCTCTTGGTGCTTCATACAGGAAAGCCCAGGACACAACCATGGCAGATGAAAACTGTACATTCTGGTGCTTGTGGTTATCCCCAACTTTAAATATATACAGGACTCACTCTTTAAAGAAATGTCCACCCCACTGATACTGATACTGTCCGCTCACCAGGCAGTTCCCTAGCACTATTTTCCCTTCCCGACATAGGCACGCAGTTGGTCTATGTCAGAGGAGGCGAGGAAGATTGAGGGAATAAAGCTGCAGCACACGCAGCATGTTTGACAGTTCATGCTCCTGTAATAAGGAAAAAACAGGATAATTAGTTTATATTTTAGGGATGTTTATTTCCTAAAGCATTGTGTATATAATTCACAGGGAACTTTTTGGGGAAAATGAAACTAATACATTCAGGTTGCATATCCTCATATGAACATAGAGTGCAGTAACAGCCAAAATAAATAATTAAAGGTATACTATCTCTAAAAATGATACTGTTTTAAAAAGTGGAAGAGTACCTGGGGCAAGGAGGTCGGATTGATTATTTCCTACTCACAAATCATTGTGTGAGAAGCTACAGCAACAGTTATCATTGCCGGTTAGTCCTGACTGGTCCGGTATTAAAGTAGTGCTGAAGCCAGAAGTTCCCAGGTTTTGAGGTGGTCTCCCGCACTCCCGTTGAGAACACCAGCCCTGGAACTCCCCATCACACCCCTAAACCCACCCTGATATGATGTAGTTATGTCATGCCACCCACCACACCCCCCCTTACCGCCCTCCATACCCCCTTTCTCCACACCTGCACACAAAGCCACATTGGCAGGGTGGGATGTCTCGCGCACCTCACATTTGAAAATGCAAAAGAGGACAGGTAAGTAAGGGAGTTTCTGGTGGCGTTGCAGCGTGCAATCGCAGAAAAATCGCACCAAAATCTGCACTCGCACCAGACTGCCGAAAACTGTGATCCCATGAGTAGCTGCCTGCCCAAACCCCAGTACAAGAGAATTTGGATTGGAAAATTACCTCTCAAAATGATCTGGGGGAAACACAAAATGAGGAGGAGGGGCTAAGTGTGGTTACATGACATTGTGTCATCACATGTTCTGCTGCTCCTCGATTGGCAGCTCTATCCTCCTATAACAGAACAACAAACAAAATATATGTAAAGCATTGTACTGCCCTGAACTATCTGTGAAATTTGGAAGGTGTGCAATTAACTATGGTGATTACTCAATTCATCACCAGGTGGCAACACCACAGGTTAATGAACTTAAAAGGTCGAAAAAAAGGGGTTAGGGGGTTTGTAAAAGTTGTAAAGTAGCCTATGTTTTTTTCAGGTCAACACATAAGTGTACGAAGTCTCAGGAAAATGGAAAGTTGGAATTTTGGTTAACATATATATATATATATATATAGAACGATATAGTCAAGGTGCACAACTAGGCCTTCATTCAACCTTTATTGAGGGTGCAAAAAACAGCGACGTTTCGGTCTGTTTCTGAGACCTTTCTCAAGCTATATATATATATATATAATAGATGTAAATGTATATCTACTATGATGGGCAACTACAGTGGAATGTCATTTCCCCAAGGAGGTTGAAATTTATTCCTTCCTCCCAAGTGGCCGCAAGTTCCGCAGCTCAACACCCACTGAAATCCCAATGTTCCAATCTCTAACATTAGGGAAGATAGTTGCCTTTAAAGGGAAACCAAGTATCCATAGACGGATTGTATTATCAGACATTGGTCAATCAGCCAAAATTTTGCCCAATCCCCTAATGAAAAAACGGGCAATTTTATTAGCCTCGTTTTGCCCAGCAGGACTCCCTGCATGGAGCATTAATTCATCCAATAAGGGTATACGACAATATGGTCACCATTACCTCATCCAGAAACAGAGGTATATTTTGCCGTGGAAAGAAAAGAGGTGTTGCAAGTGGCACTTCAAGTGTTAAACGGGCACCTGAAACTAAATGATTGTGCCGACACCCTGCCATAACCTTATGGGGGACGTGTGGCACATGCATAGAATTCCATGCAGGGCTAACCTGTGACCTGAGCAATTTTTTTCAAATGACCTTTGTGGTCAGGGCACCTCTGGGCATTTTTCAAAATTTGAGGACCGTTATCGGAATGTAACCATTTAGGTAATGGCAAAGTATGGAACAGCTACAAAGTGAAATTTGCCACAGCTACACAGGAGAATAGCACGTGATTGGTAGAAAAAGGTGCAGGCCTCTGTAAGAGTGCAGCTTGCGATTATGGCTACTTAAAGGGCCAGATTAAAAAGTTTGTTTAGGCATCAGCGTCATTATACACCCATACACTGCTGAAGCCCGTTGGGGACTAGAAGATGTCTTATCTGGTGATAACGCCCATTAGAGATGAAGAGGGAAAGACAATAATTGGCGGAAGTAAGAAACAAGAGAGATTTATTCCTGCTGGGGTGGGAGCTACAGAATCATTGGGTTTTTATGTCAACAGTGTGGCTGCTGGTGGGAGCTGATATTCTGTCCTGGTACCATCTGTTCCATGAACAAAGATTAGAAGAGAGAGGAGAGAGATGAGAGAGAGAGAGAGGTGTGTTAATGGTTCATATTAACAATGACAAAAAGGCAGGAAGAAACAGAGCACTGCTGTACAAGATAGAATTAGGAGATTTAGTCAAAAAATAGTGAATACAGTATACTTGTATAACAATAGAATGTAATTGGAGCTGAGATGACTAGTCCTAATTCTAGTATCTATCAATCTATCAATAGATAGATAGATAGATAGATAGATAGATAGATAGATAGTAGATAGATAGATAGATAGATAGATAGATAGATGGAAAGATAGATAATATAGAGATAAATGGTAGATGATAGGTAGATAGATGATAGGTAGATAGATGATAGGTAGATCGATAGATGATAGATAGATAGATAGATAGATATGGAAATGATAGATAGATAGATAGATAGATAGATAGATAGATAGATAGATAGATATGGAAATGATAGATAGATAGATAGATGATAATAGATATAAGATAGATGATATAGATAGATGATAATGGACAGGTAGATAGATAACGATAGAAATAATAGAAAGATAATGAGATAGATGATAGAGTAGATAAGAGAATGATAATATAGATATAGATAGATGATAATAGTTAGATAATAGAGGATGATAAGATATAGAATAGATAGATGATATAGTTGATAATAGATGGATGAATATAATAGATATAGATAGAGATAATAGATAGATGATAATAGTAGATAATAGTGATGATAATATAAGATATAGATAGATGAAATAGATAGATAATAGTTATGTGAATAGATGGATGATAATATATAGATATAGAAGATGATAATAGATAGATAATGATGATTAAAAATAGATAGATAGATGATAATAAATAATAATAGAATATAGGACAATATACAGACAGGCATATGTTATGTGGCCATTACACATGGTCATGGATGTGAACTGAAGAGTTACCGTCATGGCATTGTGATCTATTGTCCATGGTAAATTCCCTTGAATCATGTTTCGGCTCCCTTAATTTCATATGTATAGGAAGCCAATAACATTGTGGGTATCTATGGGCCCAATGGCGATTGTTCTAATAATAAGTTATACTAACAGAACGATCATTCCTGTGCATTTGCACATACAAGACAGATTCGTATGGATAGGGTGGGAGTTCATATCTTGGACACTATCACAGCGCACAGTGGGGCCTACCTACTGCAATTACATATAATAAAAATGTCACTGCGGATCGCAAAGCGCAAACGCAGCGCAAAACGCAACAAAAACGCGTTAGTGTGGCCCTTTTCATTTTTAAATGAAATTTTAACTTTAATTTTTTATTTTTTTCTCAGTTTAAACATCCAAAAAAATAATCTCATTGCCCCCTGTAACACCGATGGTCCTGCCTTCCTATGTGTCCCCTGTGAACCAGAAAGCTGGATTCACAAAACATCCTTTTACATGGAGGTTCTAGACTGAGCAATTGTCCTGGCTCTACGCGTGGGTGATACATATCCAATGACAGAATTACTGATAAACCTCCAGTTACAACTGTACGTTAATTATCCCGATCAACAAAAACATTCTAAAGCACAGGCCATTGCGTAGCGACGAATAACACGCCAGTGTGTTTATTTTAGCAAAATCACAACAAACAAAAAATGAATGGTCCGTTTAGTATTACTGCCCTGTAGGGTTGAAAGAACATTCCGCGATAACACAACAGGATTAAATCCTCCAGTAATCAACGTGGATAAAGTGCACTTTCTGTGATGAATTCATGAGGTTTCAATTTTAGCAGCGAGAAGGCAACAAAACCTACACAAAAATATGCTAGTGCGTTATGCTTTAATAATAATAGGGTTGTGGAAGCAACTGGGACCCTTTGACGTATTCAATACTCACAACCACGGAAAGTTGCTTTTTCGGTAGACAAGTAGTTGTTTTGGCGTGGGGGAGTTTTTTTTAGATGCATGAAACCTGCGTGTGCAGAGGATGTTTCCACTGCAGAGAAGATTCACTTCACACCAATTCTTCCAAAAGCAAGGGGAAAGCGGGTTAGTGCTCACATGCCAGATGTTTGAAAGCTGACAGAAGGATCACTCATATACACAGCTATACACAGCATATATACACAGCATATACATCATATACACATCATATATACACAGCATATACACATCATATTACACAACATATACACATCATATAACATCATATACACAGCATATACAAATCATATACACAGCAGATACACATCATACAGCATATACAACATAGACACAACATATCCATATACACAGCATAACAGCATATACACATATACACAACAATACACATCATATACACACATATACACATCATATACACATCATATACACAGCATTACACAGCATATATACACATCATATACACAGCATATACACAATATACACATCATATATACAGCAATACACACATATACACAATATACAATCATATACACAGCAATACAAACATATACACATCATATACACATCATATACACAATTATACACAGATATACACAACATATATACACACATTACACATCATCTACACTTCATAACACAGACATATACACATCATATAACATCATAGTACACAGCATATACACATCATATATACAAAGCATATACACAAATAAACATCATACACAGCATATACACAATCATATTACACACTCCATATTACACAGCATATACACACATATACACAATCATATACACACAGCATATATACACATCATAACACACAATATACACAGCATATACACATCATATATACACAGCATATACACATCATATACACATCATATACACAGCATATACACATCATATACACATCATATACACAGCAGATACACAGGCAAAAGGAGACGGTCAGCACACCATTTCGAATGATTTCTGCCCGGTGGCACTCGAAATAAACAATACGATTCCCAGCAGAACGAGGCACGCATCCTGAGGACGGCTCGTTTGAGCTGAAACGCGTCAATACTTTTAATATGCTACAAATAAAAGTACTTTTACACAAGTCCCGCGGTGCCTCGTCTGCGCAGGCATCATATACACAGCATATACACAGCAGATATCACAGCATATACACATCATATATACATCATATACACAGCATATACACATCATATATACATCAGATACACAGCATATACACATCATATACACAGCATGTACACATCATATACACATCATATACACAGCATATACACATCATATATCACACTAACACATCAATCCATCATATACACAGCATATACACATCATATACACATCATATACACAGCATATACACAGGCAAAAGGGGATGGTCAGTACACCATTTCGAATGATTTCTGCCCGGGTGGCACTCGAAATAAACAATACGATTCCCAGCAGAACGAGGCACGCATCCTGAGGACGGCTCGTTTGAGCTGAAACGCGTCAATACTTTTAATATGCTACAATAAAAGTTCTTTGTACACAAGGCCGCGAGTGCCTGTTCTGCTGGGCACTATACCACATCGCTTACCTAGCTATACACTCAATCACATTCATATACACAGCATATTAAACATCATATATACATCATATACACAGCATTACACAGCATATACACACATGTAACAATATACACAGCATATACACACAATACACAGCATATACACATATATACATCAATAAACAGCTATACACATATCATACTACATCATATACACACATATACACATCATATACACAGCATATAATACATCATAAACACAGCAATACACAGCATATACACAAGCAATAACACATCATAAACATCATATACACAGCATATACACATTCATATTAACATCATATACACAGCATATACAATAATCATTACACAGCATATACACATCATATATACATCATATACACAGCATATACACACATATATTACATCATAGTACACATGCATATACAAGCATATACACAGCATATTTACACTATCATATATACATCATCATACACAGCATATACAACATCCTTCACATACACCGATATACACATCTATACACACATGTACACAATATTAACATATATCAACGCATATCCACAACCATCATTAAACATCATATACACATCATATACACAGCATATACACATTATATACAAGAAACACATCATTACACAAGCATATACACAGCATATACACAGCATATACAATCATATACACATCATACATATACCATCATACACAGCATATACACACATATACACATCATATACACAGTCATATACACAGCATTATACACAGCATATACACATCATATACACAGCATATTACACATCATATACACATCATCACACAGCATGTACACTCATACACATCATATACACAGCATATACACAGTCATATACACATCATATACACAATCATATACCACAGCATATACACAGCATAAACACATATATATATAATATATATATATATAATATCTATATTAATAATATATATAAAAAAAACTCAAAAGAAAACAAGGGGATATTAAAGGGCATGTTCAGCCATTAAATGAAAATGTACCCATTGGTTTAACACCCCCCAAACGTTTTACTCACCTTCCCCAAATACGCCTCTGAAGATACTTTCAAGACCTGGTCCCTCGCTGCTCTGGGCTGCTCTGCTTCCTGGTCATGGCTGTCAGTCAAGACATGTGACATCAAAGCCAATAGATAAATGCATGCCGA
>CM033469.1:384827180-385136766 GCA_019447015.1 Hymenochirus boettgeri | reverse complement strand
CACCAAATATAACATCATTACACAGCAATATCACATTCTGATCATTCATATACAAATCATATACACATGCAAGATAAACAGATACATATACAAAGCATATACACAATCTATTGACACATCCATATTACACAGCATATACCATATACATATCAGATATCACAGCAATACCATAATATCATATACAAGCATATTACAACATCATATACACATCATATACACAGCAATAAACATCATATACCACATATACACACATATACACAGCCATACACATCATATACACACAGCTATAGCAACTCATATACACATCAATAACCAGCAGATAACACATATTAACATCTAACACAATATATAAACATCAATACACAGCTAACACATCATAGCACACCTCATACACAGCAATACACAAGGCAGGAGCGGTCAGCACACCATTTGAATGATTTCTCCGGGTGGCACTCGAAATAACAAACGATTCCCAGCAGAACGAGGCACGCATCCTCGAGGACCGGCGTTTGAGCTTGAAACGCCGTCAATACTTTAATATGCTACAATAAAAGTTACTTTTACACAAGTCCCGCGTGCCTCGTTGCTGCTGGCATTCATACACAGCATAATACACAGCATATACACGCATATACACATATATAACTCATATACAAAAGCATTATAACCAAATCATCTATACATCAATACACAGTACTACATCATATACACAGCATGTACACATTGATATACACATCATATAAACATCATATATACACAGCATATACACATCATATATCACAGCATTAACCACTCATATAACACCTCATATACACAGCGAACCGCCTGCCTGCTGCTGTGCTTGCTCAAAACCAGCTCACAAAAGCAGCATAAGGCAGCACCCAGGCGGCAAGGGACCGAGTCTTGTAAATATTTTCAGAGGCACCTTTAGAGAAAGTAAGTATAACAAAAGTGAGCTTTGTGGGGTGTTGAACCTATAGGTCAATATTCATTTTATGTCTGGCCCTTTAAAAAGGATGGATATTAAATAGGTATCATTAGAACAGTTATTTAAGGTTGGGAAAGTTCTACCATGTGGTCATTCTGAGGATCTTGTTTTGGTCTTTTTAACAGAATTACATGAACTTTACTTTACATAGTTCAGAACATAATGAATCAGTTTATCATGGACAGTGAGGAGCTCAGTGCACCATTTTAGCCACACCCTGATTTAAAGGACACTTCCATATCTTCATGATATTTTCCTTGCCCATAGACTTTTTGCTACTTAATAATGCTCTCCTTTATTTTAAAATATATGGGATATTTGATAAATATAGGGATAAAATATAAGGATATTAGAAGTCACCAAGGAGTTCCATGACCATAAAAAAGTAAAACAAATGTTTTTCTATCTTTAGTCAAAGTTGCAAACCTTATAATAAAAACAAATCATTGTTTCTTTCTGCCCTTGTATACAGTTGGTGTTCCTTAAGGTTAGTGGTCAGTGCTGTTCTAAAGGAGTTAATTGCTGATGTAAAATGAGCGTCCATTTATGCTGCTTTGTGCAAAATTTCATATCTCTTTCTTGGCTCCCATTGGTTTAATCCCCTTTTTTAAGACTAAAGCTGGGTACACACAGTACGAATCTCTCAAAGATAAATGTCAGAATCTTGCAAGGTACACACGCTAGCTAGTGGTCGGCACAAACCATTATTGGTCACTGTGAATGTGGCCGATCCTGTGATCCAAAGGAGACCGCACAATCACAGGTGATTTTCCGACATGTCCAATCACCCTTTCATCCGCTACATCAGATCTTTCACAGTCTCTTTTGCTAATAAGACTTCCTCTCCTGTTCCGCTTAGTGTGGGGGTCCCTCAGGGCTCAGTATTAGAACCCTTGCTGTTCTCCCTCTACACTATCTCTCTGGGAAAAAATTCTTTCAGTTTTAAGTATCACTTATATGCTGATGATACTCAAACTTACTTGTCCACCCCCGCGCTAACCCCTGAAGTTCAATCCCAAATCTCTAAATGTCTGCGCTCTATCTCTTCCTGGATGGCGCACTATCGCCTTAAACTCAATCTATCCAAAACGGAACTAATAATTTGCCCCCCTAAACTGGGATCTAGTCCACCACTCTCCATCTCTATTGACAATATGGTCATTAACCCAGTTGAATCTGCACGCTGCCTTGGAGTGATCTTTCACTCCTCTCTTTCCTTCCATCATCACATAAACAATGTTGCTAGGACCTGTCGTTTTCTCCTTCGCAATATTGCCAAGATCCGCCCTTTTCTCTCTTTCTCCAACACTAAAATGCTCATCCATGTCCTTATTATCTCCCATCCTGACTACTGTAACATTCTATTACTTGGACTCCCGGTCTGTCATCTCTCTCCCCTCCAGTCTATCCCACACTCTGCAGCTCGGATCATCCCGCTCTCCTCCAAAAGAGAACCCGCAAACCCGATACTTCAGTCCATAGGGTGGCTTCCCATCAAACAAAGAATAATATTCAATACCCTACTTTTAACCTTTAAATCCCTTCACTCTACTGCACCTCCCTACTTATCTTCTCTCTTGGTCCCTTATGTTCCAGGTTGTGCCCTCCTTTCCTCGCAAGGAAATCTTCTCCACAAACCCACAACAAAAACTGCTGCCTCCCGCCTTAAACCATTCTCTCTTGCTGCTCCCTACCTTTAGAACTCTCTCCCTCTCTTGCTTCACCTGGTGACATCCATTAATACTTTCAAATCTAGACTGTTATCCTACCTTTCTAAGCACCAGCACAACAAATGATTGCTAGCCCTTTTAAGCACTTTGTACCCATCCCCCCCACTTGTACATGTATGTTGTCCCCCCCCACTTAGATTGTAAGCTCTTCAGGGCAGGGATCTCATTCCTAATGTGTCGAGGCTTGTTGCACTTATATCCATTTATTCATAATTTATATATATGCTTTCTTAACCGATGTATGAAATTGTATTTAACTTAATTTTTATCAATCTGTATAATGGCTTGCACTTATCCCCTAATTTGTATACTCTGTATTTTATAATGTACAGCGCTGCGTACCCAAGTGGCGCTTTATAAATAAAATTCTACATACATACATACATACATACATCAGCACAGATTTTTTAGCCTGGCTGGAAATAATGGTTGGTTGGGATGAAAAATCTGCTCTTGTGTACCCAGCATTAAGGTTGCCATACACTACAAAAGGTTATTGTGATCGTAACACTGACCGATACTTTGATAGACAGATGTGCAATGTATTAGATGTACCATACACATTGTTCAACATTCAATTAGTTTGGCGAGTATTGTCTAATGTCGTCTATTGTGTTGTAAAGTTTGAAAAACAACTTTCCCAACCATAATTACGATCGATATTACGATCCTCTATCGCATCAGGAAAATTTCTAATTTTTGGCCAATCAATGAAAATGTCTACTCGCATGTAGATCATGCCCAGTGTATTGGCACCTTAGTAGTGTATGGGCACCTTAGTAGTGCATGGGCACCTATACAGATGTGGCTACATTCACAAGCGTTCTACCCATTTAAAGTATAGAGAGATTGCTCGTGACCCCAAATACAGGGGACTGACCATGACCAAGGGAAATAATCCATTAGTAACTGGCAGTTCCAATGCTGGTTGGCATAAATTAACCCAACTAAACCCATTTAGAAATGTCTGCGTAATACACTTCCAGTGTCACTAGGGGGAGACAACATGCTAAAACCACATGGCTATTAAGTGGAGCTCTGGCTTCCTTATTCTTTAACTAATGAATCTACACATTATTTGCACATCATATTAAAGACTGTAATGACCACCAGGCATTTTCGCTCCTCTATCACATATTTTTAGGCCAACTAGGAATAAAATTGTACAGTGGCAAAAAAGTTTTCTTGCAAACTAATTAGTAGAACGTAATAAACCTATCGAAACTCTGCTGATCCAGTGGAACGTTTGTCATTTTAACAAAAAGATTTTGGCAAAAACTATGTTCAAATACACACTATACTCTTCAGAGGGGTCCATTTACAATAATGCAATTTACTAGAGTGTGATTTTATAGCTCATTGGTGTTTTGGGGGAAATTATGTTATGTTATACTGTAGAATATTACATTTTGGGTTTAGTTCTCCTTTAATCAGTTGATCGAAAAGATGAAGCTCAGGTTAGGTGGAAAAATTTACTTTACGCCCATCTTCAAGTCCTTGTCAGAAAAATTGCCCCGTGTATGGCCTGCTTTAGATAATGCTTTGACCCAGTATAGCCTCAGGGTTATGCCCACTATGCCCTATATATGCACAATGCCACCCGTTTTTGTAGAACATCCGGTTCACTTATTGCAAGGACACTGAAATTACCTGCGCGATGCTGCGTTCCCCTGCTTTTATGGCGTGCATTTTTTGTAATTTGGAAAAATGGAAAGAAAAATCAGAAGCTCACGCGCTAGCGCACAAGATCGCACATCCTACACGATCAGTGGGAACAAACCCTTATGTTAAGGCTTTACTATGGATGCCATTGACAAGCAATCAATTGCAGTGACCCCAGTCAGGCTACAGCAATCTCCTAAAATATACACATAATGATGCTCTACTTTACACTTATTTAGCCACACATTGGCTTATCTGCTAGTTCCAACAATGGACTGAACAATCAGACCATGAACAATTTATAAACAAACTAAAAAGTTCACACCATTATTTGCAAAGGAACAAGTCCCACGTTACAATGTTTCATGGCTTCAGCCCATTCACTTAGCATAACAAAGTACAGGATCAAAGCTGGTACAAAAATACACAATAGTACATGGGACCCTCCCCCAATCAGGTGGAATATAACAATCGCTTACTACACAATGACCCAACCTGCTGTTCCACATTCTTCCTACAAGTAGAACCATATCTGACAAGCAATAAAATACAAAATGCAAATACAAATGACCAAATACTGATTACAATTTTCACATCTAGAAACTTACCCATACAAGTTAAAAATCACTTCCAAACATATTCTTCAATTTTTCCAAGATTTCCAACCTAATTGGGCCACAGAGTAGCCATGAAGACTCATATTTATTAGCCGCACTTTAGGGTGCACCAAGGGTGAGGAACTAAACTAGGTGAAGTACTGGGTAAGTATATTTACCTTTCGCACAATCCTCCTCTGCGAGGGTCGCCCTTAAAAGGAGCCAACAATTGTCCCTTTTAAGGAAAAGTTCACCCCCAAATTGAACTATTCCTTTAATGTATTGATTGAAGCCCGGGAGGATAAGGAGCTCTGTCTTAGGTAAGTATATTTACCTTTCACGTGATCCTCCCCTGCAGAACTCCAAATCCCCAACCGCTTCCTGGTTCTAATTATCTATACCGCGCATTATTGTAAGAAAATTTGAACTAGGAAGCAGTTGGGGATTTGGAGCTATTGATTAAAGAGCGGGAGGCAAGGCATAGCTCCTTAACGTCCCGGGCTTCAATAAATACATTAAAGGAATAGTTCAATTTGGGGGGTGGACTATTCCTTAAAAGGGGAAATTGTTGGAGGGAATGGTTGTCTAGATGGAGTACTGTAGAAGCTGTACCTTTGGGAGGAAGATAAGGCGTTTGAGCACACTCTGCATAGTTAAGCCTGTGAATAAATTTCCTTAGAAGTTTCTAAAATAATAATTTAAAAAAAAAATATTGCTCCAATACTGATATAATACCACTACAATCATATAATATTGCTATGATAATATAATACCACGACAATCATATAATATTGCTATGATAATATACCACTACGATCATATAATAGTGCTATGATAATATATACCACACGATCATATAATATTGCTATGATAATATAATACCACTACGATCATATAATATTGCTATGATAATATAATACCACTACGATCATATAATATTGCTATGATAATTAGAGATGTAATGTGAGTTAGAATAAAACCCAGTTTTGAATCGAATCTGATGGTTTCGAAGTCCCAACGAAACTTTCGGAACTCCCGAATTTCACGGAATCCAGATTTTTAGAAATAGACAATCATCGAAAATCGAAAGTAGACAATTTTCGAAAATAGACGATTTTCTAAAATCTAAAGTAGACGATTTTCAAAAATCGAAAGTAGGTGATTTTCGAAGCTCGAACTTCCAAAAAATTTAGAAAATTCTAAAATGGATCGAAACTCAACAGTTTCGAACATCTCTAATGATAATATAATACTGCTATGATAATATAATATTGCTAAGACAGTAAAATAATACCACTACCATTATATAATAGTAAGCAGAAAGAGAGGAAAGGGCGCATGTTGCCTGAAACATGTTGTGCTGGATTTGGTAAACAATAAACACTTTCAGGATTATTCAATAAAAGTTCTTATCGTTTAAAATGGTGCTAATTTTGCCCCAACCAATCAGATGTTATTTAACATTTGAAAGCTAACATCTGATTGGTTGGGACAAAATTAGCACCATTTTAAAAGATAAGAACTTTTATTGAATCTCCTGTTTTGTGTCACAGCTGAGACTGTGGTTGATTGTCTCTCCCTATCTGCTCTTTCTAATTACTAATATATATGGAGTATGTGTGGATTACAGATAGAGGATTGAGACACCATATTGGATCCTATTATTGCTGTTTAGCGCACCAACCATATTTGCTGTTTATACTATTATATAATACTATTACGAGAGTAATATAATGCCACTATGATCATATAATATTGCTATGATAATATAATACCGCTACAATCATATAATATTGCTTTGATAATATAATACCACTACGATCATATAATATTGCTACAATAGTATAATACCAATATGATCATATAATATTGCTATGATAATATAATACCAATATGATCATATAATATTTCTATCATAATATACCATTTCGATCTATAATTTGTACAATAATATTTTACCACTGCGATAATCATGTAATATGCTATGATAATAAAACCATGAAAGATGATGTAATATTGCTGTGATAATTTAATACCACTACGATCATATAATATGCCGATAAATAATACCACTAACAATATTGCTACGATATAATATAATACCACTACGATCATTTAATATTGCTACGATAGTAATATATTACCACTACATTCATATAATATTGCTCCGATAATATATACCGCTACAATCATATAATATTGCTACAATAATACCACTACAATCCGTTATTATTGCTACGATAATATACCACCACTTCGATCATATAATATTGCCATAATAGTAATGCAATACCACTACAATCATATAATATTGCTCAGACAATATACCACTACAATCAAATAATATTGTACAATAGTATAATAATACCACTATGTTATATATTGTTACAATAGTGAATGCAATATACTACGATCATATAAATTGCACAATAGTAATACAATACCACTATGATCAAATAATTTGCTACAATAGAAATCAATACCACTACAATCATATAATATTGCTCCGATAATAAATACCACTACAATCAATAATATTGCTGAATAGTAATACCACTATGATCAGATATATATTCTCTATTAATATAATACCCACTACAATCAAAAATATTGCAGCAATAGTAATAAATACCACTACGATCATATATATTTCTCCAATAATAAAAACCACTACGATCAAATAATACTGCTCTGATAATATAATACCACTTCGATCATGTAATATTGCTCCGATAATATAATACCACTACAATCTTAAATATTGCTCCTGTAATATAATATCAGTACGATTATAAAATATAGCTCAGATAATATAATACCACCACGACCATATCATATTACCGTACTGCGATAGAAATATACCACTAGGATCAGATATATGCATGATAATATAATTCCACTAAAATCATCTAATATTGCTACAGTAAAATACTACCACTACGATCAACAACATTGCATAATATACCACTACAATTAGATAAGCGCCGATATGCATCAACGTAAAATAAGGCACACAAAAGAAAAACATAGACAATGATAATATAATCGTCAAGAAGAATATACATTTGCCGCCGATTTAATATAATATCGCTTCAATAATATAAAGATTGGTCCGTATATGATATATTGATTCAATAACATATAACATTTGTCCGATAATATAATTACATTGCTTTGATTATTAGTTGACCCATAAAGCGATCCTATCACTACCTGGACAGAAATGTCCTTTCCCTATCCATACCCATGGTGTATATAATAATATCCTTTCCCTATCCATACCCATGGTGTTGTATATATTAATATCCATTCACTATCAATAACCATGGTTTGTATATGTAATAATATCCTTTCCTATCCATACCCATGGTGTATATATTAATATCCTTTCCATATCCATACCCATGGTGTATATATTAATATCCAGGTATTAATACCCGAGTATCCTACCCAGTCTAACCCAGGGTGCAAGAGGTATAATAATCCTTTCCAAACCATGGTGTATATATAGAATACCCGGATACGAGCAAGACCCATGGGGTATAATAATATGCCTTTCCATATCCATACCCAGTGGTGTATAATTAATAATCCTTTCCCTCATCCATACCCATGGTGTATATAATAATATCCATTCCTCTTCGTATCCCATACCCATGGTTTGATATATATTAATATCCATTTCCTATCCATACCCATGGTGTATATATAAATACATTCCCTATCCATACCCATGGTGGTATATAATTAATATCCTTCCTATCCATACCCAGGGGGATAAAAGAAATCCTTTCCTTATCCAAACCATGGTGTATAATTAATAGCCGGGCCAGTATCCAACAAAGGTGTAAAAAAAGCCATGCCGGAGCCATACCCAAGTGAAAAAAGATCCGTCCTAATCCACGAGCAAAACCAATTTTGTACATCATATTAATTATCCTTCCGTATCCTACCCATGGTGTGTAATAATATCCTTTCCTATCCATACCATGGTGTAATATTAATTCCTTTCCCTATCCATACCCATGGTGTAATATTATAATATGTACTTATCCATACCCATGGTGTATAATTAATTAATCATCCTTCCCTATCCATACCCATGTGTATATAGTAAGATCCATTCCCGTATCCAGACCAGGTGGGGAGAGAGGGAAGAGCTCAGGCCTGAGCCCGACCCAGGGGGGTAGAGAGGAAGTAGCTGGCGGAGCCAGACCCAGGTGGGAGAGAGGAAGAGCCGTGCCAGAGAAGCCATGACCAAGGGGGGGAGAGAGGAAGAGTCAGGCCGGACCAGACCCCCGGGGGTTGCGAGGGAGCCGGGCCGGATCCAGACCATGGGGGGAGATAGAGAGGAAGATCCGGGCCCGAGCCAGGACCCAGGGGTGGAGAGATGAATAGCCGTGCAAGAGCCATACCCCGAGTGGAGGGAGAGGAATGAGCCTGTCGCAGAGTCATACCCAGGGTGGGGGAGAGAGGAAGAGCCAGGCCGATAGACCCAGGGGGGGGGTGGAGATATGAAGAGGCCTGCCGTGACCAGACCAGGGTGGCGAGAGTAAGAGCCGGGCCATGCCAGCACAGGGGGGAGAGAGGAAGACCAGGCCGGGAGCCAGACCCCGGGTGGTCGTAGTGAGAGCAGTCCGAGCCAGACCCAGGGGGGGAGAGAGGGGAAGGGCCGGGCCGAGCCATAACCCGGGGGGGATGTAGAGGAAGAGCCGGCCGGAGCCCTAGACCCATGGTGGGGAGAGAGGAAGAGCCGGGCCAGAGCCGACCCAGGGGGGAGAGAGGTAAGAGCGGCCCGAGCCAGACCAAGGGGGGGAGGAAGGACAGAGCGGCGCAGGAGCCAGCCCAGGGGGTGAGAGAGGAAGAGCCGGGCAGTGAGCCAGACCCAGGGGGGGAGAGAGGAAGAGCACGGGCAGCGCAAAAACACAGGGGGGAGAGAGAAGAGCCGCGGACCGGAGCCAGACCAAGGGAGGAGAGAAAAGGAAGAGCCGGCCGAGCCAGACACAGGGGGGGGAAGAGGAGAGCCGGGGCCGGAGCAGAGACCCAGGGGGAAGGAGGAAGAGCCGGGCCGGAGCCAAGCCAAGGGGGGGAAAGGAAGAGCACGGGAAGGAGCAGA
This sequence comes from Hymenochirus boettgeri, assembly GCA_019447015.1. NCBI lineage: Eukaryota > Metazoa > Chordata > Amphibia > Anura > Pipidae > Hymenochirus > Hymenochirus boettgeri. Next base: position 385,126,674 of record CM033469.1, on the reverse strand, counting down.
CCGAAGGGGGGGAAGAGGGAAGAGCCGGGCCAGAGCAAGACCCAGGGGGGGAGAGAAGAAGAGCCGGCCGGAGCCAGACCCGAGGGGTGGGAGAGAGGAAGCGGCAGTGAGGCCTAAGCAACACAGGGGGGGGAGAAGAAGAAGAGCGGAAGGTGCACCAGAAAATGGTGTATTATATTATATCCTTTCCATATCCATACCCAATGGTTGGTCTGTATATATTAATATCCTTTCCATATCCATACCCAATGGTGTATATATTAATATCCTTTACCTATCCATACCATGGGTGTGATATATTAAAAATCCTGTGATACCATACCCATGGTGTATATATTAATATCCTTTCCTTATCCATACCCATGGTGTGTATATATTAATATCCATTCCATATCCATACCATGGTGTATATATTAATATCCTTTCCATATCCATACCATGGTGTATATATTAATATCCTTTCCTTATCCATACCCATGGTGTATATATTAATATCCTTTCCATATCCATACCCATGGTGTATATATTAATATCCTTTCCTTATCCATACCCATGGTGTATATAATAATATCCTTTCCTTATCCATACCATGGTGTGTATATATAATATCCTTTCCTATCCATACCCATGGTTGAATATTAATATCCTTTCCATAGCCATACCCATGGTGTTATATTAATACCTTTCGATATCCATACCCAGTGGTGTTATTAATAATCCTTTCCTATCCATACCCATGGGGGTGATATATGAATAAAGATTCCTTCCTATTCTACCCCAGGGAGGATTAATATCATTCCCTGTCCATACCCATGGTGGATATTAGAATACACCCGACCAGCCATAAGGGGGTAAATAACCCCTATCCACCCAGTGAAATAACTCCTTATCCATACCCATGGGTGTTATATATAATATCCTTCCTTATCATACCCATGGGTATATATTAATATCCTTTCATATCCATACCCTGTGTGAATATTAATATCCTTTCATTATCCATACCATGGTGTTGTAATATAAAATCCTTACCTATCCATACCATGTGTTGTATTATATTACATGATACTTTACCTATACATACAACATGGTGTAATATTAATATCCCTTCCATTATTCTCAGTATCCAATGGTGTATATTAATATCCGTTCCTTATCAACCATGGTGGTATATATTAAGATACTTTACCACCATACCATGGTGGATATAATAAATCTTCTTATCCATACCCATGGTGTATTTATAGTAATATCATTTCCGTATCCATACCCATGGTTGTATATATTAATCCTTTCCTATCCATACCATGGTGTATATATAATATCCAGTGCCCGACCAGACCCAGGGGGGAGAGGAGAAGAGCCTGGCCGACCAGGACCCATGGGGAGAGAGTGAAGATCCGGGCCCGAGCCAGACCGGGGGGAGAGAGGAAGCGGCCCGAAGCCAGACCAAGGGGGGGGGAGAGGGAAGAGGCCAGTGCCGCGAAGCCCGACCCAGGGGGGAAAGAAGATCCGGTCCAGGCCGTACCCAGGGGGGCGGGGAGATGAAGAAGAGCCGGCCGGAGCAGACCCATGGTTGTTATAATAATATCCTTTCCCTATATCACTACCCATGGTGTATTTAATTAAACCTTCCATATCCATAACCCTGGTGTTATATAATATCCAGTCCCTATCCATACCATGGTGTATATATAATATCCATGTACCTCTACCATAAACACCCATGTGTATATATTAAGATCAATTCCCTATCATACCCATGGTTGTATCTATTAATATACATCCCGTATCCATACCAATGAGTGGATCAAGTAATATCCTTTCCAGATCCCATACCCATGGTGCTATATATTAATATTATTCCATATCCATGACCAAATGGTTTATAATATTAATATCTGTCCCTATCCATACCCATGGTGGGGGAGAGAGGAAGAGCAGGCCGATCCATGACCCATGGGGGAGGAGTAGGAAGAGCCGTGGCCGGGAGCCAGACCAGGGGGGAGAGAGTAGGAGCCGGGCCAGATCACGACCCAGGGGGGAGGAGAGAAGAGCCGGGCCAGAGCCAGGACCCAGGAGGGGAGGAGAGGAAGAGCCTGGGCAGAAGCCAGGAAGCCATTGGTTTATATATTAAACCTTTTACATTATCCATACCCATGGTGTATTATATTACTCTCCTTTCCATATCCATCAAATGGTGGATCTATTATATCTTATCCTATCAATACCCAGGGTGTAGTATATAATTATCCTTTCCTGATCCATACCCATGGTGTATATATTAATATCCATTCCTTCCATACCGTGGGTGTGTATATTAATATCCTGTCCCTATCCATACCCATGGTGTATTATATTATATCCTTTCCTATCCATACTCATGGTGTTATCATTCATATCCGTTGTTTCTATTAAATCCATACCCATGTGTATATATTAATATCCTCCTTATCCATAAACTGGTGTGGTATAGGAAGTAGGCCAGGCCTAAGCCGACCAAGGGGGGAGAGAGGAAGAGCTGGAGGAGCCAGAACCCAGGGGGGAGAAGGAAGAGCCGGGCCGGAGCCAGACCCAGGGGTGGGGGAGGAAGAGGCCAGGCCGGAGCCAGAGCCCCAGGGGGGAGAGAGGAAGAGCGGGCCGGAGCCAGAGCCCAGGGGGGCGAGCGGAAGAGCCGTGCCCGTCCGTACCAGGGGGGAGGAGAGGAAGAGCCGGGCGCGAGCCAACCAGGGGGAGAGAGGAAGAGCCGGGCCCGAGCCTTGGACCAGGGGGGAGAGAGGGAAGACGTGCCGACGCCAACCAGGGGGAGAGAGGAGAGCCGCCCGCCGAGCCAGACCCATGGTTGTATATCTTATATCCTTTCAAATATCCATACCATGGTGTATATGTATAGTAAATATCCGTTCCCTATCCAGACCCATGGGGTATATATTAATATCCTTCAATCCATACCATGGTGTATATATTATATCCAATTCCCATCATACCAGGGTGTATATATAAGATCTTTCAATGCTCCATACCCATCGGTTTATAAATAAGATCCTTTCAATATCCAACCAATGGTGTTGTTGTGGATATTAATATCCTGTTCTATCCTAACCAATGGTGGGTATATTTAATATCCATTCCCTATCCCGTGGTGTATATATTAATATCCTTTCCCTATCCATACCCATGGTGTATATATTAATATCCTTTCTCTATCCATACCCACAGTGTATATATTAATATCCTTTCCTTATCCATACCCATGGTGTATGTATTAATATCCATTCACCATCCATACCCATGGTGTATATATTAATATCCTTTCAGCCTGCAGTGAGTCCATAGAGTGAAGTAAGTACAGGGAAGTCTAACACACCGGAAGTGTCCCCCTGTCTGTATTAGTACGGTGGTGCGGAAGGTACAATCCAGGACACTGTAGTGTGTGTGTGTGAGTGTGCGAGAGCTCAGACCGGAAGTGGCCTGCTCTGCTGGATCTATTCCGTACGACTTCCCAGCTTTCTCTCCCTCACACACATACACACCGGAAGCGGGTCCCGATCTGCGCGTCTCTGTTCCGTACAGCGCTCTGTCCCTGTTCTCCACACACCGGAAGTGGCCGTCATTTCGATCGCTCGGCCGTTTGGCGCCGGCGGAGGGAGTCCTTTCGTGCGGTTGAACTTCCGGTCCGGCATTTTGTTCTGTGAGGGAGAACTCGAAGTCCCCCCGGAAAGCCTCGTACCGACCGGACCCACCCCCCTTTCCCTTTCCACCTCCTTTACCGCCTCCTCATTACGCGGGGCCCGGACACCCCCTGACACAGGGCCGCTTTCCCCCCCTCAGACGCTTGGGGCCTGGTCTCCTCCCTCCTGCGAAAGCCTCCGTGACCGAGGGGGGGGGACCCAAGTGAGCGGCCGTGGGTTGGTTGCCGCTCGGCGCGGAATCTCCTTAGCGGGAGGGGAAGGGAGGGAGGGGGGATCTCGGCTCCTTTCCCCGCTCATCTCTCTACATGTCCCCGCAGCCGGAGCGGATTATCCTTCGTTGTGAGCGGATCTGTCAGGCCCCCACGTTCTCCCCGCCCGGACTGGAATCCGCTCAGCCAGGTAATGATCACCGGGACCCCCGGGCCTCGCTAGGCCTCTGTGTGGATTGACATGGACTTAGGGAACAGGTCTGATTGGATTGGAATGGGGGGACTTGTTATGGTTGGTCACACATTGTGCAATTTGATTGTACAATTTTCAAACAATCTAACTACAACTGTGTGCTAGGATGGTGCATTTTATTGAAAAGATTGTGTAGAGATTGTACAATCAGATTGGAAGGTGTGTGCAATCTGATTGTACAGTTTGTAAACTAACTAAACGTGTATCAGGATGGTGACCTTTATGCTAAAGATTGAACAAACAGATTTGAAAGTGAATGCATTCTGATTGTACAGTTTGCAAACAATCAAACTACACCTGTGTGCTAGGAGGGTGGTTTATCAAAAAGACTGTACAATCAGATTGGAAAGTGTATGCAATCTGATTGTACAATTTACAAACTAACTACACTGGCGTACTAGCAGGGTGACTTTTATGGGAAAGTTTGGGCAATCAGATTGGAAGGTGTATGCACTATAATTTTACAATCTAAATCTTACTTTTTAGTTGGTTGAGGCTTGGGGGGGGGCTTGTATTCGACAACCATTGCATGGTGGGAGTTGTAGTTTACAAAACCTCTGGCATACCAAGGTTCAACACCACTGGTGTATACGGCCAATTTTTACCTTTCCCGTTCACCAGTAAAAAAATTCACATCATGCTTCGGTGTGTTCTTATTTTTGTTTGGCTACTACTTGACTGATAGGGTCGCCACACTTTTTTCCTTTTAAATTTCAAAAGCATATCAAGTTGCCATGCTTGAAAGACTGTTTGGTATTTACAGAAATGTAATGCAGGCTGCATTGGTTTCAGTGTAGCCATCCATCATGCATATGATGAACTGTTTCTTAGGCTTGCTAAGTTTTAAAGGGGAAAATAAAATAATCCTATGGTTTATCATATCCCATGTACTCCTATTTGGAATGTCTTTTAAATGTCTTTGGACTCTGGAAATTGTAGTTTACAGAAGCATGTAGGGTGTTTGACTCTGCTATTATTAGTAGAGCAACTTGTCTGTTTTGGCAGTGTTAGCATAGGGGTGAATCCCAGAAGCCAATGCTGCTATAAAAAAATGGCCCCTGGTTTAAATTTTTTTTTTTTAGAAAGTATTATTGAGTTTATAAGTAGAGGGCAGTAGAATGAAATATTTTTAGCTTTTTGTCTTAAAGGAGACCTCAATACTAAATGGAAACTTTGTATATAGCGCAGAGAAGATATATGGACAGATTTATATTCATTTTTCTTGTGGCTCTTATTTATTCATGGCCAAAACGTGCTGTCAAATGTATTCTTATGCAATGTTTAAAATTAAATATAGCAGAGGTAGATAAATTATTTTGTAATAAACCAGACAGGTTGGAGACAATTTCCCTTTTTTTAGGTTATTTTCATACATATCAATAGGAAACTCTTTTTATATCTGTTGTATTCAATTAGATCAACTGGACTTGAAGTTTAGTTCTTGAAGACGTTTCGCTAGTCATCCGACTGGCTTTCTCAACTCTTTTTAGGTGTAAAGTTGTGGGTGCATTGTCTATCTGGCTACAGCCCTGCTATGTAGTACCCCACAATATGGGGGTGCATGTAGAGCGTTGTAGCTTAGGAGCGATTAGAAAACCCCTGTAATGCTCTTTGTGGTCTGAAGCGAAGCCTTCTGGTGGGAATATAAAAAAAAAAGCTTATTTTCACTTTGCATCAGTTATACTCTTACCTTCATTAACATAGAAAGAGCACAGAAACATACAGTGGTACATAGCTACTGTAATTAAAGGCTCTGCGTGTTTTTTTCTTGGCTTCATTGTTATAGTTTAATAGTAAAAAAAAAAAACCACCCATACAGGCCAAATCAATTCATGCTGCATTTAGCAGCGCTAATAAAAATCACAATTTAATCTTTGTGTAAGAATACCTATGTGTGTAATTTTGCTTGGTGACTATTTTTTAATATAGCCTTAGATAGGAACTAATAATTGTTTCATGTAATGTAGATTACCGTATATATTTGTTTGCCATCTCAACTGTTGGAGTAAATTTGTGATTGTTATGGAATGTCTAGGTCACCAAAGGTTTACTAAATCTGGTATAAATTAATGTCTAATGTCAATGTCTAAATAAAATGTTTTTAAGTTTACTCGTCTCTGCAAGATTCCTGATGTACACCACATCAGATATTTCTTTGCTTTTGTAGTCTTGGCTTTGAGGGTAAATTTACACAAAAATTTGCATCTAAACAGATTGTACAATGTATATTTATAAAGCGAATTGGTAAACAAATATTTTTTGGGTTGTCTTAATTGAAGTTTAGCAGCAGCTGGAATGATGGATCTTATTATGGAGGGGCAGTTCCTTAACTATCAAAGGAAAACAGTCTACTTTTTAATGTTTTGTTTAATATTCTATCTGAATGTGTCTCAATTACAGATCTCTTACTCACTGTAGAGAAGAGTTTTTATTTTACTGTATATACACTTGTAACAAACCCTCCTATTCAACCCCTTAATCCGGCCTCTCTATCAGTCTCCTCCTCCCTTCCCACTAATCTGCTTGTCTTTGTGCTGCCTACTCCAGCTGGGCTTGCAGAAGCCCGGGGCCTAAATAGGCACCTATCCTCTTCCAAAAAAACACAGCCACACACAGCAGATGTAGCTCTTCCCCTTTAACCCCTAAACTGGAGGAAGGGGGAGGTGGCAATAGCACTATGTGCCTTACAGCTGGTGATCAAAGGGTTATGTCACTAAACACACCCCTGTCCTGGGATCTGCTATAGCCGCCTCCTCACCAACTCCCTCTTTCCCCTCCCCTCCTTGCATTCCCAGAGCAGGTCCTGGCTGAGTTCCAAGTTGACGAAAACAGAATTAAAAAAAAAAAAGGAAGCTCTGGGAAAGCACAAACCATCCCTCCCCTTTCTACACCCTCCTTCCCATAAACTCGTTGGTGTTTTCATCATCAGGAAGCGACACGGACTGTGATGTGTCGTGTGATGGGAAGAAGGTTTGTTTCCTTTGCCCCTTTGATTTTGTAATCCTACAATGGTAACTTTACTGGAATTTATTAAAACAATCAACAACATACCTTATCTCACTCTAACAACCGTCTTGTCAGCCATGTTTTTGTAAAGCTATTGAAACTTTGTGTGTGTCTCCGTTAATATTGTTTGTTTTGTGTGTTTTGCTCTATTGTTGCCATGGTTTTTAGAGTTGTTTTTGTAGTAAATGTTTACATAGGTGTTTAAAGCATTAATTTTTGGTTAAACATATCTTTATAGCTAGTGTTTTTTGGAAGAAGAAAAAAACACTCCTTCAGTGTTCTCAGATTTGGATTGCCTTGATTTGTAAATGCTTAATACCAACTGTGATGTATACATATTTCATGCTGTTTCTTTAAATATTTCCCTTTATTATTATTTTTGAGTTGCACTGCATAGTTTCAGCTTATTACCTTTTCAGCAATTAGCTATGTGGGCCAGCAAATGGAATAGTGAATGTCTCATTAGTGCCCATGTTGTCTTTTTTTTTTTTCTTCTGATTTTATAGGAAGGTTCACTATTGTTTCCATCAAAACATATTGTTTTGAACTGGCCCACCAATTAAGCGAAGATGCCCTCTGAAGGATTTCTAAACAGGGATCTCATTCAGCATGCCAGAGCTCTAAAATGGGAAAGGGCAGAGACTAGGGTTTTTGTTTATTGGGAAGATAGATACATTGTATAATGCTGTGTGAATTAGGGAAAAAAGTTTTCTTAATTTTAGTGTACATATAAAAACCAGCAAGTGTGTGCCTTTTGGAGCACAGTAGACATATCTATGTTTGGATATATGTTTTTGTGTATTGTAGTTTGTTAGTGTTCGTATGTTTCGCCTATATGCTCCGCACTACTCCTGAAAACTTTTCAAGCATGTTTTCTAACCCACAAAAATATGCCTTAATATGGCATGTCCCACCTTAAAATAAAAATGTATATTCATAACCAGGGTCACCTCAAACCTAAGCTTGGTTATACTTTTATCCTTGATGCTCCCATGTTTACTTAAATGTATTGCCCGGAAGGTTCACCCTCTCTGCTGCTAGTGCGAGTTGGTTACGAACTTGAACAGCAGCAGTGGGTGTGGCTTTGGTAGTGTCACTCCTTGACTGAAATATGCTACCCAGGAGAAGCTATGAGAAGCAGAATGGAATTATTCATTTGAAGCAAGTTTCAGAGTGTTAGGTAAAAAGGTAAACATAATGAAGCCTAGGGCTATGCCACACCAGCATGTTTTAGCATGCGATCCAATCGATTTTTAACGCGCAATGGGATTTCACGTTAAAAAGGGCATGTTAGTGTTGGCCAATTGTTTTGGTAATATTAGGTGCGATTTGATCCGCTTTTTGGAGTTCACCATTCTTTGCAAGTCTCATTCGCACCGATTGCTCAACATTGCGCAGATCGATTCACAAATGGACGGTTTGACGCATGCGTTGGCGTGCACTGTAGTGTGGACTTTGGTTTTTAAGGAATCCTGGTTATAATTTACATTTTTGTTCCCTGTGCCTCACAGACTCCTGTACCCTTAAGGCTGGTACACACCATGCAATATTTCGGTCTGATCGACCGATAGTTCAGTGTATCGGTCGATCCGACCAAAATAATTGTATGGGTTTTTGGATGCGACCGTCCATTCGTTCGTCCGAATTGGACAGGTCGGAGAACCACGGCCGCTTGGTCGCAGCAAACTGTTGGCCACAGCCATTATTGCCGCGACAGACAGTCCTTCCTCCTGGCCGGCCGGTCGGAAGAGTCAAACGATCGGTTAGGAGGAAAAGTTGCATGGTGTGTACCATGCTTAATACTAAATAGCATAAGTTGCCTTACTCACCCCTGTACACCTATATCAAATACCATGTGGTTCTCTCAGTCTCAATAGTATACCTCATACTAAACTCATACTAAGGCTTAAGGACAACCTGCTAATCAGCACAGGCTTCTTTCTGCCTCACACTCCTGCATCCCTATACCAAATACCATGTGCTTATTTGTGACTCAAACTTTTTTGCACCTCATATCAAACACCATGCATTTACCTATGCCTCACACACTCCTGCTCCTTTCCTGTATGCCCATGCCCCATGTAATACCACTACACAAATTCGCCCACACCCTCCATGTATCTCTGCTGTAATACCAGCACGCACTCCTCCTGTATCACCACCTTGTATCCTCTTGTTGTTTCCCTTCGTCTTTCTGTAATAATAGTGCATCCACCACTAAAGAATTTCAGGTATACCTGACAATAAAAATAAATCAAATTAGTAAAGATTGTCAATATCTACATTAGAATCTACAAACCCCACTTGCACACAAGCCCAAACTTTATCGGCCGTACATAAATATTAAAGGGTATCTCCACTCATAATTTCAAGGTTTAGGCATCCAGTTCTATTGAAGAATGGGAGGTAAAGGAGCTGTGCCTTACCTTCCGTTCTTCAATAGAACAAACAAGAGACTGGTGAGCAGTTAAGAAACTTACCCGCCCACTCGCTCCCCCGGCTCTTAGTCTGACAGGTCCCGACGGACCTTGTCTTCTGTGCGCATATGCGCATAGAAGACAAGGTCCGTCGGGACCTGTCAGACTAAGAGCCGGGGGAGCGAGCGGAGCGGGTAAGTTTCTTAACTGCTCACCAGTCTCTGTGTTGTTCTATTGAAGAACGGAAGGTAAGGCACAGCTCCTTTACCTCCCGCCTCTGCCTTGGTCTTCTTTAATCCTCCCAGAAGTTCCAGATGATGCTGTCTGGCATATCACATGCCTATTACAGCTGGCATCATTTGTCATGTGACGGGCTATGTTTTAAGTTGCAGATGTCGGGCACATGGCAAAATATGTAATTCGGCTGTCTTGATCAGGAACTTTGCGGAAGCAATTTAAAAAGACCTGCTAAAACTGAAATGGTTACAACTTGATTTTGCAATACACACAAAAACTCCATATTCCTTATTGTAATCATTGAACAAACTTCTTATAGATGCATTTTTAGCACTCTCTACAGTGAAATGTCAGGAATCTAATATTTTCACTAACATGACATACTTGACCCACAACTGGCTTCTTTTTTTAATAGTAATATATACTTACATAAACTCACCTATTTAGTGATATGGAATGTGCCAATCTGAAATGCGAATTAAAATATATTGAGCTCTATTTCATTCAGACTCTGGTGTGCTGGTTAAGAAATGTTATTATTGGCTATCTGCATTCACATGGTGTTGGCTCACAAAATGAGAACTGTAGCAGGCTTCGTAAATTTTATCATTGCAGTCAAATGTTGTATATTCAAGGCACATTGGCTACCTGGATCCTGGGATTTGATCAATCCCACGCTGTATTCATTAAGTGCCAGTTTTCTCCAGATTTAACCTCTCAACTGTGGTCCCCTTAACTATTGGAAGTTAATATGCATGGCCCTGTAAAGGGAAATCCCCACCCCCATTCCATTTAAAAAAGGAATATTTACACTGCAAGCATTTGATATTTTAGCTCTCCATGTCTCATTTAAAGGGCAATTTCTGTTGGGGAAATCAATATTTTTGTTTACACATTCCTAGATTTTAAACATATTCCCATCATTTTTTAAAAAAATTAAGTGATTTCATTTCTTTTGCTATACCCTGCCGCTTTATCCCTGTCTGGCTGCATCGTGCTTTAGCCAATCACAGGAGAGGTTGCTGGTCGAACCCCTTCTCCTTGTCTTCTGTGCTTATTTGGGAAGGTCTTTGAAAGTTATAAACCTCACAAGGTTGAGGTTTATAGCTATTTCCTGCATAATACCAAATTTTAGTTTGGGGGGTGGACATATCTTTTAAGGTTAGTGGAATGATAAAATAAATATAAGAATATATATATATATTATATATATAATATATAATATATTATTATATATATATATATATAATGTGTATATTAATGGAAGCTTATGTATTTGCTTTGAATTTCTAATTCATCTGTTCATTAAGTTCTTCAACTTTATTTAGCAAAACCTATTAGTAATGTAAGCTGGGTACACACAGTAACGATAAAGCCCCGATACCATCGGATCCGACGGTATCGGGGCTTTATCGTTATGTGTGTACGCTCGTTTCCCGAACAAGCACACGGTCGTTCGGGAAAGGCCGAAAATTTCCATCGGCCGTGCTAGACTCCCTATAGAGGAGTCTAGCGCGCCCGATGGAAACACACAGTCCCGAGCAGTCTCCTTATGAAGTTCATAGGGAGAACGCTCGGGACTGTGTGTATGCAGATCTTTGAAAGATGGCAGACAGGATCTTGCAGATCCTGTCTGTCATCTTTCAGAAATCTGTACTGTGTGTACCTAGCTGTAGTGTGTATCTAATGTTTATTTAAAGGGCATGTCCCCCCCAAACTAAAATTGAAATCTAACCTAGTTACCCCCAAAACCTAGACCTTGCTAGGTTAAAAGGGTGTACGAGGCTCTTTCTCTAACTCATTTCCTTGGCTTTTCTACTGCTGCTGGCCTTTCTTGCTTTCATGTGGGTGGCCACTTTGTGGGCACTGTGATCCGTTTTCCAAACTCGATCAATCACAATTTTTTATTCGATTTGCATGCACGCTCGTAGTGTGACCTCAGCCTTAAAGTGAATCTCCACGTACCCTTTTTTACATTAATTGAAGAAGGGGTTCAGTAGAGATACCCTTTTAACAATGTATCAGTGACCTTATCCCTTTATATACTGATATACCAATTATCGGGCACTTTGTATTGATGCAGTGTTCTCCCCAGGGTCTTTTAGCCGGGCGGCCCACCCGGCTACTTTTTCATGCCACCCGGCTGGAAAAAAATTCTTGAGAGGACACTTGTGATTTTAATAGAATTTAGATGTAGGTTTAATAGGTGCCAATAGGTCAGTAAAACTCCCACCAAAACTGCCCAGTCCAGACCCCTTTTTTACACTTTATTTAGTGTAACACATGTTAACTAGCTTTTCCAAGATCCCTAAGGCCACAAAATGGTGGCACATGTGCTTACATCTGGGTTAACTTCAGATGTTGTAGCACTACAACTCCCTGCAGATGTTGCCGAACTACAACTCCCTGAGATGATGCCAAACTATAACTCCCTGCAGATTTTGCCGCACTACAACTCCCTGCATTCTACAACCACGGAATGCTGGGAGTCATAGTTTTCAAACATCTAGTTGGATGAAAGTTAGACATCCCTGACCTATATAATGAGCATAAGGCAGTGCACATTTTTTCCCACCACCAAATCTCCCCATCCCACCCCACCCGGCTACTTTTTCATGCCACCCGGCTGGAAAACAATTCTGGGGAGAACACTGTTGATGCGTGGATGTGTTTTTAACTAGACCATTTTGGTCATCCGTTCTGTTACAAAAATTAGTTTTTAGATCACTTATTTGTGGAGGGTAACCATAATTTCCTCACTACATTTTCGCTTTTGTGTATATGTTATAATGTTTAGTGGTCGATACACCTCCTTTAGCTAGTGCCCTATGTGGGTTTTTCTTTAAATACTTGATCTATACAGCAGCTTCAATACATGTCCTTGATAATTATGGTTTGCATTCAGGTGTTGTGGTCTAACTTTACTGAAGGCTAACCATTCTGACTTAGTCACATATAACAATCACATATAAATCCAATATATATCCAAAATCGCATTTGCTCTGATTTCAGAATATTGCACACATCATAGCGATAATGTACATCATTGCACTGCCGTATTGTAGCCTGAGATAGTATTCTGTTCATGTGTATGTGGATAGCAAACTCAAAAAGTTAATTTGTCTGTAAGATTTTTCTGACTGACTACTAAAATAATTTGTCACCTCCTTCCTTTCAGGTACAACTTGTGCTGTGGGATGTCACAGGCCATTGCTTCCTTTAAATCATTTTATTTTGTTTGCTGTTCCATGCATTTCAGCAACACAACCACATCAGAGTAGGTGCTGCTGACATGTATTCATTTATAGATTGAAATGACTCCTTTTTTAATGTACAATTCCTATAGGTTGGTAGTATTTCTGTAATGGGTGGGGCTAAAGGTGAATGGGTGGAGCTAGGGTGGAAGGGGGCAGTCACATGTCAGGACATTGGGTGGTATGAGTTGCTGACGCCTAACTTTTTGGAGCTGGCTCCTAAATTATCGGATAATTTGTCTTGCCTTGGGTTATAGCATGGAGACAAATGTCTCCATTTTAGCTTTAGGTCAGGTACAAATAGGCTTCCATCACCTTTTTTCTCCTAACCAATCTATTGTGCAATATCCCGGTCAGTAAAAAATGATCATCAATATCAATATTGTTCCTTAAAAAATTCTGTGCAATGTTTTGGGCTGATTTACCGAAATACTTAACCAAGAGATTTGTCGGATCAAAATATAGACTGGTGTGTTACTATCATTAGACCTAAGGACGTGTCTCAAATATTTTGTTCAATGAGTTAATATAGCATTGTGACAAGTACAGTTTAATTTCTATTTATTTACACAGTGAAGAGTTGTGCAGTGCAATTTACTTTTGTGCACTTTATTTGGTTTAAGAATCCTGTGTTCTTGTTTTTTTAATTCATATTCATTGCCTGCTCTGTTTCACATTGTGGAAGGTCAGATTTACAGGGCCTTGCTGTCAGTTCACCTTCAGCGAGCCCACATCGGAGATATTTTTGAGGAGCTGCTGGGCAGAATACCTGTGATTTGAAATGGTTGTGAATTTCACATAAATAGGTGTACAGATATGTATTGCTAAAAGTGCTGATTTGTGCTTGGTTCTTGTTTGGGTTTCTTGGGTTTTTTATGTTTGTGGTTTTTATCATTGTTCACAAAATGTTTGCAGAAGTTACCATATCTGAGCAGCATGTTTAGGCTGGCCCTGATTTCAGAAGTGAAAATATATCTGTATTTTTTAAAGAGCATTAACTATCATTGAAGATCATAAGCTTTAAATTCTGCTAGCATCTAAAATTGATTATTACTGGCTTGACTTTAGCCACAGATCCTATAATCATTAATGAATTAAAGTAGCTGGTGCATTTGTCTAAATTGACATTTTGTATGGTTCCTAATCTAAGCACATGAAGGTAGAAAGTAGCTATTTGAACCGCATCTTGGTTTAGGAATTGCTTGGAAAATGATGTTAAATCAGGATAAAGGTGCCCATACACTACTTAGATATTATAGAGATTAGACGTTCGTCTATAGGGGAACATCTATCCTATATAATATCTTTAGCGCCTAATATCTTTCTTGCCTTACATTGTTCCCATGAATGTGCCACCTGGCCTATTGTGTGACCGAGGGCGTGAAAAAGAACCATTCAGGCAAATCCTTCATATTTGCTCAAATGTTGCGGGAACATCTGAAAGTGATTTCTAAAGTATGGGCACTTCAAAAGTTTTAAACCATAGTTCTGATTTTTCTGATATCTTGGCCTTGTTCTACTGGGCCTGATGCAGAAAGGGTCAAGTACTTATTATGCATGCCCTCCTCAGGCAAAACCAATGGCCTTGCTAACCAGGGCAATGTGTATGTGGTTGAAGGGATTGATCCAGAGATCAGGAGATATTGTGGTGCTCCTGTTCATTGCAGCATTTGCAGACCTTTAAATTGCATCCTCTGTGACAACTTCACCCTACCACCAATTACTGAACTCTGAGACATGTTAAGCACTTTGAGTCCCACGGGAGAAAAGCGCTATTGAAATGTGTTGTATTATTGAAAGCAAAAGGGAAGATGGAAAGACCTGTTATATGGTTCCTATACTTATAAGTATCCCTTTAAGGGATAGACCCCACTTTGTGCAAAATGCACACAATGTTATCCGTTTTTTGGAACGTATCTGTGTCTTGACAGCACATGTGGTTGCCAGTTTTGGTGCGCATTGCATGTGTGGGCATTAACATAATTTAAATTAAGAAAAGGAGCGCATGCCCTAACGCACAAAATCTAGCATTCTACAGTGGAGCCTTACCCCTCTGTAATCATGGAGCAGGGCTCCCCACTCTTGCAAAAGCCCAGCACGGAAATTACATTTTACTACACATAATCTTTGTGAATCAGATTTTTCCCTATATCTGACGACCTTTGAGTTAAAGCTAGTACAAAATCCGCTTTGTAACCCAAATCACTGTTAACACAATCATTTGCAAGTGTATTCCTATTTATTAATAATTAATATGCAGTCCGTTATGAAGTGTGATTGGCTAGCTGTAAAGGTAGGGTGGGGCTTTTAACTGAAACTTTTTAGCGGAGCATGTAGAGGGCTTGTAGACATCTAACATAGTGATTACATGGTAATGACCCTAAAATAAAGACAAAAAATGATTACTCTTGTTTTGCATCCTCTATTGGTTGCATTATCTCTATCTTACTTCCCTTTTCTTTCTAGTATTGTAAGTTGTTCAAATGATTTTTTTTAATGGTAATATTTTTATTGTACTGTGGACCAGGTAATATATATGCCAGACTGACTTTTTACTAATAAGTAAAGAAATATGTAATTAACATTTGATTGAGGGATTCATCTACCCCACAGTCTTTCGTACTGTAGTGTGAAAAGAACAAATACAGTAGTTTATTTAGCCACTTTGTCTTTTAGAGTAATTTCTAATAATCTTTTGGCATTCAGCCGTTTTTCACTGATGTAAACCTGCTGCACATTCTGTTGTGGTAAACATTTGTACAACAGACCACAGTTATTGGATATTTATAGGAAGTTTATGATGTTAAAATTAATATCAGTTTACAGAGTCTATTAGCTAAGCAAGCTATTAAATTTATATTCAATGCTTACCTCCAAAAAGCATGACCAGAAATCCAAACTTACAGATGTATTTTTTATTATTGGGGATATACAGCACCGAAGTAGTTAAACACATTTGTTCTGACATCTTGCCCAGTAATGGGGAACTGTGGTCCAAAAATGACTTTAGGTAAATTGATAGGAATTGCTCTCCTGAGAATTTTAACAATTTATTTTCATTGTTTATTTTACATAATTTGGAAGATATTTACATTTTTGTGTGTGATATGGCAGCAGCATCACCAGGTCCCCTGCACTTCCTGCTCTGAAACCTGTCAGTCAATCTGCCCTGTGTCTCCTCCCCTTTGCAGCCCCTCTGGTCCCTCCCACTCATGGACCCCATGGTCCCTCCAGTTGCAGGCCCCCCTTGGCCCATTCCCTTACAGCCCATGTGGCCCCGCCCACTCATGGGTGCCTAAGCCCCACCCGCTCACAGGTGCTGTGGGCCAGTCTGACCCCCTCCCTTTTCAGGCAGAGTGAGAACTCTGCCTGAAAAGGATGTTTTCACATATTGAGAGAGAAGGGCTGTAGATTTCCTTACCTTCTCTGCAGCTGCAGGTCCTTCACACAGCAGAGAGAAGGAGGGACTTCCTGTCTCCCTCACACACTGAGAGAGTCTGAGGCTGTGCTCGCCGGCGGCACTGTGCAGGAGAAGCCTTTGGCATGTCACCCTCCCACCTATTAACTTTCTGATCATTCATTTCTTTATATCTTGGGCTGTGGAACACGAAGAGAGGTGGTTGATGGCTCGTTTTAAAGGTAGGAATCTGGCCTTTAAACTCTTGTTTGGATACCACAGTTCCCCTTTAAATGCCAGAACAATCCCTAAACAGGTTCTCCTCCACAAAATCAAAGTCTTTTCCTACGGCAAGCCACTTCCTTCTCCTTTCTCTTTTAAAACATGAATAAAGAGATACAAAAGGAGGAGGGGCTGATCACCATTTTTTTTGCGAATCGCATGCGCTTCGATAAAGGAATATTGGCAGTCTCAGCACAAACGCATGCTAATGTGTGTGAAAAGTGTAAAATTGAGTTTGTGCGTTTCAAGCGCATTACCACATGTTGAAGTGTGGCAGCAGCCTTAATGCTCACCATACACTACAAACTTACCTACAGATGATCGAGTGATGTTCCAACAACAGTAAGGCTGGGTACACACGGCCACAACAACACTGTCCACTGTCGCGACCGATGTCGGACGCCCATTCGTCCAGATTGTTCGTGACGGTAAATCGCGGCCGATTGTGTGGTTCCCTATTGGACTGCATGAGCTGTTGGCCATGGCGACTGTTGCTGCGACCGACAGACATTTGCTCCAGCCGAGTGCTCGCTCGTACCAAACGCTCGGTCGGGACAAATGGTCCCCTCGTGTGTACCCAGCCAAAGGCCTGGTCATTTTGTGATTGCTATTACGATCTTCGACATGATACGGACGGGAAATGTCGGCAGGTTATATGCTTGATGCACTTGGCATTACAATCGATTCCACATTCATCTCAGTTTGAATTAATCTAATTGGTGTAATGTCAAGGTAGTTTATGGCCAGTTTTAGTGTAAGATTTAGACAACTTCTCACTGGGAAGTCTTGGGAAACAGTTGGGACCTGTCGGAGAGCCGGCAGTGGATCACATGCAAGGTAAAAAATTTAAAATTTTCATTCTTGGCTCCTGTAAAATTAATTGAAAAACAGGAGGTAAGGCATATCTTCTTTACCTCCCATTAAATCGTCTGTCTGTACGGGCCTTAACAACATAACTTCTTTTGCCGAAGGTAATTGCAAAAAATGGAAGTGTGTTCTGCACTAATAAAATGCCATTTTTTGCAATTACCTTCGGGCTTGTTCACACTACATCAGTTTGTATCCGTTTTTCAAACACAGGTGCGTTTAAAAAAAAATGGTCAGACATTAAAACCACACAGGATTTCATAATATAGTCCACACCTGCTGCGTTATAATCCGTTCTGTTCCAGTCCGTTTAAAAAATGCACTGCATGTGGCATTTCTGTCCGTTTTTTCATGCATTTTCTATAGAAATCTATGGAATACACATGGATACAAAAGTATGGGGAAAAAAATGGATACAAACTGACAAACTGTCAGTTTCTAGTGTGAAGTAACCTTTTGGTGTTGCAGTTGACGTCCTTTTATGAAGCATCTGCACTCTTTTTCTTTTTGAAGCTATTTGTTGCCTGGACAGGGCAAGCAGTACAATTGGAGGCATCCTACTTACAGCCCGTAAGTGTGAGCCTTTGTTTTCAACATGACTTCTTTGTTTACAAATCTGCTTTGAAAATTAAATGTTTAATTCTTTTAATGAATGGCATATTCCAGGAATATCCAACCTGTGGCCCTTCAGATGTTCTAACTAAACTACAACTTCCAAGCATCCCCCTACAATCACTGTGCAGTAAGAGAATGCTGGAAGTTGCAGCTTTTAAACATCTGGTGTGGGGGGGGGGATATAGACATATCGGACTTAAGGTTTTCGTACACACGTGTGATGGCGGGTCCCGACCCGTAGAGCATGATGTGTACGAACGTTCGTACTCGTGTATGGGCCCTTTATCGACCGAAACGGCTGGTCGTTCGGAGATCCGCCCAGTTGGTTGGGCAACAATCCCTGACCGAACGGCCGTTTTTGCCGATAAAGTGCCCATACACGGGCCGATTATCAAAACGAACGTTAGTACACATCGTGCGTCACAGGTCGGGACCCGTGATCGCACGTGTGTACGAACCTTTAATCTTCAAGAATTGTAAGAGCAGCTGCTTTTCTCTGAAATTTAGATTTAATTTGCAACAGCATTCCTAATCAAAAACCAGTTGTAGACAGACGTTGTATATGTGTGTGTAGGTTATAACATTTTCATTGCTAGAGACGTGTATTTTATCAGTAAGATTTTCTGCCAATTCATGGTTTCACATTTTCATTCTCAGTCCTGGTAGTTGCAATGTTTAGGAAGCGTGCATTCTGTGTTTGTACGTGTTGATGGGGGGGGAGGGGAGGAGGAGCTTTAGGCTATGGGAAGATTAGCCTGTGAAAGATTTGAGCTTTGTCAATAAACTCACATTCATTTGTATATGTAATAGTAATTGTTTATCTTAATTAAAATTAGCATCCCTAGATACTGTCTAACAAAAGTTTAAAGCTACAAAATAAAAAAAAAGAGCAAAATGCTTTTAAATAAAGCAGAGCTACTTGGATTCAGCCAAAATTATTGACTCCTAATAAAATTGAATTGTAATTAAAAAATACAATATTTTAAAATGTCCTTTTTAAGAGATCATAATAAAGTAAAAGGCTTGAATGGCCAATTGTGTGTTGTCAGCTTCCTAGGAATTCGCCCACCTTCAAATAAATTTTAAAGTTGCTGTACTTTGGCATTGATGAAATAAATTGTATGTTGTATTTATGATCAACATGGAAAATACATTATTATATATTAAAATTGACGTGTCAGAGAAACCATAAACTAAAGGTGCCCATACACACGTGACGTCACAATTTTGTCACATTCCTTCAGAATCTGATTGTGAATTTGCCTGATGGGCATACATAGGAACATTTATATTGTCTCCCTCTAATAAAGTAGCGTATATTGACCAATGGAAATTTTCACAACATCAATGGGGGTGGTTCGCCAGTATCATTGATTGTGGGCATGCTCTTGGAGGCAGACTGGTCATGCTGTTGATGTCACAGCTCGCAGTGCTAGTAGGAAAAAAACTCCCTTTATATTCCTGTAACTTTGGATAGACTGCAGCTAGAAACCTGAAGTAATTTTAAATGTTGGAGTGTGCTCTTTTAATTAAAGGTCACTTGTATAGAGACCACTGTTCTTCTTTAGGATTTCTGTCTCTTTGTATGAACATATTAGTTACCTGTCATTCGTTACCTGTTTAATGAGTAACATACCTCCACAGTGGTTATAATTTTAACGAAAAAGATGAATTGGAAGGGATTCTGTAATTTTATTTTTGCTAGGTGTTGAGCTTTTCCTGCAAACCTTTAGGCTGGGGTACACACCAGCAGATTTTTTGTCCCGACCGAGCGTTCGCTACTAGCAAGCACTCCGCTAGGACGAATGACTTTGGGTTTCGGCAATAGTGGCCGTATCCGACAGTTTGTGCGACCGATTGTACGGTCCTAAAGAGAACCACACGATCGTCCGTGGTTTACCAACAGGCCCGTTTGTCCGATGTGGACAAATGGGCGACTGAGCTCGGTCGCAGCTGGCTGCCCCACACCTAAGATATTTGCGACTGACCGATACACGTCGGCCGGAAATATCATATGGGGTGTACCCAGCCTTACAAATATATGGGCTATGGTTTCACAAAGAAAAAGAAAGCTCCCAGCCACAATCCAGTCCAGTGTAACGTTGTCTATAAATAAAAAACTATTGTATGATAATGGCCTATCCTGATATCGTATGACAATTGGTTTATTTGTTGTAAATCAGTCTGGTTTTTTTGTTTGTTTTTTTTTACACCCGAATGTCTGTGGGAGGAAAAATCAGTTGTATGGCAGTTTTGACCCTAATTTTGTGTTTATTTCCTTATTTGGCATTGAATAGTGCTGCTGTGGAGAGTTTACAATCTAAGCACCTTTTCTCGCTCAAACCCATGCATGCACTGGGAGAACATACAAATTCCATCCATATGTAGCAGAGGGAGGATTTACATCAAGGATAAACAAATTCCAGGAGCCCAGGTAGTTAGGGTTAGGTCCCACTAGCATGACTCGGATTGTGTTTTATGCTACGATCACGTGTCCGATTCGAATGGCCAATACAATGCAATCAGAGTGGTCACACTGTGCAATGTGCTCTGAAGCTTTAAAAATTTCATGGTTTGTCTTTGGGATTTAACAGTTTTAATACTTAATATGGCGCTTTTGTAGCTTATGCTACCATGTAAGGAGTATGGGAAAGTATTTGTAAATAGAAAAACTTTTTTTTTTTTTTTTTTTTTTAAATCTGTGCCTTAAACAGAACAAGTTATGCAACCAACTTATCATTGGACAGTTCTTGCCAATTTAGAATGTTTACGTTATTTTATTTTTTTAAACCATTCATGCATTTTATATGTTCCTTGTCTAGTGGTTACATTTCCAACTGACACTGTTACCAGAAATGCTTCACTAATTATCATGGTGATAATTGAAATATTTACAGAATGAGTTATTTGTATTAGGTATACTTGGGTAAGGCTCATTGTCTTTGGACTGACATACGAAATTACCTTAAACTGTGGAATTAGCACGTGACTTTTTTTGACAGCCTTGTTTTTCCCCTGGAGCAAAATGCTAATATTGTCAAAGTGCGCCACATTTAAATCAATTGGAGCTTCCTTTGTGAGGCTTCTGGAGGCTAAAAGTGAAGCATTTCCATCTGGTTTGTGTTATTGTTTTTTTTTTCTTCTTCTAGGAAATGTAGGCAGCTGTATCACTACATGTTGCGGCCATAAAGTTTTAAAGGAAGTGCACGCTAGCCATGTGCTTCTCACATAAAGATGTGAGAAATTAAAATGTTGTCTATCAGACCTGTGTGCAATTCATTTAAACCCATCAGTTGCATGAATGGTGATTGTGGAATGGCAGTGACTTAATTCCTGCGAAAAAAAACATTTTTTAGACCTTAACATTAAGTTAAGGCTTCAAAATGTATTATTTTAAATAAATTTAAAGTCCATTATTTTGTCATTTACAGTTGTGAATTAGCTATAATTGCAAGAACACTTTTACCTATCGATACTTGATGATCAATCAACTTTATATACAGGCTGTGAGCACAGGCATTATATGTGCTCAAATGAAATGACATTTTATGCGCAACACATTGCTTAAGTTCCAGCAGATTTTTGTGTGTGCACCACTTTATCACTATAATCCTACATGTGCAGTCCTCCCGTGTTCTGTGCTTGCACATGAGCATACAGCTTAGCGGGAAGATGTTAAAGGACAATTGTACTCACCTCACCCTCGCTCCTCTTCCTCCATGGCAGCATAGTACCCAGGGTGAGGACCTAAAATCGCTAAGTCACCATCCTCTGTACTTTCCCTAACTCCTGCACTACTTACAAAGCTGCTTCGGTGATCGCTCCATTCCTCCGCTCTTCCTGCTTCAGTAACAGATCGCGATTGCAGCCAATAGGAAGATACGCTCTGCAAGGAGGCGTGTCTTCCAATAGGCTGCCCCGCGACTGTCACTGACAGTAGAAGAGAGGTGGAACAGTGCGGATCGCCGAAGCAGATTTGCAGTAAGTAGTGCAGGAGTTGGGGAAAGTACCCAGGGGGAGGACTTAGCGATTTTGGGTCCTCACCCTGGGTACTATGCTGCAGTGGATCGGGGAAAAGGTGAGTATCATTGTCCTTTAAACATGTGCAATTGTTACCTGCTCTCTCTATTTCCAAAAAGAGAGACAATCCTGGACACACAGCAGACTTGAAAAGCAACAGTGTTTAATGTTTAACATGTGACGTTTCAGTGTGCTAGTACACCTTCCTCAGACAAGCAAATGTTAAACACTGTCTGAGGAAGGTGTAGTAGTACACCGAAATGTCACATGTTAAACATTAAACCCTGTTGCTTTTCAAGTCTGGTGTGCGTCCAGGATTGTCTCTTTTTGAATGTACTTCACCATTGGCTATGGTACCCTGAGCAGCAACCAGCACACTATATATCAACAACTATATGTATTTCTGCCCAGATAGTTTGTCAGCATTGAGATAGGCATAGAAAGGAAGGTAAACCCTGCTTCAACATGGCTATGTATTAATAAACAGATTGCCACTGTTAAGTATTAATTATTGACCTTACTGTGTGGATACGGTCTGTGGAAGGTGGCTAATAAAAAAAAAGCCAGGGCCCCCTCCCAAAATTTGCCCCTGACGATACTTATAAGACACGATCCTTCAGCGATTTGCTTCCTGGCTGCAGCACTCTAAGGTGTTCCAGTAACGTCATGGCCAATAGCTGACAGGCACTACCAGGAAGTGGCTTACAGCTGCTGTGATTGCTCAAAACCAGCTCGCAACAGCAGTTGTAAGCGGCATCCAGGCGACGAGGGCCCAGGTTTTGTAAGTATCTTCAGGAGCATTTTTGGGGAAGGTAATTTAAAACAAAAATGGGGTTTGGGGGGTGCAGCATCTATTGCTAAATTTTCATTTTATAGCTGGGCATACCCTTTATACATATTATAGGAGTGCTAAAAATGTCTATTGCCGAGACCCCAGCACCAGCAGGAAATGCTTTAATATTTAAAGTAATAGTACTGGTTTCTTATAGTTAAGGATGCCTTCTACATAGTGACATTAACCTCTTAGCTGTGCACTGTGTTGCTGTAATTTATACACAGGAAGTTTTAATCTTGATCAATATACTGCCCTATTCATGGAGAGCTTGCAATGCTTCACACAATTCATCAGTGCATAGATGGATCTTTTTAGTGTTTAAATGTCACATTTATGCTTGCCTTTTTGTGTGCACAGATTTACTTTTCTCTGTATATTTCTATGCACACGTATGATTTTGGCACTGACTCCCTACCACAACGCACATTCACGACAAACGTCTGTTTCCCCCCGATAATCGCACATGTGTAAACGTTCAGTCGAGGGTCGGTTGTTAATCCACCATGGCGGATCAACGAACGACCCCCGACCAAACTCATACATGTGCAATTCGGCTCGTATAAACGCACTCGGGGGTCATGGGTCCATTTCAAAATCTGACATCTGTATGAGGCTTTGAGTAAAAATTACTTGTCTTTATACTGCCTCCCTCTTCCTCTCTCTGTGATCTGTGTCAGTTAATCCTTATTGCTGTGTGATTAGTTGGAAAGTGATTTGGCACAGTTTACATGCCCTTTAACAGTATTTTCATAGGGAAAATGCTGTTAAATCAAACTTTATTTTGCAGGGTTTATATGGATTACTAAAAAATACAGAAAATCCATTCCTACCTCCCATATAATTATTGGAAGCATTGGCAGTATATTTAAAACCCTAAGAAAAATTGTCCTTTACCCTGGACATAAAAAGTTGCATATATTAGGAATGCTTTAAATTAACTTTGCACTCCTGAATTTGATTTTTAGAAGAGGCAAAAGCAGGTTTTCCCACCACCCTTATTGCTGTCATAATTGCTTTACAAGTTTTTCTGTCGCTGCCAGCTTTACTTCAATGAAAAATGTTGTTACATTGTGCAACAATTCTAAGGTGGCCATACACATGCGATTCCCACGGCATGTGTGCCAACAGATCCCATTGGTGTCTATCAGCACACATGCAGTTAGAACTGCACACAAGGACCAGACCGATCCCCATATACCGATCGGACTTTAGTGAAGGGAGACGATACTGACCAACAGATTTTCTGTCTTTACCAACTGTAATTCTGACTGCATTCGTTCGTCTGCACTGTGGCCGGTCGTTTTTAGCACCTACACACTAACAAAAACTGTTAAAGGGAAACTCTAGTGCGTATAAAGTTTTTTTTAAAAAATAAAAAGTACCTGAGGCAGGGAGGTAGGATTGGTGATTTTTACCCCCCAAAATCTTTTCTATAAGGAGCAGCAAGACGAAGAAAACTGCTTCTGCCAGTCTTCCTGTATGCTTCAGCACTATCTTTAATACAGAATGGCCCAGGGCCATAACCTGGCAGATGAAAACTGTATGTGCTGTAGCTATTTTGGGGAGGTGGGGATAATCCTATCTCCTTGCCCCAGGTGCTTTTTCATTTTTAAAAAGGTTATTATTACATTATAGTTGTCCTTTAACAGTAATGGGATTTACCCATTACTGTTAGTGTGCATGGGCACCTTTACTCCTGCCTTGTAAGAATATCTGTAACCACATTTTTTAGTCAGATGGGGAGAATGAAAGCTGCAAGCACTGCAAAACTGTAACCTTTTTAATTAAAGTGAAACATAAGTTAAAGTTTCAGGGGGTACATTTTTTAGGGTTTAATGGTCTTTTAAATGTATTGATGTGTACTGTGCAGTTAAACATAAGGTAATAGTGCTGATTAGATTAATGAACATGAAGTTTGCAGTGAAGCCATGAATTATGTATATATTGTATTTAAACACTATTCCTCCTTTGGACTAAGCCAGGGCTGGACAAATCCCGGTTGCCATGGCGACTGAAAATTCTTTACTAGCGACCGGGAGTTAAAAATCGGGTAGCAGCTTTAATTTCCCTGTAAGGCTGAGTATAGACGAATAGACTTTTTGTCCCGATAAATGCAGTTACCCGATTTATAACATAACAAGCAGGCTCTGTGACAGGCAGCTCTGAAATCCCTATCCTGCCACTTTATTATGCTGGCCATGGGAAAGTTTATGGTAATGCCAAATTCTGCTGGCAATGGAAAAGTTATTGGTAATGGGAAAGTCTGCTGGCCCTGGGAAAATTAATGGTACTGGGAAAGTCTGCATGGCTTTAAAAGAGTAAAAGTGCCCATACACTTCTAAGATATTAGATGTACATCTAATCTATGTAATGTCTTTAACTTACCTGGGAATATTAACGGTGTTTGGACCCGAAACATGTCGTGTTTCTTCTGCTATTAAAGCACCACTGCAACCTGCAATTTTGGTCCGGTTTCTACCTTCTGTTTTGTTTCCAGTATCTGTGTGCTCCTGGACAGAAGCACTAAGAGGCTTTGGACCCGCCGTTTGGTATAAGACCAGGAACTATATACATTTGGCAATAAAGCACAGGTCAGGCGGATCCTGCTGCATGGAACGTCCTGTCGTGGGAATGTAAGAAGGTAAGTTCTAATGTTGAAGGGATCTCAAACTACCCCAACTATCTTAAACTCTGCCTGTCCATCTATCCTTCTTTATCTATCCTTCCGTCTGTCAAAAGAACCGCTCAAAGTTCCCCACCATGAGGCCCCGATCTTTACACAGATTTTCCCTTGTTTTTTCGATAAACTGCTTGACATTGTCAAGTGGTTGATCAAAATAATCATACACGGGATTGATATTTTGAACAATTCAATCTAATTTATCAGAAGTGATGATTGCGTCTATGGGGGGTGTGGCTAAACATTTCAGTTATCAACCAAGTTCCTTAGTACAGTATATACTCGAGTATAAACAGAGGTTTTCAGGCTTTAAAAAAGCCTGAAAATAGAACCTAGGTTTATACTCAAGTCAAACACTTACCCGGCCCTTATACTACCTTGGTCGGGCGGGCGCTCGCTCCACATCCTCTGCGCTTCTGGATGACGTCCCTCCTCGCTGCCTCACTTCCTGGTGCCAAGTAGTGACATCATCCAGAAGTGCAGAGGATGTGGTGCGTGCGGCCACCGGACATGGTTGGAGAAGGCAACAAAACAGAGGAGCTAACACCCAGTCCCCAACACTTTCAAATAAGCGCAAAACCTCCTATATTTTTCCATATTTGTTATATAAAGGTTGGTTTGTTATATGCGTGAATAAAGGGGGATTTACCCCTATTTGCAAGTATTGGCCACTGCAGATGTTTGGAAACTAC
Source organism: Hymenochirus boettgeri (assembly GCA_019447015.1). Classification (NCBI taxonomy): domain Eukaryota; kingdom Metazoa; phylum Chordata; class Amphibia; order Anura; family Pipidae; genus Hymenochirus; species Hymenochirus boettgeri. Next base: position 385,100,218 of record CM033469.1, on the reverse strand, counting down.
AACTCCCAGCAATTAAAGAATGCTGGGAGTTGTAGTTTCCAAACATCGGGAGTGGCAAGGAATTGGGGATTACTGTGTGGAATTTACATTCAAAGGGCAACTAACCAAAAACAATACAGAATAACAATATATCTTTAAAGATTGCCTTCAGATTCTGTATTGTTTTGAGGCTTTAGTTGCCCTTTAAATGGACAGCAGACTTCCCATACAGTAGTCCCATACAGTAATAGCCATACTGGATTTGGATATTATGTATGGGAATTCTGCTGTCCATTTAAAGGGCAACTAAAGCCTCAAAACAATACTGAATCAGAAGGCAGTAGTGGTCATATTTTCTACCATTAGTTTATAATACTTGAGTCAATCACTTTTACTCCCCTTTTCAGGTAAAATGAGGTACCTCGGTTTATGGTCTGTTCGGTTTGTACTCTGGTATATACGGTATCATAAACTCTTCTGTTTTGCTGTAGCTGTAATGGTGACAGTTGGTAACTGAACTGCATGGTTGGAAATTCCCTCTCCAATTTATGCCTCATAGGGATTACTGAGCATGCTTGCCCTCACAGATAGTCTAGCTTGGGGACTGAGCTTTAGCAAAACAAATACTGGATTGAATTTATGCAGCAACACAACCACATCAGAGTAAGTTCTGCTTACATGTTTTCATTTATAAATTAAAGAGAGGCAAAGTCATTTTTTCAATGCACAATTCCTTCCAATGAGATTCACTTCCATTGCACATGCGTCTTGGTGCAATGAGATCACACTAGAACGCAGTAAATAGTGAACGATACAGAAGTGACATCAATGGCCAGTGACTAAATTAATACTATAATTGTCCAGTGACCCCATATTCTAGTCCGTATCTTAAATAGAAGATGCTGCTGAAGATCGACTGCTTTTTCATCAGTACAATACAATCAAAAATTTGACAGGGGAAATAAATCGTCCGGCTAATGATTGCTTAAGAAGGATAGTTTTTAATTGGAATATTCATAGTCAATCATAGATTTACCTTTAAAAGAACAAAACACAACAAAATAAGTATTTGCCATTGTTTGTATTATTCACAGGGAGGTGAGAACGCTTATTCTCACCTCCCTGTGAATAATATTACGCTCGGGGGACCTGGAACTTACCTTACCGCGATCCACTCGCAGCCGCTTCTTCACTGACAGCGCTCTGTCCCGACTCGCGCCCGTCTTAGGGCATGCGCGCCAATACAAAAGATAGGGCGCGCGATCGGGAGAGAACAGCTGTTCAGTGAAGAAGCGGCTGCGAGTGGAGCGGAAATTTCCAGGTCCCCCGAGCGTAATATTATTCACAGGGAGGTGAGAATAAGCGTTCTCACCTCCCTGTGAATAATACAAACAAATGGCAAATACTTATTTTTTTGGGTTTAGTGTTCCTTTAACTGACACTTTTGTAGCTACAGAACCCATTTATGTATTGCTGGTTGTATGATCGTTTTTTTTTTTAGTGGGTCTATCCAGTTTAGCTGTAACAACCTGTTGGGTTGCATGTTTTTACATGCTCTGCCTGTCCTGATGTACTTTCTCTTCTCCTGCTCTCAAGTAACAGCTCTATTTTTATAACAATTGTTTTTTGTGAAAACAAGACGAGGGTCAGTTTTATTTGTTTTCAATATAATACAATATAATATTTTGAACAAAATAGCTCTGCTGCTGCAAAATGAGTTCTGACCTTACTGGGATATGTTTACTCATTGCATTTATGCACCAGTTGTTTCTCCTGCAGCATAAAAAGTAGAATGTCCTACAGTTCTGATGCAGTCTATTTTCTACATAGCAAAATCTTTAAAAGGCTGAAATTTTGGTATTGCATTCATGAAAGACATAGATTTGTCTATAGTTAATTTAACTTTTACATTTAAATGAATCGTCTCCCAGAAAAGGTTTTTCGTTTCAAGTGAGTTCCTCTAACCAACCAAAAGTTAGTCACCCTTTTATTCACAAATGAATTAATTTAAGTCTGTCTATGTATCTTTTGCGAATTTGCACCTCGCTTGCATTTTTATTTCCCCTCTAGTAAGTTCTCATAGGCTCTGTACATGGTCGGCCCGATCGAATGGTCAAATGTTCAACTGGACAGGGGGGTAACTTTCAGGAGTTCATGTAAAGTTTGTAGTTTAAGTCTCAGTCAGACAGTATATGGACTAGGCCACATTAGTGTGTTTCTCACACACTTGTGATCGCGTTTTGTAATTTAGTTAGCGTTCAAAATTTTTGTGCCAGCTCAACACAATGTGCCACAATGTGTGCTCTGCGTTTCATTTTTCAGGGCGCATGCTATAACCTTTTTTCCCCCAATTAGCATGCAGGTTGATAATGGATTAGCGCAATTGCGGAGCAAATGGACAGTAACGTGCATAAAACAGGTTGCATGTGTGTTACCATCTGTGACAGTAAGGCATGTGTATAAACATCTTTTTCGTCTAAAGAACATGCCGTGTATGGACGATTAGTCAGATCATCAACAAGCCCCAACAACATGCCATTTCAGCCCATGAAGAGCCCATACATGGCATGATTGTTGCCCAAAAAGGACGTTTATACACTTCGTGCCTCACAGGTCGGTCCCCGTGGTTGCACATGTGTATGAGCCTTTACATACAGGAAACAAGCACATTTATTTACTATGACTCATTGACCCACCTGCATATTTATTTAGTGGGAGAACTGCAGAAATAGCCATTTTTGACTCCTGCCTCTGCAATTATATCAGACATTTCATTATTTTTGATCTCAGAAACCAGTTGAACAACTGTAGGAGTCAGTATTGTTTTTTAGGCAGTTAGTGACATCAGTAGGAAACCCTTTAAAACGTTGTTATGAATGTCCCTTTAAAACATTGTTATGAATGTTTAGGCACTTTGGCTACCTGGCTCCTTGGATTTGTATTTTTCTGTATTATAGAAGCTTTTTACAACAGGAAATGTTTCTTTTGTCCCACTTCAACTGATAACTTTCATTATCCCTTAATTATGATTTATTGGCATAACATTATCATCCCTCAGGCGTCAGACAAAAAGTCCCTTAATTCAGCGCTGCTTTGTGGGGGTGGGTGTCACTTTATGACAGAATATTACATTAAGTTGTTTTGTGAAACTGAACTTTGATTGAATGTATTACTTCTGTTGTGACTTTATTGTTTAATTCTGTGATTTTGGTAAGTTTTTTGTTTTTTTGGGGGTGCAAATATCAAAAAAAAAGTGAATTGGTCCAGTGTTTTTTGTTGCAATGGCACATGGTTTACATGAAGGATAACAATTTTGGTTTGATTACTTTTTATGACTAGTACGTTGTACACGTGGGGCTTTTTTTTTTTTTTATAAGTTGCTTGTGCGAATAATCTCCAGCGACTAATAAAATGTTACCTTTTTACTAGTCCACTGTTAGGCTGGGCACACACAGGCAGCTTTTTTGGCCCAATCGTCGGTAATTCCATGTAAAATCTGTGCCGCTTTCGTCCACAGCCGCGACTGATGTCGGTCGCCCGTTTGTCCAGAATGGACGAACGGATGATTGGGCATTTGGGTAAATCACTGAGCTGAGCGCTCGCTCTGGACAAGTAGTCTCCTCATGTACACCCAGCCTTAGGCTGGGTACACATGGTGGGACTTTTTGTCCCAACCGATCACTCGCGGCGAGCCTTTTCGGCCGAATGAACGATCGATGTCAGTCGTGCCCTCACACCAGACAATATTTTCGGCCGATCGACTGAAAGTGCTGGGAATCGGTCGGTCGGTCGGCTGAAAATATTGGCTGGTGTGTACCCAGCCTTAGAAAACATCTCATAGTATCTAATTGACTATGCTATAAACATGCAGCAAACTTTTGCACCTCTTATTAAATACCTTGTGTGTTCTGGTATAATAATTTTGGTGTGTTGTTTTTTTGTTAATATAATATAATCATGCAAGGTCTTTTTACCGTACATCTGTAGTTCATCTAATCCTGCTGGTAATTCCTTTAAATTAATGGTGTCCATACACTCTACAATCATAGTCATACGATTGGCCCGTGTATTGATGGTTGGCCGACATTCGTTCCATTTTTTTTCACTATGTACCCAGTTGGAGGGGGGGGAATTAGGATACGCTGATCATATACCGGTAATCGCGCCATTGTGTGTATGGCCACCATTAGCCAGTGCTAAAGTAGACTCTGGAATTTTATATATTACTGTGTTGTGAATATGAATTAAAGTTAAATATTTTAAAATTGAGTAATTTGTTTGCTGGCAGCACATAATTGTTATTCCAACTGTTTCACTCGGAACTCAAGTAGGACTGGCTTGGACATCCCTGCTGTAAAGTACTTTCTACAAAACTGACCTTACTTAATCTATATTACTGATATGTTTTCATTAGGAACCATTTGCAAATCTTTTACTGCTGTTTCTTGCTATTGTTAGGTATTTACAAACAGTACAGTCTTGGGCATAACGCATTGAATTGCAAATAAGCAAAAAAAAACAACAAAACACTTCTGCAGGCAAAACTTGTTCTTTCATCTCATTAACCACATTCTTCTTGAATAGGAGTTGCCATGTTACTTAAACCAGCCATAGTATTCATCTTTGATTTTATTAGAACTAAAAAAAAACCCAAACAAACAAAAAAACCAACAGTTTATGGTAAGTAGCAGTGGTCTCCTATTCAGGATTAAGGATAATTTTGCTTTAAAAACTAGCAGCTACAATTCACAATGTGTATTTATATAAATATCCTCAGGCAGTGAAATAAGGAGAAGCGGTGAAAGACTTATTTTGCAGTATGAAGGGGAGGTTAGGAATATAGCTGGGTACACACAGTACAGATTTCTGAAAGATGAAAGACAGGATCTGCAAGATCCTGTCTGCCATCTTTCAAAGATCTGCATAGACACTGTCCCGAGCGTTCTACCTATGAACATCATAGGGAGAACGCTCGGGACTGTGTTTCCATCGTCCGCGCTAGACTCCTTAATAGGGAGTCTAGCGCGGCTGATGGAAATTTACGGTCTTTCCCGAACAAACGTTTGGCCAACCCAATCGTTCAGCAGCCGCACGCTCGTTTGGGAAACGAAGGTACACACATAATGATAAAGCCCCGATACTGTCGGATTCGATGTTATCGGGGCTTTATTGTTACTGTGTGTACCCAGCTTAACAGGCATTCATCTGCTAATGTGTGCACACTGTACAGTCTGTCAACAGGACAGCCAATCGATAAACCTATTGGCTTATGTATACATCCGGATTGATCTTAGTCGTTTAAGGCTGGGAACACAGACAGGTTTTTCGTCCCTATCGTTCGTTTGGCAATAGCAAGCGGTCAGATGACAGTTCAATACGACCGATCATATGGTCCAGAGGAGACCAATCCGGATCAACTGACAACAGTTGCCGGTGTCAACTAAAGCACTGCAGGTTTTTCGGCCTGAACAACCGTTACATGGAAATTTGGTCGGTTTGGCTGAAAAATCTTCTATTGTGTCTACCTAACCTTAAGGTGCCCATACATTAGCACATAGATAGATCTATTTATTTGTCATTAAACATATTAGCCAATGAAATTAATACAATAATAATTTTTACAATATTGTACAGAAAATGTATAAAACATACTTCATATGCTTTAACAGCTGTAGGGTAAAAACTTTTCGACAACCTGTTTGTTTTACAAAACCAATTCCTATAACATCTTTGGGATGGGAGCAAAAAAAAAAAAAAATGGTGACCTGGATGAAACCTATTTCTTAATAAACCTCATGATTGATAAATAGAATCTAAAGAAGTAAGTGAAAACCATTAATCTTCTGAGCACTATTCACAATCTGCTGCAGAGCATTATTAGTGACAGAACAGCTGTTAAACCAAACTGAACAACTGTTACACAATATACTTTCAATCATGAATTGATAAAAAGACCATAAATACTTTGACACATTACTTTGTTTCAATTTCCATAAAAGATACAATCTCTGAGAAGCTTTACCAAGTAACATTTTTGTATTAAAATCCCATATTACATTAGATTGGAGCTGAACACCTAAGGCTGTGTACACACCAGCAGATATTTCCGGCTGACCGACCAATAGTGCCGTGTATCGGTCGGTTTGGCCAGAAATACCTGATGGTGTGGGGCTGCTGGCCGCGACCAACTCAGGGGGACTGTCTGTAAATCACGGCCGATCATGTGGTTCCCTATGGGATTGCGCACACTGTCAGCCATGGCCACTTTTGCTGCGACCGACAGTCATTTGTCCTGACCAAGTACTTGCAAGTAGCGAACGTTACTTGCAAGACAAAAACTCGGCTGGTGTGTACCCTGCTTAAAAATGTAAAACTACAAACTTGTTCAACCATGGAGCGTCATCTGGAGTTAAACAGCGCTGTGCAGTCAAAGTTAAATAAGAAATAAAGAAAAGGGCTGTGAGCACAGCCTTGGGGGACACCAGTACTTACTAGACAATATGGTGAACACTGATTATTATGATTATTAATTATAACAGTTTGGGGCCTATCAGGATGGATTTGATTTAAATCAAACTGATTTAAATCACTAGTCAGTAAGGGCACGGCCACACTGCAACGCAAACACAATCGCACACGGAATCGCATGCGATTTCATGTGCAATTTTGTTGCGTTTGCGCATGCGTTTTCCCCCCCGTTACATATAGAAAAAACGCATGTGATTGAGGTTTAAAATGCAGAACACTAATCACAAGCACAATCGCATCACACCCGAAAACGTGTGTTTTCGGTGCGTTGCCGCGATTATAATGATACGCAAGAAAATCGCCCTAAAGCTTGATTTATATCATAGTTTTCTGCATAAAGACTTATTCTTGCTGGTATAACTTTAATATGCAATTAGATGAAGATTTGTAGAATAATAACAATTTAAATAGATTTACTCAACTGAAACAATAACATTACAGCATATTTTTTGACGAAGGGTAGAAAATATGACTACTACTGCCTTCTGATTCTGTATTGTTTTCAGGATTTAGTTGCCCTTTAAATGGACAGCCGAAATCCCATACAGTAGTCCCATACAGTAATAGCCAAATCCAGTATGGTTATTACTGTATGGGACTACTGAATTCTGCTGTCTATTTAAAGGGCAACTAAAACCTCAAAACAATACATAATTAGAAGGCAATCTTTAATAATAGATACCATCCTCCTGTTTCTGTATTGTTTTGGGTTAGTTGCCCTTTAAATCCCACACAGTAACCCCCAATTCCTTGCCACTAAAGCTCCCAGCATACCTTTTTGGTTGGTTATATGAATGAATAAAGAAGGTTTTACTCTTATTTGGAAGTATTGGGGACTCCTCTGTTTTGTTGCCTTCTCCTACCTTGTCCTGAGGTCACTCGCTCCGCATCCTCTCTGCTACTGGATGACGTCGCTACTAGTAGTGATGTCATCTGGAAGCTCAGAGGATGAGGAGTGAGCGGCCGCTGGACAAGGTAGGGGAAGGGCTTGATTCGAGTGTAAACTAAGGTTCTGTTTTCAGGCTTTTTTTAAAGCCTGAAAACCTTGGTTTATACTCGAGTATATACGGTAATTTGGCTAAACAAAACGGTCTTCTCAACTCTGTTCATGTTTTAACATTTTTGCATGTTATCTCTGCTGAGTCAAATTCAGTTTTGAGAGCTGGAAAAGTAAACCAAGCATCTGTGATAATATCTTGTAGGCAGAGAAACTGCCCAATAATGTTTGGAAAAATCTCTGGAAGAGCATGACAATGTGAAAGGAATAATGAAATTTATTTACCAAAATAATTAAACATATACAACCTTATTCTATGTAATTAAAAAACTAATCTTTATTTGATGATGGATTAACCTTTGAAAGGTAATTTATTTTCCTTTAAAAAGCATTTTATTTAAAAAAAAAAAAAAATCAGATTTAATTAAAAAAAAAAAATCAGATTTAACCCCACCAACCAAAAAAAAAATCATTGATTTTTATCCACCCTGGGGCCTATCAATTAAAACAAAATATAAAATCCATCTGCAAAGAATAGGATTAACATTTAAAACACGTAATTTATGAACCAATTTACTTTGGGTGACCGTATTAAAAGCAGAACTAAAATCGATAAATAAGTCTCACATGTGTTACGTTTTTCAAAATAAGTTAAACTTGAATGAATCACTGTGTGTTAATAGTGTCATCATCAATCATCTATTTTTCTTTTATGCAAACTGATATGGATGTAAAGTTGGTGGAATAAAAGTCTTTAGAATATTCAAAATCAATTTTTCAAAACATTTGGCAATCAAAGATGTGAAAGCTATAGGACGAAAATCATTTAGTTCATTGGCACCATGTTATTTCATCCGAAGGAACGTTCGGCGAACAGTTGGAGCCACCATACAATAATTCGGCCCGACCGACCATAACACTGAAATGTCGGTCGGGTCAAATTATTGTATAGATTTTACCCAGCTTTACGGTCCTTCAATTGGCTGACTCTCAGCCAATCAAAGACATGGCTTCTATGTCCGGCCCCTATTTGCTACCTTCGGGGAGCAGAGAGCCGACGGAGCAAAGGATCGCATTTCAATTTCTTGGGTTTGTATTAAAAAAATTAACATGGTGGTTGGGGGTGGGCTGGGCTACACAACACTTCAGAAAAAAATCATTTTGGGGGTGGAGATGCTGCCCTGAAATGGCTAATGCTATGCCCTGATTATCAAGCTTTTCTTTTTCCTGTTATGGCAGTAAATAAAGCCAAAATTACTTACTTTTATTGTTTAAAAGTATAGCTGTCAGCAATTTTTAAGAGATGGATACAGTGAAAAAAATACAATGGAAACACTCAAGAATTTAACTATTCCTTTAACGCAGTCATTGAAGACTGAAGAACAGAAGGTAAGGAACAGGTCCTTTACCTCCCAATCACTTGACCAGGATCCAGGAGCAAAGTTTTTTTTTTTTTTTTTAATTTACCTCATGCACAATCCACCACAGCTCAGTTGAAAATTACCGACCGCTTCCTGATTTAGTTTACTTTATCGCGCATGCGCGCTATAGTGAAACTAAACCAGGAAGCAGTCAACTGAGCCGCAGTGGGTCGTGCGCAAGGTAAATATACTTACCTTCGTTCCTAGTCAAGTGATTGAAGAACGGAAGTTAAGGTCCTTTACCTCCCGGTCTTCTAAATCACTGCTTTAAAGGAATAATTAACTTCTTGGGTGAACTATTCCTTTAATGTTAATCTAGTGAAAACTGTATATTTTTGTATTTAGGAACAAGATAAAACATTGTATGCATAGCATTGCTTTAGGATATTATTTACATTGCCAGGGCTTCTTCAAATCCTAAGAATTGCTGTTAATATTTATAATTATTGCAGCTGCAGTTTAATTTGCTAAAAATATGGGTTGTGTGGTGATAACTGCATACGCTGTATATACTGGATGAATAGTGGTTTTCTTGTAGCCAGGTCTTTGCAGACTTGTTTAAAAGGTTGTACGTTTTTAGTCATTTGCCATTCTATCCCTTTTTTTATGCCTGTATGAAAATAAAACGACCATTCCATGCAATTGTTTTTTTGTATTTTTCTTAGTTTTTTCAATTTATGGTTCAATAGTTATCCAACACATGCTAATATCTGTGTGGGCTTGATTTCAATTGCTTTCAGCGGTATATCTTAAGGTCTAGGCCACATGACTGCGTTTTAATGCACAATCCGATTTTGACCTAGTGTTGGCCCATAGTTCTGGCCACACTAGGTGCGCTGCTGTCTGTTGCACTGCGATCCACTTTTTGTAGCATATGTGATGGTCTTTTTTGTACAATATTACGGAATTATGGTCTTTCCGGTGCGCCAGTACGCGGTGTAGTGTGGTCTCACCCTAATGGGGGAAATTCAAATGTAAAATTTACTGGAAAGTAGGATATAATACTCATACTGCCTGTTCTTACAGTTTGTGTGATGACAGCTCCTTACATGCCCGCCACTAAACACTTAGTGTTATTAGATAGATTTATTTATCAAATGTTTGAATCTATCTAAAGGTTCATACACATGTGCGATCGCGGGTGCACGGTGTATATGAACGGATATTTTGGGCTATAATCATTTGGTCGGAGATTGTTGCCTGAACGACTGGGCAGATCTTTCAAACAAGCGTCTGTTTCAGCCAAGAAAGTGCCCATACACGGCACTATTATCGGGAAAAACTTGCATTCATACACATTGTGCGTCGCAGGTTGTGTGTACAAACCTTAGGTCTAAGTAGACAACAGAATAGTATTTGTCCCCTCTGATACGGATGACTGAGCTCGGTGGCGGCTGGCTGCTCCACACCATAAGACATTTGTCACACTGACTGCTGCACGTCACTATCGATTGGTCGGCTGGAAATATCTTGTGTTGTGTACCCAGCCTAATGCCTGAATACAGTAGCTTCCAGCAGTGGTTTTACTTTCTGACGTTTTCGTAATGTTTACCATCCTGGCCCATTCTTTTTGTTAAATAGAATATTGACCACAAAATTATCAGAACATTTGGTTGTCTTAAAATCCTAGGAATGTCCGTTGCTCTGTAATAGGTTAAAGGACAACTATACTGTAAAAATTTACTTTTTAAAAACGAAAAGCACCTTTGTTTTTTTGAGGAGCTACAGCACATACAGTTTTCATCTGCCAGGTTATGGCCCTGGGCCATTCTATATTAAAGATAGCGCTGAAGCATACAGGAAAACTGGCAGAAGCAGTTCCTGCTTCTCCTCATAGAAATGATATTGGGAGGTAAAAAGCACCTATTGGAAGGTAAAAATCACGTACCTTTTTATTTTAACTGTTTTTAAAAAAAAAAAAAAACATATGCACTAGTTTACCTTTAATCCTTGAGAATAATTTTATTGGCTAAATTACAGATCATTATCATTTCATAAATCTTTTACATATCTTTTATGATGTGAGTCTTGTCAGGGGTGGACAAATTTTTTGATACATTAGAGATGTACGTTACACACTTTGTTTCTGTTTACAAACATTTAAGTATATTTGGTTGATGTCCAACTTATTAAAGTTGAAACAATTTTACTGATTTACTGAAACTTATTTAAGCCAGAAACTTGTGATTAAAACAACACTTCACTTTTCTTTCTATGCAGTTCGTAACCAGTCAGATACTTAATCAATTAAATCTTTAACTGAAAACCAGTTGCTTTATTTTACCTGATTTAACAATTCCTCTTTTTCCTTGTAAGAATGCTTTCCTTGTGAGCATGCTTGAATTCTTGAGCTCACAGAGTTTTGAAATAGGGTAGTATCTGCAGAGCTTTCTGTCGACTAAAAGACTTTGATGTGTACCTTTTAGGCCGATATCTCTGGTTTTGACCATAACCGATGCCGCTCTTCCGCATCAGACAAACAGGCGATCGTACATGATGGTAATTCTCTTCCGATCGTTTGGTTCTCTATGGAACCATACAAACTGTTGCGCGAACTGACGGCTGCAGCTGCTTTTGCCATGATTGATAATGATTTGTCCTGGTTGAGCGCTCACTTGTTTGTACCCAGCCTAAGTTAGGAATTACTTAGAGACAAGTGATGCATCATTATAATTGGCAATTTCATTGAAAATTGATTTGTGCACTTTGGCTGTGTACACATGGGCCCATAGACTGCCCAGTTCAATATTTTGGTTTATCCATTTGAAATTTCACTTGTAATTTTTGCAAGAATTTAAATTTTTTTGCCCAATAATGAGGTCTTTGCCATGCCATGTGTTTGGTTGTGCTGATATATTTTGCTTACTTCTAATTTAGACCGACTACTAATCAATATATCTGAAAGGGATATTAAGTCTGGGTATGCATAAAGCTTTACGGTTTGTGTCCTGGACTCTTAACATAGTTGCACATGTTTCCCTTTCCCCCTACGGAATTGTAAAGTTACTACTGGCAGAACCCTTTTACCTATTGTAACTTACCAGGATGAAGGGCTGCAGGAAGTGGCAAAGAAGATGATTTATATGGCTGTACCAAATGAGGTTTGCTGCTCAGTTAAAGGTGACAATCTCTTAAAGGTGACAATCTCATTGGTTTACCAGATGGGAATCTCATATATGCCCATATATTACAGCTTATGTTAAGGCTGATCCAGTGACATTGAATCAATTTCCTAGTAAACCGCCTTCCCAGATCTTTAAGCTGACATACGATCGTGAGATCTTGCTTTTCCCATTTATTTTGTGATCATATGTTGATCGCAAAGGAGATCCTGAAAGGCGGTTCCTCGGAAATAAAGTGAATGTTGCTGGATCGGTCTTAAAGGGCATGTCCACCCCCAAAACTATAATCCCCCCACCCACCACCCCTATAATCCACCCCCCCAACAAACCCCCCCCTTCACTCCCCAACCCCCCCTCTCCCACCCCTCCACCCACTCTGGCCCCCCATCATGTAGTTAGTTTAATCCTTACCTCACATCCCAGCTCCATATGGTTCTCCTGTAGTCCCCCCCCCCAAAGTCCCAAAAACTGCCCACCAGGAGGATAGCAGAGTCCATATAGGACTCCGCCCCCTACCTGGCCTCCGGGAGAAGTTTGGCATGCGTACTGCAGCCTCTCCTCCCCTCCCTCTCAGGATTCCCTCCCCCTAGTGTCAAACCCTTAATATATAGGATTCCCCCTGTCCCCCAGCCCCAACCGCTATATTTATATGTTAGAAAGCTCCCGAAGCTTTACTTACCTTCCCTCTTTCCCCCGCGAAATGCACCCCGGCAGCCGCGTCCGTGATTGGCTGCCTCAGCCAATCACAGACGCGTCTGCCGGTCCCGCCCTCTGCTTGCATTTTCTCGCAATCAGAGGGCGGCAGCGCGGCAGAGAGAAAGAGGGAGGGAAGTAGAGTTTGGGGCACTTTCTAAAAATATAAATATAGCGGTTGGGCTGGGGGGACAGGGGGAATCTTATATTAAAAAAATCATTTTTAGGGTGGACAACCTTTAAGGTAAGCCGTATGTATGGGGCACCTTTTATTCTCACCTAATAATTTTGTAATTCTCAATTAATAATATGTATCGTGATTTACACTTGAGATATTAGTATGTACATTTTAACACCAGCATATGCTGATGCTGCCCACCAGTGTTTTAGAACATTGTCTGAAACTGTTCTGTGTCCCGTAGACTATAACATAAACAGACAAATATTTCTCTAATTTGAAAGTGTGAAATATAAATGAAATTTAAGATTGCTGGTTGCTATTGCTTTTTTACTTATTTAGACCGCTGGCATCTCTCTTCTTCCAGGCACTGGGCTGTGTTGACATCACTTGATCCTCTCTTGAATTTTCTCTTTTAACCTATAAAATAGCATTGGATTTACCTTATTATTTATGTAATTTTATTGTGGCACTTTGTGTATTCTAAGGCTGGGTTCCACATGATCACATTTTCTGCAGTGTTTTGTGTGCGGCAGAGACCAATGTAGGTTGCCCGCTCATCCAGATAAATGGGCGATTGGATATGCTTCTAAATCACAGCGATCGTGCAGTCTCCTATGGAGCACAATTCCGGCATGACAGACTGTTGGCTGCAGCTAATTTTGCGCGTCCGACGGAGTTTCATCACGACCGCTCGCTAGTTCCGAAGAATCTTCTGTTGTGTGCCTACCTTAAGTAAAGTGTTTACAGATTGTGTTTGATACTTATCAATACTCTCGCAGTGTTGGTTTGTTGGTCCGTGGCAAAATAACAGTTAAGTGTAAAGCTGCAAATCATGGTCTTCTGTCTTTAGATAGATATGTTTTTTTTTGTGCTTTTGCCAGTTTTATATATAATCCATATGTGCACTAGAAATTTGGTCAATAGCGATTGAGGGAAAATATCTATACAATGAATAATCTTATTAATGTGTGGTGTTTCCTTGCTATGCTGGTTTGTTGCAATAATTTTTTGTCTGAACTACACAATCTGATTGGTTTTCTTTTTGTTTTTGCAGTGTCTAGGATGGGATGCAACGATAGCTGGCACCTTCATTAAAATACCTGCATAGATACCACCATCCCTACTGCTTCAGGATGAATGGGGATATGCCTCATGTTCCCATTACTACTCTAGCAGGGATTGCTAGTCTACAGACTGTACGTATACAGTAACCTTGTAGGTAAATATAACCTTTGCTTGTTTAGTTTTGTATTTTTAATAATTGAATATATTTCTTAAAATAGGGAAAAAAGCAAAATAACTTGGCAGGAAATAGACGGGGTAAAACATTAATGGGGAACAATGGTCTCCATACCAATCGCCATTTATTAAAAAGAGCACCCAATTATTTTTTTTCTTAAATGACTCCAGGATCATGCTTTTAGCTGCAGTCTATCCAAAGTTAATTTAGTATAAAGGGTGGGGATTTTTTTTGCTTGTATTGTTAGCTGTGAGATGACCAGCGCCACTGCTCTTCCCCCTAGTCTCAGGCTGGAGCATGCTGCATGCTGGGACAAAGCTTGATAGAGGCATCATAAGCCCTGCCCCGAACTTCTAAATTAGTCGGCCAAGGCAGATCAAAGTATGACCCTCGACTGAACACACACGTGTCCGATTATTGGCCAAAAGGACGTTCATCGATCGGGGGTCATGGGTCTGTGCAACAGTCATACATGGATCAGCGAATGACCCGACTGGACAACACACGTGTCCGATTATTGGCCTAAAAGGACGTTCATGCGCGGGGGTCATGGGTCTGCGCAACAGTCGTAAATGGATCAGCGAATGACCGACTGAACAAGCACACGTGCAATTATCAACCAAAACAGGAGTGCATGGGGTCATGGGTCGGTGCAAAGATCGTACATGTGTACAAGCCTTATGGCTAAATTACAAACAAATCCTGTGAAAGTGGCAATGATCTGGTCAACAACCCATACAAAGAAATGACGATGCACATTCCTTGGCCCCATACATAGCACATAATCTGCACTCGAGCATACATATAAACAAAGCGGTTGTGTATACATGAATGAAAAGCCTTCCAACCACGTCAAGGTAATACCAATCTGGAAGATCCTAACTAGGAAGTTAAAAGACCTATTCCTACCTTCCGTTCTTCAATCACTTTTCGGGATCGACAGTATATTCACACTCACGCATGATCCACCACATTCCTGGTTATTTTCACTATAGCATGCTCGATAATGCGCGCTATAGTAAACTAAACCCGGAAGGGGTTGGCAATTTTCAACTGAGCTGCAGTCGATTGTGCGCGAGGTAAATATAACTGGCCTTTGATCTTGGATCCTGGTCAAGTGATTGAAGAACGGGAGGTAAGAAATAGGTCCTTTACCTCCCAATCTTCAACACTACTTTAAAGGAAGTAGTCACTTTTTGTGTGAACTATTCCTTTAAATTACTTTTTGATTTTTTAGAAGTATTTCTCAAACTTTTGCATTTCCCACATTTGTGCTTTGGATTAATGTAGCAGGCTTTCACTTTTGTATGAACTATTGACCAGATCAGTAGCTCCACCACAGAATTAAATTGTAATTGATCCTAAGGGGTTCTCCCGTCAGTCCTCTATTGTATGTAATAACAGGCCAGTGTATGGCCAGTTTGATATTTGACAATTGTAGGGTATGTTAAATGTATAAATATAGTGTGCCAGGTCTCCTACAGAAGGAATCACCCAAGCAAACCGCAACTTAGTATCTTTGCGGTTTCAAATCTAATGGATATCACGGTAACACAAAAATTCCTGTGATTTCCCATGCGTATGTACGAACCTCTACTTATCTTCTCATTGTTTATAATTGGCAGAGCACTTCCGCAAAAAAACTTGTTACCTGCCCCCAATTCCAACCAATATATTCAGCAATTATTAGATAGTTGCTAATCTGATATTTAAGTATAATTATTGCCTCCATTCTGGCAGAGGATGCTGGCTCGCTCTCTTTAACATCACAGCCAAAGATGTCTGCCCTTTTTTCTGCTGCCTCCTCTGCTCACGCTCAATTTGCTCATTAAGCATGGAGAAGAGGCAGACACTTCTGCCAGAAAAGAAGAGAACAGGAGCAATACTTACCATTAAATATCTAGTTAGAAATGCTTGTAATAAAGTGCTAGAAATAGTAATTGGGATTAGGGACCATCAAGTGACCGTTTTTTTCCGAGGATTAGAGTTTGTGCATTTAGTTTAGTTTTTAAACTAAAGCTGGAAATAGATATTCAACTTACATTCCTGCAACTTTTAAAACTGACTGGCCCAATCATTAAGTGACTGGCGGTTTGCCCCTAAACCATGATCCTGTTAATGATCGTCAATGGGTCATGCCAGATCGAACATCAAGTGATCTAACCATTGTATTGTGCTCTATCACACAATCCACAAAAAACTCCTACATAATTAGGTTAAGAAAGTCTGTGTTGAAAAAGTAGATTGTTTTGTAGCTTTTGTTGTTTTTGGTGCCCTAATGGTTTTATTTCTGTTTTAAAACGTATTAAACCAGCTGCCTCTTCATCTCCCTTACTGCTACAACTACCAAGAGCCTCCTCTTTAATGGACGGATAGCAGAAGAGGTCAACTGCCTCCTGGGATGTAGAGATGAAACTCTGGTGTCACAGCTTGTCCATAGCCCTCAATCAGGTGTCAACAGACCACATGTAAGTAATTCCATGTTTGTCATTTCAATATCATAAGGTTATCTGTCTGCAATGAGAAACATTTGCTCCACTTTCTATAATCTTGAATATGAAGGAGTTGCTATTATTTTCTCACAATTGGTTCCACTCCAGTAGTGATCTGATTAATTTTCTGTGTCTAAACATAAGTTGTTTTTTTCCTGTGCACTGAAAAGAGCAGCTGCCTGTCTTAACAATGGGGATTACCCATTGTTGTGAGATGTTGTTTGGTCTATATTGAATAAAATTATGTTTGGAGTGCCACCCTTGCTATTTCATTATTCGGGATTACCCATTTGCCATGTTAAAATAAAGTAACACATTTGATTAATTTTACCTGTTTTTTGGGGGGACAAAAAACTAGTTCACGCAGTCATACATACATAACTAAATGTGGTTTTATTGCCTAATGTAAAAATCCTCCCTAACCTTTTGATTAGAAGCTCAAGAGGTATGTTTCGGTCAGGATGTCTGTTTATCTTTTCTCTGACAGGATTACTTACTGAAGGTCTAGGACAAAGGAAATTAGTAAACTCTATGTGGTGCTCTGATAATTAGGGGTGGAGCAAGCTGCAGGTCATGTGCAACAGGGATTTTACCCTGTTTGACACAGAGACATAGGGACTAGGTGGAAAACAATTTAGCAATACTATAAATCTTGTTGGTTTCGTCCACAAAACTTGCTTTATACTGATGCAGGAACACTAAACCACCATTTTTAACTAAATGAAATCTGTTTTATTATTCATAGGGAGGTGAGAACGCTTATTGCCACTCCTGTGAATAATAGAAATCCGGGGAACAATCCAGCACTACCTTACCGATGCTCCCCTCGCAGCTTTCTTATCAGCTGTCAGTGCGATTTGCGAGTGGAGTGCCTGTAATGTTAGTGTGAAAAATAGAAACCGATTTCATGTACTTTAAAAGTATGTGTGTCCCTTTATACTTCATAGACTGCATAAAGATATTTAAAGTTTTATAAAACTTTTTCTCCTGTTTCTTACTATGAAGCTATATGATAATTGTATCCAATCTCAATATAGTTTAAAAGATTATCAGGGTATTCAATAAAAGTTTTTATTGTTAAATATGGAGCTAATTTTGCCCCAACCAATCAGATGTTAGCTTTCAAAAATTAGCACTATTTTGTAACAATAAGAATTTTATTGAATCTCCTGTGTGATTATTCAGTTTTTTTTTTTTCTGTGCTTCCCTCCATATCAGAGAACTGAAAGAAACTTGGGGAGTGATGATCTGAAGGTGATATTCCGGTCCTGCTTCAAGCAACTCTGGCTAGAAATCCCAATGTTTTCAGGAGAAAAGTTTGCAGAACAGATACGGAGTTCAAGAGTGGTAAGGCATGTTCTTTCTTCATAAGTTCCAGGGTCAATTTTGTTTTAGGTAGCCAATTCTTCAGGGGGCCATTGTGGGGTTCTTACAGATAAAAATATGTTAGCCTTCAAATCCTCCATTGAGTTTGAATGTTCTCCCTGTTGTTGTGGGTTTCCCCCGGGATCTGATTTCCCCCACAATAAAAAGACATACTGATTGTATGTGTCAAATAAATGTGCTTAGGTTGCAAGCTCTTTGAGGCAGGGCCTGATGTGATTATGCAGTAATTGTAAAGGTATGGAAGGTGTTGGCGCTATATAAATCCATAATAATAATGATTTATACAAACCCCAGCTAATTTCAAGAAATATAACATCCCTTTAAGCTGGGTAAACATGTTCCAATCCTTCCTCCTGACCGTCTGTTTGAGGCTTCTCATCGGTTGACTAGAAGGAAAGACTTCAGTTGTGGCAAAAGTAGCTGGGTCTCACAGTTAGCCCACATCTGAGCCTTGGTTTTCTGACATATCCGATTGTGCATTCATCCGCTTGGACAAACAAGTGATCGTTCGTGGCACACAGAAGGAACCATACAATAATTTGGCCTGACCGACCGAAACACTTGAAATGTCAGGCGAATTATTGGATGCTGTGTACCCAGCTTAAAAGCTTTAGTAGAGCCTAAACTGTGCTTTGCTTAGCAGATGTAGTAATAAACCTAGATAGTAGTAAAACAAAAAATAAATTCCATTTAGACTATTTATCCATGTGTGGGATGTGCTGGATTGTTGTTGAATAGATATTCTACACAAAAAGGTTTTATTAAATGCTTAGTAAGAATATCTAAAATATGAATCCGCACACTGCAACAAGAAGTTTTTGAGCGTCAGGGGTTACTTGCACAGCCTAAGTAGTCCGTTTCTCCTCCCCTCCCCCGCAATAGCGGGACCCTGGGCAGACACTGGTCCTCTCTCTTGGCCCTGTCTGCACACAGAATGCCACATCTGGAAGTTGTAAAGCAATTAATTTATTCATGTTTTTTTTTTTTTTTTTAATTAAAAAAAATATTTTGTTTAAGGGTTAATGATGCCTCAATATAAACTTCCCAGAATTCCATGCACGGCAGCCCTGCATCTTCCGGTTATCAGCCACAAACCACTATTTCCCATAGTCTTCCAGTAATTCTTTCATACGTGAAATATTTACTGTAGATGAAGTCATTAAATTACAGTGATTGAAAATGCAAAACGTGCCATTAACACAATATCTCCTCAGCACATGGAACAACATCTGTTTTTAACCACGGTCCACTAAAACTTAATGTAATGTTCCCTGTTTGTTTATACACTGGCAATCTAGATCACAGGTTATCGCAATTTGAACATGGTGATTTGCTGTCTGGAACAACGAACAGTGGCGAACAGCCGCTATGGTCCTTATTCTCATGTGTATTTGGCAATAGTTTTCCGTTAGTCGCACACCCATTAGGGCGTTGTGCAGTGATGTGTGTTCGCTTTAAGGTTACTGTTGATTGATAAGTCTCATTATTATCTTCATTTCTCCTTTTTGGTACCATTTCTTGGGTACGCAGTGCTGGGAGATATGCAATCCTGACTACAAATCCCCATTAATACAATGTTCTAACACCTAATGTTTTCTAAATTAAAACCAAACAAATTTTTTTTTAATTGTTTCTTTCAGTCGCTTTGTGCCACCTCAGTCCAGTTCTACAAATCGGTTATTGGCCAAAGAACAGCCTGTACCCAGTCCATATGTCTCAAAGCCCTACAGTATACATGCATATTCTCACCCGGAAGTTATCCTCAACAAATCCAGCAAATCCAACAAGGTTAATCTTTGCTAAAATATGTTGTGCAAATTATTGTAAACGTTGTTAATAATTGTGTTTTAACACACACCAAATCAGTTGTTAACTTGACTGAATATATTTTTTTCCCCTTGTCGGAGCTTATAACAATTGTAATCTGTTTAATTGTTAGATTCACTTTTAATTTAACCAGTTGTATCCTGGTTAAAGGAAGCAGGTTTAAAGTAATAGTTTACTCGAAAAATTAACTAGCCTACTTTAATGTATTGATTGAAGCCTGGGAGGTTAAGGAGCTATGTCTACTCCCGTTCTTCAATCAATATCTCAGGAGCCAGGGACGAAGGTAAGTGTATTTACATTTAGCACAATCATCTGCTGCAGAAATGACTTGTCCTGACTGCTTTCTGATTCTAATCCACCTAGCCCACTATAGTGGATTAGAACCAGGAAGTGGTTGGGGCCTGTCAATTCTGCAACGGTGGATCTCGAGAAACTTAAATATACTTACTTTTTGCTCCTGGTCCTGAGGTATTGATTGAAGACGGGAGGTAAGGCATAGCTCCTTAACCTCCCGGGCTTCAATCAATACATAAAAGGAATAGTTCACTTTGAGTGAATATTCCTTTAAAGAGTAGTTTTTCTATAGCACAAGGCCAGTGTAAGATTATTTCCAAAATCTTAATGTTCTTTGTGGATTCCATATTGATAATGTGGTTTAAATTTTTGTTTATAGCTTCAGTTTCAAGCCCTGTAGTTGTGGAGGGCTTAGAAATCTGCATGAAAACAAAGTATCTGGGCAGCTGTCAGGGAACTCTGCAAATCACCATGCAGATAACTCCAGACATGGCACTACTGAGATTATCTCCAAATGGTACAAAGACTTGGTGGTGAGGTACGCTGTATATGTGTCAGAGTAAAATAAAATTGTTTTTGGAAAGGAGAAGGTCATAACAAAACCATTTTACTTATTTTTGAAAGCCCTGTACACCACTAAACAAAACACCACATCTGAGCATGTGTTATCGTCCGAGATGTCTGTTTATTGCCTGCTTGTTTGTTGGGAGTTCGTTGTGGCAGCGAGTTGTGCACAGGGCTTGAAAGGCCACAACTACAGTCAGCGCATTTGATAAGCAAAAAAAAGCTGATTGCTTGTGCTCTGAAAGCGTATTGCAGCGCATGCAATGTTTGCACCCACATGGACATCCACGTCTCTGCAATTCTCACGTGCTGATGTAATTGTTAGCGCAGAGAACGCCACCTGTGTGACTAGCCCATAGTACGCAAATAATTTTCTTGGCCTTGGTTGGTTCGGTGGATAATATTACATCTTTCCTGTTTGGTCATTGTACAGATATTAAACAAGATTTTAGGTGTAGAGTATTTTTAAATAGGCAAGTTAATAAAAATTAGTAAATCTTGGAGATGAGGTCTTTTTTAGTCTGACAGGTTGATTTACTAATGGATTTCTATTACTGTTACCAGGACAGTGATTCTTCAATAAGAAATGCTGCTTCCTTTTCCCGATCTCCCCAGTCTGTCTGTTCTCCTGCTGGAAGTGAAGGAACACCAAAGGCACGTGATGTTTCATTATTTTAGTATTATCAAGCTCTTTAAGAACCAGCAAAATGTCCTTTATGTTTGCCAGATTAAAGCTGTATTGGTGGTTTTATTTTTTTTCATCTGTACTTAATTTCTTTCCTGTAGGATCTAGGCCATTAATACTGCAGTCACAACCGCCCCCGTATCCTTCTCGAGATGGTCCACCTGACATCCTCTTGGACTCCCCAGACCGAAAGCAAAGAAACAAAAAAAGTTAAAATTAAGCAAAGACGAGGAGCAAACAGAAAATCAGCAATGTATTGATTATTAGTTCACCTTCTAAAGACCCACTAAGCTCACGTTAAGACTCACACGCGTGGTCTTCTGAAATGGACCAACAAGGGATATCATTTCCTCCATGGAAAACAGTAACATTTCGAGGGAGATGCAACTTTTAATGTGCAGTTCCATGGGAATGTTTCAAAAACTCCAGTCACTCCACAGGACCTAAGTCGCCCTTTGAATGCTGCGGCTTGTTTTCAGGAGAAACTGAATTGCTACAGGTGCAACAAGTGCCTGTTTACAACCTAACATGTCAGCAGCTGCAAAACCGCCTCAACCTCCTGTGTCTCAGTCACAGCCCCAACAAACAGGAAGCATAACGCCATATGATGAAGTAGAACTGGATGCTCTTGCAGAAATTGAAAGAATAGAACGGGAATCTGCAATTGAGAGGGAACGTTTTCTAAAGAAGTTCGGACAAAGGTAATATGCAAATAAATACAAAATTACTGTTGCCCACTAAATTCACGTCCCTATTACATGGGGTGGTCTCCTGTGCTTAAAATTTGTGACTGATCGCCATACAGTATGTTCAGTCCTATGGGGAGGGTGTTTGGTGGTATATTCTGTTTATATATAAAGGACCAGGTCTATGTTTTCGGACTAGAAGAGAGTAAACGAAGTAGAATTAAGCCAACGGAAAAGAAACACGCACCAAGTCTTGAAATCAAACAGGTGAACACAGCTTACTGAACAATCCTGGACCCTGCGCTTCAAACTTGCTGTAAACTAAGAGCAGCAAGCCTGAAACGCATCAGGGAGTCCTGGATATGTTCAAGTAAAGTGTGTTACCTTTTGATTGTAAGATATTGTAGCTACCCTTTACAGATATTAAAGGGCATTTCCACTCCTTCTCAAAAAAAGAGTGCCCCCCAAAACCCCTAGTTTTCGTTGTAACTCAAATGCTGAAATAATGTTCCCAGGCTAAGGATTACTTACCAGCTCCACGATACACCACCTCCTCTGCTGCTGCAGCTTACTCTCAATCAGTAATGGCAATTGGTGTGACGTTACTACTTGACTGGTGGCCTTACCAGGAAGTAGAGGGTAGCCGCTGCGTGGATTGTGGAGCTGGTAAGTGTAATTCCTCAGCTGGGATTATTATTAAAGCATTTGAGTACAACGCAACTGGGGTTTTGGGAGAAGCACACTTACGGTTGTACACACGTGGATCGAGGTTTCCGACCCTTGACACACGATGTGTACGAACGGTTGTTTTGGCCGATAATTGGCCCGTGTATAGTCCCTTTAACGGCGGGGATCGTTGCCCGACCGACCGTCTGTTTCGGCGAGTAAAGGGCCCATACACAGGCCGATTATCGGCCGAAATTAATGTTCATACACATTTGCGTAATCCATGTTTTTGCCTTGTCTTCTTAGCAGTCAGAACTCATTCAAGGGCTAGTGACACTTATAGCTAATGTCACCATGAGTCAAGCAACAATAGAACAATTACTTTTATTTTACAATGAGCTTTTCAGAAAGTGAGATTCATTATGGTATGTATACTCTAATTACTATAATCCAATTTTGTTAAAAAAAAAAAATGCATTCTAAAAAAAAAACCCCAA
The DNA here is from genome assembly GCA_019447015.1 of Hymenochirus boettgeri. Taxonomy (NCBI): domain Eukaryota; kingdom Metazoa; phylum Chordata; class Amphibia; order Anura; family Pipidae; genus Hymenochirus; species Hymenochirus boettgeri. The sequence continues at coordinate 385,076,960 of CM033469.1, read as the reverse complement.
ATGTTTACCTAATTTAATCCGCAACAAACCAATCAGATGTTACGTTTTTTTGCTGGTGAACTCCAGTTAGAAAACTTCTGGTGACATTTGATTTGTTGCTGCCAATTAAGAACACGACAAAAAAAAATGTTACTTTTAATATAAACTGCTATATATATTGTTTAATACATGTTTGGGAATTAGCAATCATTTTATGGTTAATGTCCTTTTGATAAGATTTATATAAAAGTTATAACGCAAAATCTGGCATATTTAGCTTTGAGTCGTATAGTATTTATATGCATATCTTGGACTAGGTACTTGTTAAGATGCCCATATTACAGATTACCTGCCAGACCGATCCACAACATACAATCCTTTCCGAGAACCGCCTTTGTAGCTGACATATAATCGAGAGGTCCTGCCTTTACCATTCATTTGCGATTGTATGTCTGTCACAAAGATGATCCGGCAAGGCAGTTGCTCGGAAATTGATTTTATTTTGTGGGATCGGTCTGGCAGGTAAGATGTATGTATGGACTCCTTTTAGTCTCAAAGGAAAATTAAATGTAGGCATTAATTTTCTTCAATTTGTCTACAAAGGGGAACGTTGTATGCGTATATAGTTTTATGTTCTCTAGAGTTTTAAAAGATTGTCAAAGGAACTAAACTCACTTACTGCGAACAAGGTGAATAAGGGACTGAAACACAACAGTATTGGGAATTTTCACCCTCAAATGGAAAAAATATATATTAGTTAGTGGTGGAGATTTACTTATACAAATCTTTTATTGAAGGGGAACTTTCCATTTAGGTACTGCAGTCTTTATATCCCCCTTACTGGAGTTCAGAATATGGGAAGAATAGGCAGCATGCCTGCACCCTGGGGTGCTGCCTTAAACTTTTAAGATTAGCAAAGGTGGCATTTGTTGGGGCAGCTCTGGTACAAAACTGACCAGAGGGAAGCTTCTGTAAAGTTCTAAGGCTGCCATTCAATGTGCGGTGGTTGCTACTATATCTTCCTCGTAAGCTAACGTTGGTAATTTTTTTCTCCTTTAATGATTTGTACAGTTGAATAGAAAACAACGTACTGGTAAATATATAAGTGAATACCATTTAGATTTGGAAGCATTCTACCAAAAAAAAACAAAAAAAAACCACATTAAAATGGATTTCTTGCGTGACTGTCTAAAATTACCCATAATATCTCTTAAACATTGTTTAACTGAAATATAACCTTATTTAGGGGCAATGTACGAATTGCACTGCTGTGTGTAAGGATTACAAAGGATTTTTGTCTGTAGATATAAATACATTGGGAATGACCATTTGTTAATATTTTGAGGATAATTTTAATCTCCACTTTGGGTGGAGGTTTTCACATGCATGGATGTTTTTTCTAATATCAATTTACTTAATAATGAAAATTGGTTTTAGAAAGTTGATAGGAAAAATGGCTTAGATTTTGTTGTGAATGTGTGTTAATAGTAATTGATTATAATTTAATTTATTTTTATATTGAGAAAACCCCTGAAAAAGAGAAGCAGGATTCTTACCCTTTAGAAGCTGGAGGTGCTACTGGAGGAAACAGACCAGCTTCCCAAGAAGCTAGTTCAGCAGGAAATGGTTCACGGCCGGCTCTCATGGTTAGCATCGATCTTTTACATGCAGGCCGAGGAGACTCTCAGGCAAATGTAACTCAGGACTTGGACTTTGTCAGAAAGGCAGAAGAAGTAAAGAACTGCAATGATGGTATGTTTCGGACCTCAAGAGGACCCAGTTGGTGTCCTGAAACATAATCCTGAGAACCATCCCATAACAGTAAGAAAAGCAGAATCTGAATTGGAAAGTCCTGATAAATCTATCAAGAGCACAAGTGCTAATACTACAAGCTGACAGAATAGAAGAAACAAAATGAAACCAAATTGTGTGATATCAAATCTGAACCTGTTGAGTGCACTGAGGAAGAAAAGATTTCTCCAATTGAGACTAAGTTCGAAAGTAGTGAATTAAATTATGATATATACGACAGAGTGCAAAAATAATGAAGATATTACTGAAGAGTGAGACAGAGGCACAGCTCAATGAAATGCCGAGTCTTGTGATATCCAAGAGAGAAAAAGAAATGAAAATCACAGCAAACTTATAAAGCAGATAATGACTAGATATGCGGAACAAGGCTAAACACGAGTTAAAGAGTGAGGGGCGACCAGATGTACCGAGACAAAAAACAGAAGGTAAAAAGTGAAACACCACAGGCAAAAAACAGAGGGTAAATCGGAAACATGCAAGCAAAAAAACGAAAAAATATATAGGATTCCCCCTGTCCCCCCAGCCCCAACCGCTATATTTATATTGTTAGAAAGCTCCCGAAGCTTTACTTACCTTCCCTCTTTCCCCCGCCGAAATGCACCCCCGGCAGCCGCGTCCGTGATTGGCTGCCGCTCAGCCAATCACAGACGCGTCTGCCGGTCCCGCCCCTCTGCTTGCATTTTCTCGCAATCAGAGGGCCGGCAGCGCGGCAGAGGAAAGAGGGGAGGTAAGTAGAGTTTGGGGCACTTTCTAAAAATATAAATATAGCGGTTGGGGCTGGGGGGACAGGGGGAATCTTATATTAAAAAATCATTTTTAGGGTGGACATACCCTTTAAGGTAAGCCGTATGTATGGGGCACCTTTTATTCTCACCTAATAATTTTGTAATTCTCAATTAATAATATGTATCGTGATTTACACTTGAGATATTAGTATGTACATTTTAACACCAAGCATATGCTGATGCTGCCCACCAGTGTTTTAGAACATTGTCTGAAACTGTTCTGTGTCCCGTAGACTATAACATTAAACAGACAAATATTTCTCTAATTTGAAAGTGTGAAATATAAATGAAATTTAAGATTGCTGGTTGCTATTGCTTTTTTACTTATTTAGACAGCTGGCATCTCTCTTCTTCCAGGCACTTGGGCTGTGTTGACATCACTTGATCCTCTCTTGAATTTTCTCTTTTAACCTATAAAATAGCATTGGATTTACCTTATTATTTTATGTAATTTTATTGTGGCACTTTGTGTATCTTAAGGCTGGGTTCCACATGATCACATTTTTCTGCAGTGTTTTGTGTGCGGCAGAGACCAATGTAGGTTGCCCGCTCATCCAGATAAATGGGCGATTGGATATGCTTCTAAATCACAGCCGATCGTGCAGTCTCCTATGGAGCACACATTCCGGCATGACAGACTGTTGGCTGCAGCTAATTTTGCCGCGTCCGACGGAGTTTCATCACGACCGCTCGCTAGTTCCGAAGAATCTTCTGTTGTGTGCCTACCTTAAGTAAAGTGTTTACAGATTGTGTTTGATACTTATCAATACTCTCGCAGTGTCTTGGTTTGATTGGTCCGTGGGCAAAGATAACAGTTAATGTTAAAGCCTGCAAATCATGGTCTTCTGTCTTTAGATAGATATGTTTTTTTTGTGCTTTTGCCAGTTTTTATATAATCCATATGTGCACTAGAAATTTGGTCAATAGCGATTGAGGGAAAATATCTATACAATGAATAATCTTATTAATGTGTGGTGTTTCCTTGCTATGCTGGTTTGTTGCAATAATTTTTTGTCTGAACTACACAATCTGATGTTGGTTTTCTTTTTGTTTTTGCAGTGTCTAGGATGGGATGCAACGATAGCTGGCACCTTCATTAAAATACCTGCATAGATACCACCATCCCTACTGCTTCAGGATGAATGGGGATATGCCTCATGTTCCCATTACTACTCTAGCAGGGATTGCTAGTCTTACAGACTGTACGTATACAGTAACCTTGTAGAGTAAATATAACCCTTTGCTTTGTTTAGTTTTTGTATTTTTAAATAATTGAATATTATTTCTTTAAAATAGGGAAAAAAGCAAAATAACTTGGCAGGAAATAAGACGGGGTAAAACATTAATGGGGAACAATGGTCTCCATACCAATCGCCATTTATTAAAAAGAGCACCCAATTATTTTTTTTTCTTAAATGACTCCAGGATCATGCTTTTAGCTGCAGTCTATCCAAAGTTAATTTAGTATAAAGGGTGGGGGTTTTTTTTGCTTGTATTGTTAGCTGTGAGATGACCAGCGCCACTGCTCTTCCCCCTAGTCTCAGGCTGGAGCATGCTGACTGCTGGGACAAAGCTTGATTAGAGGCATCATAAGCCCTGCCCCGAACTTCTAAATTAGTCGGCCAAGGCAGATCAAAGTATGACCCTCGACTGAACACACACGTGTCCGATTATTGGCCTAAAAGGACGTTCATCGATCGGGGGGTCATGGGTCTGTGCAACAGTCATACATGGATCAGCGAATGACCCGACTGAACACACACGTGTCCGATTATTGGCCTAAAAGGACGTTCATCGCTCGGGGGTCATGGGTCTGCGCAACAGTCGTACATGGATCAGCGAATGACCCGACTGAACACGCACACGTGCAATTATCAACCAAAACAGGAGTGCATGGGGGTCATGGGTCGGTGCAAAGATCGTACATGTGTACAAGCCTTATGGCTAAATTACAAACAAATCCTGTGAAAGTGGCACTGATCTGGTCAACAACCCATACAAAGAAATGACGATGCACATTCCTTGGCCCCATACAATAGCACATTATCTGCACTCGAGCATACATTATAAACAAAGCGGTGTTAGTATACATGAATGAAAAGCCTTCCAACCACGTCAAGGTAATACCAATCTGGAAGATCCTAACTAGGAAGTTAAAAGACCTATTCCTTACCTTCCGTTCTTCAATCACTTTTCCGGGATCGACAGTATATTCACCTCACGCATGATCCACCACTTCCTGGTTTATTTTCACTATAGCATGCTCGATAATGCGCGCTATAGTAAACTAAACCCGGAAGTGGTTGGCAATTTTCAACTGAGCTGCAGTCGATTGTGCGCGAGGTAAATATACTGGCCTTTGATCTTGGATCCTGGTCAAGTGATTGAAGAACGGGAGGTAAGAAATAGGTCCTTTACCTCCCAATCTTCAATCACTACTTTAAAGGAAGTAGTCACTTTTTGTGTGAACTATTCCTTTAAATTACTTTTTGATTTTTTAGAAGTATTTCTCAAACTTTTGCATTTCCCACATTTGTGCTTTGGATTAATGTAGCAGGCTTTCACTTTTGTATGAACTATTGACCAGATCAGTAGCTCCACCACAGAATTAAATTGTAATTGATCCTAAGGGGTTCTCCCGTCAGTCCTTCTATTGTATGTAATAACAGGCCAGTGTGTGGCCAGTTTGATATTTGACAATTGTAGGGTATGTTAAATGTATAAATATAGTGTGCCAGGTCTCCTTACATGAAGGAATCACCCAAGCAAACCGCAACTTAGTATCTTTGCGGTTTCAAATCTAATGGATATCACGGTAACACAAAAATTCCTGTGATTTCCCATGCGTATGTACGAACCTCTACTCTTATCTTTCTCATTGTTTATAATTGGGCAGAGCACTTCCGCAAAAAACTTGTTACCTGCCCCCAATTCCAACCAATATATTCTGCACATTATTAGATATGTTGCTAATCTGATATTTAAGTATAATTATTGCCTCCATTCTGGCAGAGGATGCTGGCTCGCTCTCTTTAACATCACAGCCAAAGATAGTCTGCCCTTTTTTCTGCTGCCTCCTCTGCTCACGCTCAATTTGCTCATTAAGCATGGAGAAGAGGCAGACACTTCTGCCAGAAAAGAAGAGAACAGGAGCAATACTTACCATTAAATATCTAGTTAGAAATGCTTGTAATAAAGTGCTAGAAATAGTAATTGGGATTAGGGACCATCAAGTGACCGTTTTTTCCCCGAGGATTAGAGTTTGTGCATTTAGTTTAGTTTTTAAACTAAAGCTGGAAATAGATTATTCAACTTACATTCCTGCAACATTTTAAAAACTGACTGGCCCAATCATTAAGTGACTGGCGGTTTGCCCCTTAAACCATGATCCTGTTAATGATCGTCAAATGGGTCATGCCAGATCGAACATCAAGTTGATCTAACCATTGTATATGTGCTTCTATCACAAATCCACAAAAACTCCTACATAATTAGGTTAAGAAAGTCTGTGCTTTGAAAAAGTAGATTTGTTTTGTAGCTTTTGTTGTTTTTGGTGCCCTAATGGTTTTATTTCTGTTTTAAAACAGTATTAAACCAGCTGCCTCTTCCATCTCCCTTACCTGCTACAACTACCAAGAGCCTCCTCTTTAATGGACGGATAGCAGAAGAGGTCAACTGCCTCCTGGGATGTAGAGATGAACCTCTGGTGTCACAGCTTGTCCATAGCCTCAATCAGGTGTCAACAGACCACATGTAAGTAATTCAATGTTTGTCATTTCAATATCATAAGGTTATTCTGTCTGCAATGAGAAACAATTTGCTCCACTTTTCTTATAATTCTTGAATATGAAGGAGTTGCTATTATTTTCTCACAATTGGTTCCACTCCAGTAGTGATCTGATTATATTTTTCTGTGTCTAAACATAAGTTGTTTTTTTTCCTGTGCACTGAAAAGAGCAGCTTGCCTGTCTACTAACAATGGGGGATTACCCATTTGTTGTGAGATGTTGTTTGGTCTATATTGAATAAAATTATTGTTTGGAGTGCCACCCTTGCTATTTCATTATTCGGGATTACCCATTTGCCATGTTAAAAATAAAGTAACACATTTGATTAATTTTACCTGTTTTTTGGGGGGACAAAAACTAGTTTCACGCAGTCAAACATACATAACTAAATGTGTTTTATCTTTGCCTAATGTAAAAATCCTCCCTAACCTTTTTGATTAGAAGCTCATAGAGGTATGTTTCTGGTCAGGATGTCTGTTTATCTTTTCTCTGACAGGATTACTTACTGAAGGTCTAGGACAAAGGAAATTAGTAAACTCTATGGGTGCTCTCGATAATTAGGGGGTGGAGCAAGCTGCAGGTCATGTGCAACAGGGATTTTACCATGTTTGACACAGAGACATAGGTTACTAGGTGGAAAACAATTTAGCAATACTATAAATCTTGTTGGTTTCGTCCACAAAACTTGCTTATTACCTGATGCAGGAACACTAAACCACCATTTTTAACTAAATGAAATCTGTTTTTATTATTCATAGGGAGGTGAGAACGCTTATTGCCACCTCCCTGTGAATAATAGAACTCCCGGGGAACACTCCAGCACTTACCTTACCGATGCTCCCCTCGCAGCTTTCTTATCAGCTGTCAGTTGCGATTTGCGAGTGGAGTGCCTGTAATGTTAGTGTGAAAAATAGAAACCGATTTCATGTACTTTAAAAGTATGCTTGTGTCCCTTTAATACTTCATAGACTGCATAAAGATATTTAAAGTTTTATAAAACCTTTTTCTCCTGTTTCTTACTATGAAGCTATATGATAATTGTATCCAATCTCAATATATGTTTAAAAGATTATCAGGGTTATTCAATAAAAGTTTTTATTGTTAAATATGGAGCTAATTTTTCCCCAACCAATCAGATGTTAGCTTTCAAAAATTAGCACTATTTTGTAACAATAAGAATTTTTATTGAATCTCCCTGTGTGATTATTCAGTTGTTTTTTTTTTCTGTGCTTCCCTCACTATCAGAGAACTGAAAGATAACTTGGGGAGTGATGATCCTGAAGGTGATATTCCGGTCCTGCTTCAAGCAACTCTGGCTAGAAATCCCAATGTTTTCAGGGAGAAAAGTTTGCAGAACAGATACGGAGTTCAGAGTGGTAAGGCTATGTTCTTTCTTCATAATGTTCCAGGGTCAATTTTGTTTTAGGTAGCCAATTCTTCAGGGGGCCATTGTGGGGTTCTTACAGATAAAAATAATTGTTAGCCTTCAAATCCTCCATTGAGTTTGAATGTTCTCCCTGTGCTTGTGTGGGTTTCCCCCGGGCACTCTGATTTCCCCCACAATAATAAAGACATACTGATTGTATGTGTCAAATAAATGTGCTTAGGTTGCAAGCTCTTTGAGGCAGGGCCTGATGTGAATGTATGCATGTAATTGTAAAGCGTATGGAAGGTGTTGGCGCTATATAAATCCATAATAATAATAATTTATACAAACCCCAGCTAATTTCAAGCAATATAAACATCCCTTTAAGCTGGGTACACATGTTCCAATCCTTCCTCCTGACCGTCTGTTTGAGGCTTCTCATCGGTTGACTAGAAGGAAAGACTTCAGTTGTGGCAAAAGTAGCTGGGTCTCACAGTTAGCCACATCTGAGCCTTGGTTTTCTGACATATCTGATTGTGCATTCATCCGGCTTGGACAAACAAGTGATCGTTCGTGGCCACAAGAAGGACCCATACAATAATTTGGCCTGACCGACCGAAACACTTGAAATGTCAGGCCGAATTATTGGATGCTGTGTACCCAGCTTAAAAGCTTTAGTAGAGCCTATAACTGTGCTTTGCTTAGCAGATGTAGTAATAAACCTAGATAGTAGTAAAACAAAAAATAAATTCCATTTATGACTGTTTATCCATGTGTGGGATGTGCTGGATTGTTGTTGAATAGATATTCTACAACAAAGGTTTTATTAAATGCTTAGTAAGAATATCTAAAATATGAATCCTGCACACTGCAACAAGCAGTTTTTGAGCGTCAGGGGTTACTTGCACAGCCTAACGTAGTCCGTTTCTCCTCCCCTTCCCCCCGCAATAGCGGGACCCTGGGCAGACACTGGTCCTCTCTCTTGGCCCTGTCTGATCCACACAGAATGCCACATCTGTAAGTTGTAAAGCAATTAATTTATTTCATGTTTTTTTTTTTTTTTTTAATTAAAAAAAATATTTTTGTTTAAGGGTTAATGATGCCTCAATATAAGCTTCCCCAGAATTCCATGCACGGCAGCCCTGCATCTTCCGGTTATCAGCAACAAACCACTATTTCCCATAGTCCTTCCAGGTAATTCTTTCATACGTGAAATATTTTACTGTAGATGAAGTCATATTAAATTACAGTGATTGAAAATGCAAAACGTGCCATTAACCATCAATATCTCCTCTAGCACATGGAACAACATCTGTTTTAAACCACGGTCTCACTAAAAGCTTAATGTAATGTTCCCTGTTTTGTTTATACACTGGCAATCTAGTTTCACAGGTTATCGCACTTACTGAACATGGTGATTTGCTGTCTGGACAACGAACATGTGGCGAACAGCCGCTATGGTCCTTATTCTCATGTGTATTTGGCAATAGTTTTCCGTTAGTCGCACACCCATTAGGGCGTTGTGCAGTGATGTGTGTTCGCTTTAAGGTTACTGTTGATTGATAAGTCTTCATTATTATCTTCATTTCTCCTTTCTTGTGTACCATTTCTTGGGTACGCAGTGCTGGGAGATATGCAATCCTGACTACAAATCCCCATTAATTACAATGTTCTAACACCTAATTTGTTTTCTAAATTAAAACCAAACAAATTTTTTTTTAATTTGTTTCTTTCAGTCGCTTTGTGCCACCTCAGTCCAGTTCTACAAATCGGTTTATTGGCCAACAGAACAGCCCTGTACCCAGTCCATATGCTCCTCAAAGCCCTACAGTATACATGCCATATTCTCACCCTGGAAGTTATCCTCAACAAATCCAGCAAATCCAACAAGGTTAATCTTTGCTAAAATATGTTGTGCAAATTATTGTAAACGTTGTTAATAATTGTGTTTTAACACACACCAAATCAGTGTTAACTTGACTGAATATATTTTTTTCCCCTTGTCGGAGCTTATAACAATTGTAATCTGTTTATATTGTTAGATTCACTTTTAATTTAACCAGTGGTATCCTGGTTAAAGGAAGCAGGTTTAAAGTAATAGTTTACTCGAAAAATTAACTATGCCTTTACTTTAATGTATTGATTGAAGCCTGGGAGGTTAAGGAGCTATGCCTTACCTCCCGTTCTTCAATCAATATCTCAGGAGCCAGGGACGAAGGTAAGTGTATTTACATTTAGCACAATCATCTGCTGCAGAAATGACTTGTCCTGACTGCTTTCTGATTCTAATCCACCGTAGCCCACTATAGTGGATTAGAACCAGGAAGTGGTTGGGGCCTGTCATTTCTGCAACGGTGGATCTCGAGAAACTTAAATATACTTACTTTTTGCTCCTGGCTCCTGAGGTATTGATTGAAGAACGGGAGGTAAGGCATAGCTCCTTAACCTCCCGGGCTTCAATCAATACATAAAAGGAATAGTTCACTTTTGAGTGAACTATTCCTTTAAAGAGTAGTTTTTCTATAGCACAAGGCCAGTGTAAGATTATTTCCAAAATCTTAATGTTCTTTGTGTATTCCATATTGATAATGTGGTTTAAATTTTTGTTTATAGCTTCAGTTTCAAGCCCTGTAGTTGCTGGAGGGCTTAGAAATCTGCATGAAAACAAAGTATCTGGGCAGCTGTCAGGGAACTCTGCAAATCACCATGCAGATAACTCCAGACATGGCACTACTGAAGATTATCTCCAAATGGTACAAAGACTTGGTGGTGAGGTACGACTGTATATGTGTCAGAGTAAAATTAAAATTGTTTTTGGAAAGGAGAAGGTCATAACAAAACCATTTTACTTATTTTTGAAAGCCCTGTACACACACTAAACAAACACCACATCTGAGCATGTGTTATCGTCCCGAGATGTCTGTTTATTGCCTGCTTGTTTGTTGGGAGTCCTGTGTGGCAGCGAGCTTGTGCACAGGGCTTAGAAAGGCCACACTATGCTGTCCATCCATTTACCCACAATAGTCTACAGTCAGCGCATTTGATACGCAAAAAAAAGCTGATTGCTTGTGCTCTGAAAGCGTATTGCAGCGCATGCAATGTTTGCACCCACATGGACACCCACGTCTCTGCAATTCTCACGTGCTGATGTAATTGTTAGCGCATGAGAACGCACCTGTGTGACCTAGCCCATAAGTACGCAAAATAATTTTCTTGGCCTTGGTTGGTTCGGTGGATAATATTACATCTTTCCTGTTTGTTCCATTGTACAGATATTAAACAAGATTTTAGGTGTAGAGTATTTTTTAAATAGGCAAGTTAATAAAAATTAGTAAATCTTGGAGATGAGGTCTTTTTTAGTCTGACAGGTTGATTTACTAATGGATATTTTCTATTTACTGTTACCAGGACAGTGATTCTTCAATAAGAAATGCTGCTTCCTTTTCCCTTCGATCTCCCCAGTCTGTCTGTTCTCCTGCTGGAAGTGAAGGAACACCAAAAGGCACGTGATGTTTCATTATTTTAGTATTATCAAGCTCTATAAGAACCAGCAAAATGTCCTTTATGTTTGCAGATTAAAGCTGTATTGGTGGTTTTATTTTTTTTCATCTGTACTTAATTTCTTTCCTGTAGGATCTAGGCCATTAATACTGCAGTCACAACCGCCCCCGTACTCCTCTCCTCGAGATGGTCCACCTGACATCCTCTTGGACTCCCCAGACCGAAAGCAAAAGAAACAAAAAAAGTTAAAATTAAGCAAAGACGAGGAGCAAACAGAAAAGTCAGCAATGTATGATATTATTAGTTCACCTTCTAAAGACTCCACTAAGCTCACGTTAAGACTCACACGCGTGAGGTCTTCTGAAATGGACCAACAAGGAGATATCATTTCCTCCATGGAAAACAGTAACATTTCAGAGGGAGATGCAACTTTTAATGTGCAGTTCCATGGGAATGTTTCAAAAACTCCAGTCACTCCACAGGACCTAAGTCGCCCTTTGAATGCTGCGGCTTGTTTTCAGGAGCAAACTGAATTGCTACAGGTGCAACAAGTGCCTGTTCTACAACCTAACATGTCAGCAGCTGCAAAACCGCCTCAACCTCCTGTGTCTCAGTCACAGCCCCAACAAACAGGAAGCATAACGCCATATGATGAAGTAGAACTGGATGCTCTTGCAGAAATTGAAAGAATAGAACGGGAATCTGCAATTGAGAGGGAACGGTTTTCTAAAGAAGTTCAGGACAAAGGTAATATGCAAAATAATAACAAAATTACTGTTGCCCACTAAATTCACGTCCCTATTACATGGGGTGTCTCCTGTGCTTAAAATTTGTGACTGATCGCCATACAGTATGTTCAGTCCTATGGGGAGGGGTGTTTGGTGGTATATTCTGTTTATATATAAAGGACCAGGTCTATGTTTTCGGACTAGAAGAGAGTAAACGAAGTAGAATTAAGCCACCGGAAAAGAAACACGCACCAAGTCTTGAAATCAAACAGGTGAACACAGCTTTACTTGAACATATCCTGGACTCCCTGTCGCGTTTCAAACTTGCTGTATAACTAAGAGCAGCAAGCCTGAAACGCATCAGGGAGTCCTGGATATGTTCAAGTAAAGCTGTGTTTACCTGTTTGATTGTAAGATAATTGTAGCTACCCTTTACAGATATTAAAGGGCATTTCCACCCCTTCTACAAAAAAAGAGTGCCCCCCAAAACCCCTAGTTTCGTTGTACTCAAATGCTGAAATAATGTTCCCAGGCTAAGGAATTACTTACCAGCTCCACGATACACCACCTCCTCTGCTGCTGCAGCTTACTCTCAATCAGTAATGGCAATTGGCTGTGACGTTACTACTGTGACTGGTGGCCTTACCAGGAAGTAGAGGGTAGCCGCTGCGGTGGATTGTGGAGCTGGTAAGTGTAATTCCTCAGCCTGGGATTATTATTAAAGCATTTGAGTACAACGCAACTGGGGTTTTGGGAGAGCACACTTACGGTTCGTACACACGTGCGATCGAGGTTTCCGACCCTTGACACACGATGTGTACGAACGGTTGTTTTGGCCGATAATTGGCCCGTGTATAGTCCCTTTAACGGCCGGGGATCGTTGCCCGACCGACCGTCTGTTTCGGCCGATAAAGGGCCCATACACAGGCCGATTATCGGCCGAAATTAATGTTCATACACATTGTGCGTAATCCGTTTTTGCCTTGTCTTCTTATGCAGTCAGACTCATTCAAGGGCTAGTGACACTTTATAGCGCTAATGCTCACCATGAGTCAAGCAACAAATAGAACAATTACTTTTATTTACAATGCAGCTTTTCAGAAAGTGAGATCATTATGGTATGTTATACTCTAATTACTATAATCCAATTATTGTTAAAAAAAAAAAAATGCATTCTAAAAAAACCCCCAAAAAAAACCCCAAATGTTTACCTAATTTTAATCCGCAACAACCAATCAGATGTTACGTTTTTTGCTGGTGAACTCCAGTTACAAAACTTCTGGTGACATTTGATTTGTTGCTGCCAATTAAGAACACAGACAAAAAAAATGTTACTTTTTTAATATAAACTGCTATATATATTGTTTAATACATGTTTGGGGAATCTAGCAATCATTTTTATGGTTAATGTCCTTTTGATAAAGATTTAATAAAAGTTATAACGGCAAAATCTGGCATATTTAGCTTTGCAGTCGTATAGTATTTATATGCATATCTTGGACTAGGTACTTGTTAAGATGCCCATATATACAGATTACCTGCCAGACCGATCCCACAACATACAATCCATTTCCGAGCAACCGCCTTTGTAGCTGACATATAATCGAGAGGTCCTGCCTTTACCATTCATTTGCGATTGTATGTCTGTCACAAAGATGATCCGGCAAGGCAGTTGCTCGGAAATTGATTTTATTTTGTGGGATCGGTCTGGCAGGTAAGATGTATGTATGGACTCCTTTTAGTCTCAAAGGAAAATTAAATGTAGGCATTAAATTTTCTTCAATTTGTCTACAAAGGGGAACGTTGTATGCTGTATATAGTTTTATGTTCTCTAGAGTTTTAAAAGATTGTCAAATGGAACTAAACTCACTACTGCGAACAAGGTGAATAAGGGACTGAAATACACAGTATTGGGAATTTTCACCCCTCAAATGGAAAAAATATATATTAGTTAGTGGTGGAGATTTACTTATATACAAATCTTTTATTTGAAGGGGGAACTTTCCATTTAGTTACTGCAGTCTCTTATATCCCCTTACTGGAGTTCAGAATATGGGGAAGAATAGGCAGCATGCCTGCACCCTGGGGTGCTGCCTTAAACTTTTAAGATTAGCAAAGGTGGCATTTGTTGGGGCAGCTCTGGTACAAAGACTGACCAGATGGGAAGCTTCTGTAAAGTTCTAAGGCTGCCATTCAATGTGCTGGGTTGCTACTATATCTTCCTCGTAAGCTAACGTTGGTAATTTTTATTCTCCTTTAATGATTTGTACAGTTGAATAGAAACAACCGTACTGGTAAATATATAAGTGAATACCATTTAGATTTGGAAGCAATTCTACCAAAAAAAAACAAAAAAAAACCACATTAAAATGGAATTTTCTTTGCAGTGACTGTCTATAAATTACCCATAATATCTCTTAAACATTGTTTAACTGAAATATTAACCTTATTTAGGGGCAATGTACGAATTGCACTGCTGTTGTAAGGATTACATAGGATTTTTTGTCTGTATGATATAAATACATTGGGAATGACCATTTTGTTAATATTTTGAGGATATATTTTAATCTCCACTTTGGGTGGAGGTTTTCACATGACATGGATGTTTTTTCTAATATCAATTTACTTAATAATGAAAATTGGTTTTAGAAAGTTGATAGGAAATAATGGCTTTAGATTTTGTTGGTGAATGTGTGTTAATAGTAATTGATTATAATTTAATTTATTTTTATATGTAGATAAACCCCTGAAAAAGAGGAAGCAGGATTCTTACCCTTTAGAAGCTGGAGGTGCTACTGGAGGAAACAGACCAGCTTCCCAAGAAGCTAGTTCAGCAGGAAATGGTTCACGGCCGGCTCTCATGGTTAGCATCGATCTTTTACATGCAGGCCGAGGAGACTCTCAGGCAAATGTAACTCAGGACTTGGACTTTGTCAGAAAGGCAGAAGAAGTAAAGAACTGCAATGATGGCTATGTTTCTGGACCTCAAGAGGACCCAGTTGGTGTTCTGAAACATAATCCTGAGAACCATCCCATAACAGTAAGAAAAGCAGAATCTGAATTGGAAAGTCCTGATAAATCTATCAAGAGCACAAGTGCTAAACTACAAGCTGACAGAATAGAAGAAACACAAAATGAAACCAAATTGTGTGATATCAAATCTGAACCTGTTGAGTGCACTGAGGAAGAAAAGATTTCTCCAATTGAGACTAAGTTCGAAAGTAGTGAATTAAATTATGATAATACGACAGAGTGCAAAAATAATGAAGATATTACTGAAGATGTGAAGACAGAGGCACAGCTCAATGAAAATGCCGAGTCTTGTGATATCCAAGAGGAAGCAAAAGAAAATGAAAATCACAGCAAACTTAATAAAGCAGATAATAGACTAGATATGCGGAACAAGGCTAATACACCGAAGTTAAAGAGTGAGGGGCGACCAGATGTACCGAGACAAAAAACAGAGGTAAAAAGTGAAACACCAAGGCAAAAAACAGAGGGTAAATCGGAAACATGCAAGCAAAAAAACGAAGGAAAAGCAGAGGGGGTCAAGCAAAAGAGTGATGGAAAGTCAGAGACACCTAAGCAGAAGACAGAGGGACGCCCTGAAACTCCCAAGCAGAAAAATGAAAGCAAGACAGAAACGCCAAAGCAAAAGAGTGAAAGTAAACCTGACACCCCCAAGCAAAAGAACGAAAACAGGCCAGAAACACCTAAGCAAAAGAATGAAGGCCGGCCTGAGACACCCAAGCAAAAGAACGAAGGGCGGCCTGAGACGCCAAAGCAGAAATGTGAGGGTCGGCAAGAGGCTAACCGGCAAAAGAGTGAGGAGTGCTCCGAGGTAAAACATTCAGAAACCCCAAAACACAAACATGATAATAGAAGGGATTCTAACAGACAGTCCACAGAAAAGAAGCCAGATTTATCCAAACATAAAACAGACACAAAATGTGACTCTCCTAGAGTAAAGCCAGAGAGCTGTTCAGATGGGTCAAAGCAGAGACTGGATGGGAGGCCTGGACATGATTCTTCAAAGCGCGACCGTGAGAACCCAAAACAAAAATCGGACGATAAGGGGGATTTGGAAAAACACAAAGGAGAAATGTCAAGGCTTAGGAGGCCAGAGTCACTAAGGTCCTTCAATAAAAATGAGGAATCAAAACCAGGAAGTAAATCGGATACATCTAAAACGGATAAAAGTGAGCGAAAACATCGGCATGACTCGGATGATTCGAGGGATAAACATTCTTCTGGGGATCAAAAACTGAGGCCTAGTAGCCCTAGGATTAAACCGGATAGTAAATCAGACTCTAGTAAACTAGAGTCTAGTAAAACCAGATCGGATAAATCTGTGTTAAGATCTCCTACTGGTAAAGATGATAAAAGGGTTGATAGTAACAAAACAAAGGTGGAGGGGATTAAAGGTCAGAATGACAACAAATCTGGATTCCCAAGTTATTTGTTGGGTAAGAATCAGGGTTCATTCAAAAATTTTGTCATTCCGAAATTAAAACGGGATAAGGATGGTAACGTAACACAGGAGTCCAAAAGGCCAGAGTCAAAAGAGGATGATAAAGACAAGTCTGAAAAGATGGGTTTTGTGGAGGATCTTAATAAAGGAGCTAAGCCTGTTGTGGTTCTTCAAAAGCTATCTTTGGATGAAGTGCAAAAACTAATAAAAGAGAGGGAAGAAAAATCCAAGGGATCTATAAAGTCAAACAAGAACAGACCTAAATCCAGCAAAGGTAAGATGGTAGAATTTTCTCTATATACATCTGTATGGGAAATATTTTTTGGAAACAAACTACAGGTATAATCAGCTATGGATTTGGTTGACCTCTTAATACAAGAGCTTAGTCATGTGTTTTGGTGGTAGTATTTTTGATTTTAATTAATCCATTTTTAAACCTGGCAATGCAACTTGGTCCAATTTTTTTAAGATTGATTTCTGATCACAAAATAAATTGGCCATACTGGGAACATTGCGGGAACAATGGCCATTTGTTTAGTAGCTAAATGCTTCTAGTTATTGTCTGTAATATTGCATCTTTCAAGAATTTCATGAAGCTTGATCCTCTTCCGATCTACAGTATTTTGTGTCATTTTCTTGGATATCTGCAAACTGTTTAATTTGGCTTTTTGGTTTTGTTTCCCTCTGGTTGTAGGTGTTGAATTTTGTTGTCACAACTCTAAATTAGTAAAAAAAAAAAAAGCATTACCCATTTCTATAATATCCCAGATCTCAGATTTGTATATGCATGGTTGGATCTATATTAATTAATCGAAAGCCAATTTCTTGTGTTTTCTTGATTTGCTTAAACGTTTAAGGAACAACTGTAGTGTTGCTGCTCCACCCCCTTCTGGTCTACCACCTAACCAATTGGAAGACACTCTGCAACAAGTTTTTTCCCATTGGTTCAATTCCAGACTGGGGGGGGGCTAAGCTTGGAAAATACAGTTGTCCTTTAAAATCAGTCAACATAAGCCCCCTTTTAAGGGGTTACAGTTGCTGTAACTGATTTAGGATGGCTGCACGGTGGCTGTGCAAGTATCGCAAGAGACACTCGCACAGCAGCCGAAAGCCTATTTACCAGGTGCTGTGTGGCTGATAGCTGCCATTAAATGTTTATGTGCGAGTGGGATTTACCCAGAGCTGCACATGGGGCTATGGGGTCTTTGCCCAAGTTCGGCTCTGGGTGAATCTCCCTGCTTGAGTCCCCATTCCTGGCTATATTACCTGCTCTAGCTTCTGGGCTGCATTCCTAGTTTTTCCTGCAAAAGATAGCTTATGGTGTCTGGCTAGCTGGTGGTGTAGAGTTGTGTAGGTGCTTAGCTGTTGGAAATTAACCACACATTAATTACTGTTTGTATCTGTGATAGAAGAACATCATTCCAAATATATTGGAATATAAATCTATAGCCAAATCTATTGGCTATAGCTTTAGGTTGAAAAGATGGTTCTTGGATTCGTCTGTCTCCTTATGGTTTACTTTTATGTTTGGTGTTTCTTGTACCTGGGCATAGTGTCTGCTCTGTTTGAATTCTTTTACGTACACATACACGGGCCAATATTTTAAGGCTATTGTGGCCAATAATATCGATCACATAAAATTTCCTGGTAAGAAAAAAAAGAACACTGACAGATTATTGGATAATTCCAATATTCTCCCAAAAATGAATTACAAATTAATTTTAATTTCCTGTAAGTTAACATATCGGTTATCTCCCAATCTGAAATATGTCCATTGCCAACTTATTTTTAATATTTTTGTTACATTACTCTTAGTTTAATAAAAGCTTCTTTTTTTTAGAAAAGTTGTGATAAACAGGGATACTATAATCTTGTATGTGAACTGAGTTTTATATTCAAATGTAATTCTTTTACATATAGCCGCACGTCTGCTTTAGCCTGTTAAATAACCAAAATCAATCGACAAAACATCTTGTGCACTTGATGTTTGACACTACTGTGGACCAAGGAAGCTTTGTTCTGGTCACTACATTTCACCTGTGGTCCTTTGTCAAGAAAATATTCAACCATGAGAGTGTATTGTTTATTGACAGCAATTGTAGCCTTTACAACTCATTGATAAATCTATAAACTTGCAACTTTCCAGTTTCTTTACAGTGCCTGTGTTTTTAGTCCCACTCTGGGACTCTTCTTATTGGGTGTTTATTTTCATCAGTTTTGCATGAAGAATTTTAATTATAGTTCAATATTAATAATGCCATACTATTGTTAAATAATATTACAGCACACTTTAATTACTGTTTTGCCATGCAAATGTAAAATAAAGACCATTATCATTTTTCATTGCAGTGTTAATGAAAACATGTTGGTATTAAATAATGCCCAGTACCTCCAATTTATAAATATTCCCCATAGTTCTGGAGTTTCCTGGGGTTTTATTAAGGACTAGCAATCTTGCAATTGGTTGGCAATAAGATGTTCTGGCTTTGCTTGTGGTCTTAAACTGAATTGAGTTAGCTACGATAAAGATGCAATGCGGTATTATGGATTGTTACCTTAGGCTTGGAAAAGTTTCATAGTTTCAATGTTGCAACCCCTAAAGACTCTCTAAGTAGATAAGCAATGTTTTCTCATGTGGGAAGTGCAGTACCCACTGCCTCAGACTGGACTATGTGTGCATCTCTGTCTCCAATGAAACAACCACTCCCTTCATATGTTTCCAGGTACCACTGGGGATACATTAGATTGCCCACAATAGTTACACTAAGTAGAAATCCCTGGTCTGTCAATCTTTAATCTTAGGTCTACATCCTGGGTAAACTAGAAGGGAAAAACAGCTGGATTTTACAGCGAAATATTAGGATGCTGGATTGTTGCTTTCTTAGGGAACTATTTTTTTCTTGTAGAATGTAAGATTTGTGAAGGTATAGTTCAGGCAGGAAAGGCACAAGAAACGGTTTCATTGTTTATGCTGATGTGTAAATGTATTTAAATAGCCACAAAACAATATTCCTTGTGTGTTTACATAGATGACATTTGTAAAACTATCTTTGGAGGATGCCATGGGAAAGAAACATTGCTGTTCTTATTTACTTTTAAACAAAGATATACTAGGCAGTGAGATTATTTTTAAAGTCCACAAATCAATAATGCTATCCACGAAACATCTGATGCATACTGAACTAGCTCAGTCACAGCAGTTCTATGACAATAAAGACCCATGCTTCTAAAGTGACCATGGCTGCCATGTTGCTATGTGTTCACGCCCACACTTTGCTTAATGTGTTCAGTCCATGAATTTTATTTACTACTGATAAAAAAGTGGCTATGATGAATAAAAAAAAGTAAATATTTTTGTTACATAGCATAGTTGAATAGAAAGAACTGAAGCTGTGAAGACTAATCAGATTTAGATTGAGACATCTGTATTTAAAGAAAAGAAGCAGGTTAATACTTTTCAGATTAAACATATCAAAGGTGATGTAAATGTTTCTTGGTTAACTGATGTAATAACAACCTAGCAAGCTTCAGAATTTATATTTAATTCAAAGTGGTTACCAAGAATCCACAGCCTCATTAACCAATAAACAAAGGGGCTTATTTAATAGGAGGAGCAACATTTTGCCTGTGCTGTTACTGCACCAACCAATAAATTTTTTTCTAACTGTAATAGACCAGAAAAAGGTATCGGCTGATTGGTTGCTGCAAATGAAAAGCATCTGCTAATTTTTCTACTAATGCACCTGAGGAAGGGGGAAGACCCTGAAAAGTAGTGCATGCAGCATGTCCCTAATAAACTATCAGCAAAATAGAAAGAGTGCGTTTTTTCTACAAAATAAATATTGTACTAATTATTGCACTAAGCCTGACAGCTAAAGACACCAGCCAAAGTGCAAAAGATAAACTTTTGCACAGTTAGGCAATTTGCTTAATTAGTCTGATCTGGACATTCTATGCTTTTGTTACTTTTAGAGGGCTATATATAGAGAGCCGTTCTCGGCTATTTGTGTCTTATATCAACCAATGCATTGCCAAAAGGGGGCAATAGAGAGCTATAGCGGCTTTTGGTACATAGCCCTGTTAATGCATAAATGGTCTGGTACATACGCTAAGATCATTAGGCCCAGCTGACCTGTTGGCCAGACTGAACCGGTTTTGGGCAAACCGATTGAAATACAGAAATATTGATCAGTTGGCCCGAAATAGCTACTCCTGTGTACCTAGCTTTAGAAAGGCTGCTATAAGATTCTGCATTGTTTAGAGTTAAAGTTCCAACATTAGCCTTTAAACTTAAAGGGAATGTACTATGCATTGTGTGCATCTTTTGATCCTATCTGATTTTATAAAATGTGTATGTGATTATTGGTCTGGATCACATGCAGTGATTTCAGCAAATGGAATAGCATAAATAAATGAATTGCAAAATACTTTAACATTTAAATAATAAACATTACATTTTGCGTGTTGCAAATAAAACAGATTTTACAAAAACGGGTTTTGATTTTACATCCAATACATCAGGGCTTGACAAATCCAGGTCGGTATGGGGACTGAAAAATGTTTCCTGGCGACTGGATGTTAATCGGTCAGTAGCTCCTCTGTTCCTTTTAGCCAAGTTTCTATTCTCCCTCCCCTTCAGAACATTCAGCGGCTTTATTTTACAACATTTTAGCAGAGCTCACTCTACTCACTGCAAAGTTGCTAAGCATTCTGTGGGGGTGGGGGGGGGGGGGGGTAAGAAGACCGCAGCGAAAATGAACAGAATTCTAAAGCTAGGTACACACGATACAATAATTCGGCCCTACCGTCCGACATTTCAGTGTTTCAAACGGTCGGGCTGAATTATTGCATGGTTCCGAACGAACGATCGGAAAATCCTCTATGGACCACACGATTGATTGCACCTGTCGGAAGCGGCTGAAAGTCCTTCCTCCTGGCCAAGCGATTGAAAGTCTCAAACGGTCGGTCAGGAGGAAGGATTGTATAGTGTGTACCCACCTTAAACAGGTTAATAAAAGATGCTTTCTTTTATTAACATAAGGAGCAGCCTCTGTGAGAGGCATCGCTGAGTTCCCTATCCCCGCCACTTTCTTTTGTTGGAAGTCTGTTGGCACTGAAATGGTTCATGGGAAAGCTGGCCATACACTACTAAGATATTAGATAGATTAGATGTTCGTCTGGCCCGTTAATTTCGCAATCGCAAAAAAAAGAATGGGTCGATTGAATGCCATTGAAAGGGAAGTTCTAATGGGGAAGGGATCTCGAAATCCAATTTGTGTGTCCATCAATCCTCTATCTCTATATCTATCTTTCCGTCTGTCCCTATCTGTCCATATCTCTCTCGCTTATATGTAACTGCAAAATTTAGGCCTTGTTCAAGGGTATGTCCACCCGAAATTAAACATTTTTCTGTAGCCTCCCCCTCCTAACCCTAACTGCATGTATTATTTTGAAAAAAAGTGAGAGAGAACTTAATTACCAGCCTTCATTCCCACAGCCTCTGCCTGTAATGTTACTTCTGTGATGGAAGAAACATTAGTGGCTGAACCGTCTGTGATCGGCTGAGAGGCAAGGGTTTTGTAGTGTTTCTCTACTAAACCATGATCTTGCAAAACTTCACACAGGCAGCCCCACTGCTGCATCAATTTCATAGAACATGTATGCATCCCAGTACGAACTAGAAAGGGAAAGTTTAAGTATAAACTTTGAATTTGGCTTGAAAGACTGCATTTTGGAAGGGAATTTGTGAGTTTGTGCTGCAGATTTTAAAACTCAATAATGTCAGTGAAGAGGACATTGTTGTTTTT
Source organism: Hymenochirus boettgeri (assembly GCA_019447015.1). Lineage (NCBI taxonomy): Eukaryota > Metazoa > Chordata > Amphibia > Anura > Pipidae > Hymenochirus > Hymenochirus boettgeri. Next base: position 385,054,723 of record CM033469.1, on the reverse strand, counting down.
TACTTACCCTTTAAATATGTCACATGCATTAAAGGTAGGTCAGTTGGTGTGTGTGTATAAAATACTAACTTTTTTGATGATTGGTCAAAATGAGTTTTTTTTACTTTAGTTACCCTTTACGTATGGCTGCCATAGTAATGTATAAGTAGATCAGTAGGTGTGTGTACCCTTGTCGGGTTGAACGTAAAAAACAAAAAAAACAAACTTTTTTGATGATTGGTCAAAATTAGTTTTTTTTTGACTTTAGTAACCCTTTAAGTATGGCTGCAACAGTAATGGAGGGGTAGGTCAGTAGCTGTGTATACCTGTATCACGTTGGGGGTTAAAAAAAACAAAGTTTTTGATTATTGATCAAAATTAGCTTTTTTGACTTTAGTTAACCTTTCAAGTATGGCTGCCACAGTAATGGATAAGTAGATTAGTAGGTGTGTGTTAAAGGTAATGGGAAAGTCTGCTGGCACTGGGAAAGTTAAAGGTAATGGGAAAATCTGCTGGCACTGGGAATGTTACTGGTAATGGGAAAGTCTGCTGGCACTGGGAATGTTACTGGTAATGGGAAAGACTGCTGGCACTGGGAAACTTAATGGGAAAGTCTGATGGCACTGGGAAAGAAATGGTAATGGGAAAGTCTGCTGGCACTGGGAATGTTACTGGTAATGGGAAAGTCTGCTGGCATTGGGAAAGTTAATGGGAAAGTCTGCTGGCACTGGGAAAGTTAAAGGTAATGGGAAAGTTAAATGGTAATGGGAAAGTCTGCTGCACTGGGAATGTTACTGGTAATGGGAAAGTCTGCTGGCACTGGGAAACTTAATGGGAAAGTCTGATGGCACTGGGAAAGAAATGGTAATGGGAAAGTCTGCTGGCACTGGGAATGTTACTGGTAATGGGAAAGTCTGCTGACATTGGGAAAGTTAATGGGAAAGTCTGCTGGCACTGGGAAAGTTAAAGGTAATGGGAAAGTCTGCTGGCACTGGGGAAGTTAAAGGTAATGGGAAAGTCTGCTGGCACTGGGAAAGTTAATGTTAAATGGAAAGTCTGCTGGCACTGGGAAAGTTAAATGGTAATGGGAATGTTACTGGCACTGGGAAAGTCTGCTAGCACTAGGAAAGTTAATGGTAATGGGAAAGTCTGCTGGCACTGGGAAAGTAACTGGTAATGGGAAAGTCTGCTGGCACTAGGAAAGTCTGCTGGCACTGGGAATGTTACTGATAATGGGAAAGTCTCCTGGCACTGGGACAATTAATGGTAATGGGAAAGTCTGCTGGCACTGGGAAAGTTAATAGGAAAGTCTGCTGGCACTGGGAATGTTACTGTAATGGGAAAGTCTGCTGGCACTGGAAAAGTTAATGGTAATGGGAAAGTCTGCTGGCACTGGGGAAGTTAATGGTAATGGGAAAGTCTGCTGGCACTGGGAAAGTTAAATGGTAAGGGGAAAGTCTGCTGGCACTGGGAATGTTACTGGTACTGGGAAAGTCTGCTGGCACTGGGAAAGTCTGCTAGCACTAGGAAAGTTAATGGTTATGGGAAAGTCTGCTGGCACTGGGAAAGTTACTGGTAATGGAAAAGTCTGCTGGCACTGGGAAAGTTAATGGTAATGGGAAAGTCTGCTGGCACTGGGAATGTTACTGGCACTGGTAATGTTACTGGCACTGGCAAAGTTAATGGTAATTGGAAAGTCTGCTGGCACTGGCAAAGTTAAAGTTAATGGGAAAGTCTGCTGGTACTGGGCAAGTAACTTGTAATGGGAAGTCTGCTGGCGCTGGGAAAGTTAATGGAAATGGGAAAGTCTGCTGGCACTGGGAATGTTACTGGTAATGGGAGTGTCTGCTGGCACTGGGAAAGTTTAATGGTAATGGGAAAGTTTGCTGGCACTGGAAAAGTTAATCGTAATGGGAATGTCTGCTGGCACTGGGAATGTCTGGTAATGGAAAGTCCTGCTGGCACCCGGGGAAGTTAATGTAATGGAAAAGTCTGCTGGCACCGGAACGTCTGCTGGCAGTGGGAATGTTACTGATAATGGGAACGTCTGCGGCATGGGAATGTTACTGATAATGGGAAAGTCTGCTGGCACTGGGAATGTTACTGATAATGGGAAAGTCTGCTGGCACTGGGCAAGTAACTTGTAATGGGAAGTCTGCTGGCGCTGGGAAAGTTAATGGAATGGGAAAGTCTGCTGGCACTGGGAATGTTACTGGTAATGGGAGTGTCTGCTGGCACTGGGAAAGTTTAATTGGTAATGGGAATGTCTGCTGGCACTGGGAAAGTTAATCGTAATGGCAATGTCTGCTGGCACTGGGAAAGTTAATGGTAATGGCAATGTCTGCTGGCACTGGGAAAGTCTGCTGGCACCGGTGAAGTTTAATGGTAATGGGGAAAGTCTGCTGAGCACTGGGAAAGTAACTGTAATGGAACGTCTGCTGGCACTAGGAAAGTCTGCTGGCACTGGGAATGTTACTGATAATGGGAAAGTGCTGGCACTGGGAATGTTACTGATAATGGGAAAGTCTGCGGCACTGGGCAAGTAACTTGTAATGGGAAGTCTGCTGGCGCTGGGAAAGTTAATGGAAATGGGAAAGTCTGCTGGCACTGGGAATGTTACTGGTAATGGGAGTGTCTGCTGGCACTGGAAAGTTTAATGGTAATGGGAATGTCTGCTGGCACTGGAAAGTTAATGGTAATGGCATATGTCCTGGCACTGGGAAAGGTTAATGGTATGGCAATGTTCTGCTGGCACTGGGAAAGTTATGGTATGGCAATGTCTGCTGGCAGCACTGGGAAAGTCTGCTGGCACCGGTGGAAGTTAATGGTAATGGGAAAGTCAGCTGGCACTGGGAAAGTTAAATGGTAATGGGAAAGTCTGCTGGCACTGGGAAAGTAACTGGTAATGGGAACGTCTGCTGGCACTAGGAAAGTCTGCTGGCACTGGGATTTTCGATAATGGGAAAGTGCTGGCACTGGGATGTTACTGATAATGGGAAATGCTGCACTGGGAATGTTTACTGATAATGGGAAAGTCTCTGCTGGCACTGGGAAAGTTAATTGTATGGAAAATCTGCTGGCACTGGGATGTTATTGGTAATGGAATCCTTTGTCTGCTGGCACTGGGAAGTAACTTATTGTGATGGGAAGTCTGCTGGCGCTGGGAAAGTTAATGGAAATGGGAAAGTCTGCTGGCACTGGGAATGTTTACTGATAATGGGAAAGTCTGCTGGCACTGGGAAAGTTAATTGTAATGGAAAATCTGCTGGCACTGGGAATGTTTTGGTAATGGAAAACGTCTGTTGGCACTGGGAAAGTAACTTGTAATGGGAAGTCTGCTGGCTGCTTGGAACGTTAATGGAAATGGGAAAGTCTGCTGGCACTGGGAATGTTACTGGTAATGGGAATGTCTGCTGGCACTGGGAAAGTTTGCTGGCAACTGGAAAGTCTGCTGGCATTGGGAATGTTACTGATAATGGGAAAAGTTACTGGCACTGGGGATGTTACTGATAATGGCAAAGTTACTGGCACTGGAAAAGTTAATGGTAATGGGAAAGTCTGCTGGCACTGGGAAAGTAACTTTGTAATGGGAAGTCTGCTGGCACTTGGAATGATACTGGTAATGGGAATGTCTGCTGGCACTGGGAAAGTTTAAATGGGAAAGTTTTGCTGGCACTGGGAAAGTTAATGGTAATGGGAATGTCTGCTGGCACTGGGAAAGTTTAATGGTAATGGGAAAGTCTGCTGCACTGGGAATGTTACTGGTAATGGGAAAGTCTGCTGGCACCAGGAAAGTTAATGGTAATGGGAAAATTCTGCTGCACCAGGAAAGTTTAATGGTAATGGGAACGTCTGCTTGGCACTGGGAAAGTCTGCTGGCACTGGAAAAGTCTGCTGGCACCAGGAAAGTTTAATGGTAATGGGAAAGTCTGCTGGCACCAGGAAAGTTTAATGGTAATGGGAACGTCTGCTGGCACTGGAAAAGTCTGCTGGCACCAGGAAAGTTTAATGGTAATGGGAAAGTCTGCTGGCACTGGGAAAGTAAATGGTAATGGGAAAGTCTTGCTGGCACTGGGAAGGGTAACTGGTAATGGGAACGTCTGCTGGCACTAGGAAAGTCTGCTGGCACTGGGAATGTTACTGATAATGGGAAAGTCTGCTGGCACTGGGAATGTTACTGATAATGGGAAAGTTACTGGCACTGGGAATGTTACTGATAATGGCAAAGTTACTGGCACTGGAAAAGTTAATGGTAATGGGAAAGTCTGCTGGCACTGGGAAAGTAACTTGTAATGGGAAGTCTGCTTGGCACTTGGAATGTTACTGTAATGGGAATGTCTGCTGGCACTGGGAAAGTTTAATGGGAAAGTTTGCTGGCACTGGGAAAGTTAATGGTAATGGGAATGTCTGCTGGCACTGGGAAAGTTTAATGGTAATGGAAATCTGCTGCCTGGAATGTTACTGGTATGGTAAAGTCTGCTGGCACCGGGAATGTTAATGGTAATGGAAAGTCTGCTGGCACCAGGAAAGTTTAATGGTAATGGGAACGTCTGCTGGCACTGGAAAGTTACTGGTAATGGGAAAGTCTGCTGGCACTGGAAAAGTCTGCTGGCACCAGGAAAGTTTAATGGTAATGGGAAAGTCTGCTGGCACTGGGAAAGTAACTGGTAATGGGAACGTCTGCTGGCACCGGGAACGTCTGCTGGCACTAGAAAGTCTGCTGGCACTGGAATGTTACTGATAATGGGAAAGTTCTGCTGGCACTGGGAAGTTAATTGTAATGGGAAAATCTTTTGGCACTGGGAAAGTTTAATGGTAATGGAAAGTTTGCTGCACTGGGAAGTTAATTGGGAATGGCTGCTGGCACTGGGAAAGTTACTGGTAAAGGGAAAGTCCTGCAGGCACTGGGAAAGTCTGCTCGCACCGGTGGAAGTTATGGTAATGGAATTTTGAAACGATCCAATCTAATTTATCGGATTGCTCAAATAACATCGCATGTATGGGGCCTTAACATGTCCAGCTGTCAATCAAGTTCCTTGGTATCAAACTCTGTTATGTTATAGTTTTGCTGTAGCTGGAAAGGTGTCAGTTGGTATGTGAACTGCATAGTTGAAAATTCTCTCTACCAGTGATCCTTCACCAGGGATTACTGAGGCAATGCTTTCCCACGGACAGTCTGATAATCTAGCTGGGGGACTGAGCTTGAGCAAATAAATGTATTCATTTATAGATTGAATGTCAAAGTAATTTTTTCAATGTCAATTCCATTAATTAGTAGTATTTGTGTAATGGGTGGGGCTAAAAATATGAATAGGTGGAGCTAGGTTAGAAGGTGGTGGGTCACATGTCTTCATGACAATTGGTGGTATAAAGTTGCTGGCTCCTAATAATTGCATGATTTGTCCAGCCCTGCCTTGAAACACACAGGTGCAGGGCTGCATGTGGAGGATAATATAGTGACCATGATCTTAGCACAGCTCTGTGCTATGCATTCTCAGTATTGTACCTATTTAAAGTGTGTTTTGGAAGGTAGAAGTGGAAGAAAATGTGAAATGTTTTCACAACATACCCTCCAACATACCCCCTTTAAAGGTACACTTTCACAACACAACATGGGCAGAACTGCAGGGGGTGGGTTTACAAAAGTAACTCTGATCTTAGATCTGTGCTACCTTATTAAAGGGGAATTTTGCCTACGTATTCTATAAATTTGATGCAGCAGGGGGCTGTCTGTGGTGAAATTTATCATAAGCAAAACACACACTTTTGTAGCCTGCAAGCGGGTTACCTGATCATTTGCTCTATTAAGGAATCTCTTAACACTTCCAACTTCCAGTGCTTAGGTTGGCCCATTGGAATCACTACACTAGCTGCGCTGCCTCTCTTCTTTTTGGGTCATGCTATCAGCATATATTTGCACCGACCGTGCGTTTATCCAGTTGGGATGGTCAGTCGCATTTGAAAACCATGCAATTATTTTCAGCCAAACGACCGATACACTGAACTATCGGTCCGAATTATTACATGGCATGCACACAGCTTATCATTGCTAAAATATTTAGATACAGGAAACTACAAATTGCTATTTATTATTGTAAGTAGAAAACTGCCATAGACTAGCAATTTTTTCCCCAGTGAAGCATGAAAAGTGCCATGCATCTCAGCAGGGAAAAAAATGCTGATCACAGTGCTCGGAAAAAACTGATCAATGCACAGGACAAAACACGTCTAGTGTGAACAAAGCCATTAGTGCATGAGAAATCACATGCCGGTGCTTTTCAGTGTGGGTGGCCACACAATGTGCTGCAATCCATTTTTTTGTGCAGATCGAATGTCTCCCAATAACATATCAGCAGAATTGCAGTGCAAATGCATGGTACCTCTGCATTGCTATCACACTTTTCACACATTACCATTGCAGATAGGTGTCCTCTGCCAACGGGCATTGGTGATTCAATGAATATGCAATTACAGATCTATGCTTTGAAATATTTAGAAAAAAATCTCTTCTGGTGTCCCTGTTTTATCATGTTTGCAATCGTATACATTTGGCATGGGAGAAATAAAATAAATAGCTGTTTGAAATTTGTGTGAACTGTAACTGTATAAGATAATATCATGTGGGATATTAAAGGTCTAAAATATACAGACCTTTATGTCCCGTTTGATTTAGTAAGGTGATCATGGTTTAGGAATGTACTATGGGCTCTAGTTATAAATACCGTGGTATCTAAACTTTCGTAAAATAGCCTTGGGAAGTGTGTTTCTGGACATTTTTTAAGCACTGTAATTCTAGGTTGTTGGGCTTTTTTTGGGGGGGGGGGTTTTGGTTTGGGTGGTTGTATAATTCTGTAGATAAGAACAATAGAGATAAATAAGAAGTATCTAGAACCTATATTGTGATTGGTAAGATTTTAATAATGGTTATGGATGTACAATTAATAATATGTTCTATTCAACACCCCCCCAAGGAATTATCTGTCCCCAAAAAAGTAATGTGTCCAGGTTCTGTTTTTATTGGTAATATACAACACTGAAAATCAAACCTTTTTTCACTTTTATCTATGGATGTAGACTAGTGTCATAAGTACTTGTTTTTTCAGTTAAGGAATAGTTAACTGCAAAAGTGAACTATTAATGTAAGGCTAGCTCCTTAACCTCCCCGGTCTTCAATCGATGCATTAATGGAATAGTTCGTTTTTGCAGTCAACTATTCCTTTAATGTGTGTCAGAGAATCATAAGGTTTGTGCTAGTGATTTAAGTTGTTCTGGATCCGTCCTGCTGCTGGTATCTCAGATCCCAAATTTAAACTCTCAATAATGGCTGTTACATATATTGCTAATGGCTTATATGAGTGCTGTGGTCTCTGCATTGCCCCTAATTGTCCATACTGGTTACAGAAAAGTTCAGTGTAAAATATCATTTTTAAAATTCTTAGTTTGTATTTTGCATACTTAGTTATTCTATATATTCTCTTCCATTTTGAAAATCAGTTGAATTTATACCCCTCGCTATTCTGCTGTTGACGTTAGTGAACTGCCATTTCACATTCCAATAGTCCTTTTTCCCAGGATGCACCACTTCCATGGAATGTTCCTAACTGCATTTTCTAATAATTGGCTGTTGGATGGGTCAAACATGCTCAGATCTCTACTGAGCAACAGAATCAACACAGTCGCTGGTTCAAAGGCAAGACCATAACGGTCTGTATTGGGGTCCTGCAACCAGGGAGTCAGTTTTTCAGAAGCATTTATTTATACACAGACAAAATTTCTAATTGGGGAGGTTAAAGGGACACTATACTGAAAAAATGACTTTGCCTCATCATAATCTGTAATTGAATACATGTAAGTAGCACTCAGATTTGTGTGTGTTACTGCATGCCTTCAAAAAAGCACACATTTTGTTTAGGAGCAATATCCCCCTCCCTCTTTTAACCACTTCCACCTGACCTGACTCTTTTCCCCCCACAAACCAACTGTCAAGCCTGCATACAGCATTCCAAAACTGTCACCATTCCAGCTACACTAAAACTACTCACAAAAGAATAGTTTTTGAGGGCAAGGAACTTGATTGACAGCTGAAATGTAAGTTTTAGATTGGATATCTAAAGAGGTGGTAGGGGGCAGATCAACCAAAAAATTATACAGTGGTGTTTGGGAAGAATTATAGTTTCCAGTTATGGTCAATTTAAAATAACCTGTTTTCCGGTATAGATGCCCTTTAAGTTCGTTTGAATGGAAAAATACTGCTCTCTTTTTCTTAATAGTATGTGTATTTGCACTGAACTTCCCTTTAAAGACTGCAAGAAAAGATTTCAAAAGGTATTATAAAATAAAACAAAACAAAAACATGTTCGTCTGCATCAGGAACAGTTGTTACGGACGAGCAACAATCTCGTCTGTACCGACAGGATAGGCTCTTTATCGGTAATGTGAGCAAAGCATACTTGGCCCAAATAATGTTTCCTTTTTTAATGAGGGCAATATATGTCAGCTTGCAAAATAAAACATCCGTGATTTCTATGATTCATATGCGACTCCATTAAACTAACATACAGTTTCTGACAAAAGTCTTGTCGCCTGTGTATTTTGCAGTAACTCCTGCTATTAACCTGATTTTTAATTGATCAATTGGTGTTAGAAATAGCTCATATGAAAAGCTAAAGCCCTCCCAAATAATATTAAATGTACTGGTAAAAAATAGTTTCACTGAAAAAAGATTTATCATTTAATCAAGACAGAAAGGTCAAAATGTTGCAAGACAAAGGTATTCCGCCTATACAGAAAATTAATTACTTTGCAGGCCAATCCAAAAATAATGTCTGCAAAATAAAGTATTGGTGCTGTGAAACCCAAATTTAATATCTTGTATGACTTCCATGAGCTTGAAGGACAGCATCCATGCAGTTTGGCAAGGATTCATACAATTTATTGATGAAATCATCAGGAATAGCCAAGAAAACAAGTCTTGCATGCCTCCCAGAGTTCATCAATATTCTTTGGTTTCATCTTCCATGCTTCCTCTTTCATCCTACCCCACATATGCTCAATGATGTTCATGTCAGGTGACTGAGCTGGTCAATCCTGGAGCATCTTGATCTTCTTCGCCTTAAGGAACCTAGATGTGGAGATGGAAGTGTGCGATGGAGCACCATCCTGCTGCAGAATTTGGCCTTTTTTATGGTTGGGAATATGTGGTAGCTAAGATTTCTTGGTATTTTACACTATTGATGTTGCCTTCCACCCTGCAGATCCCTCGCAAACCCCCATACTGGATGTAACGGTAACCCTAGACCATGATTTTGCCTCCACCAAACTTCACAGTTTTCTGGGTAAATCTCCGGTCCATGCAGGTTCTAGTAGATCTGCAATATTTGCGGCGACTGTGGTGTAATTCAACAGAAGACTCATCTAAAAAATCCACCATTTGCCACTTTTACAGCATCCATCCTTTTAGCAAGCTGTGGGACTTGGCAAATGCCACACGGTTTTTCAATTGTCTTTTGTTTAGTGCTGGCTTATGGGCACTGATTCGACCATGGAGGCCATTTCACAGAATCCGACAAACTGTTCTGTTTGACACAGGGATTTCAGGTGACCAGGTCTCCTGGAGCTCTGCTGCAGTTAAAAAATGGTAATGGGAAAGTCTGCTGGCACTGGGAAAGTAACTGGTAATGGGAACGTCTGCTGGCACCGGGAACGTCTGCTGGCACTAGGAAAGTCTGCTGGCACTGGGAATGTTACTGATAATGGGAAAGTCTGCTGGCACTGGGAAAGTTAATTGTAATGGGAAAATCTGTTGGCACTGGGAAAGTTTAATGGTAATGGGAAAGTTTGCTGGCACTGGGAAAGTTAATGGGAATGGCTGCTGGCACTGGGAAAGTTACTGGTAAAGGGAAAGTCTGCAGGCACTGGGAAAGTCTGCTCGCACCGGTGGAAGTTAATGGTAATGGAATTTTGAACGATCCAATCTAATTTATCGGATTGCTCAAAATAACAATCGCATGTATGGGGGCCTTAACATGTCAGCTGTCAATCAAGTTCCTTGGTATCAAACTCTGTTATGTTATAGTTTTGCTGTAGCTGGAAAGGTGTCAGTTGGTATGTGAACTGCATAGTTGAAAATTCTCTCTACCAGTGATACTTCACAGGGATTACTGAGCATGCTTGCCCACACGGACAGTCTGATAATCTAGCTGGGGGACTGAGCTTGAGCAAATAAATGTATTCATTTATAGATTGAAATGTCAAAGTAATTTTTTCAATGTACAATTCCATTAAATTAGTAGTATTTGTGTAATGGGTGGGGCTAAAAATATGAATAGGTGGAGCTAGGTTAGAAGGTGGTGGGTCACATGTCATTCATGGAACATTGGGTGGTATAAAGTTGCTGGCTCCTAAATAATTGCATGATTTGTCCAGCCCTGCCTTGAAACAACATGGTGCAGGGCTGCATGTGGAGGATAATATAGTGACCATGATCTTAGCACAGCTCTGTGCTATGCATTTCTCAGTATTGTACCTATTTAAAGGTGTGTTTTGGAAGGTAGGAAGTGGAAGAAAATGTGAAATGTTTTAACAAACATACCCTCCAACATACCCCCTTTAAATGGTACACTTTCACAAACAACATGGGGCAGAACTGCAGGGGGTGGGTTACAAAAGTAACTCTGATCTTAGATCTGTGCTACCTTATTAAAGGGGAATTTTGCCTACGTATTCTATAAATTTGATGCAGCAGGAGGGGCTGTCTGTGGTGAAATTTATCATAAGCAAAACACACACTTTTTGTAGCCTGCAAGCTGGGTTACCTGATCATTTGCTCTATTAAGGACATCTCTTAACACTTCCAACTTCCAAGTGCTTAGGTTGGCCCATTGGAATCACTACACTAGCTGCGCTGCCTCTCTCTTTTTGGGGTCATGCTATCAGCATATATTTGCACCGACCGTGCGTTTATCCAGTTGGGATGGTCAGTCGCATTTGAGAAACCATGCAATTATTTTAGCCCAAACGACCGATACACTGAACTATCGGTCCGAATTATTACATGGCATGCACACAGCTTATCATTGCTAAAATATTTAGATACAGGAAACTACAAAATTGCTATTTATTATTGTAAGTAGAAAACTGCCATAGACTAGCAATTTTTTCCCCAGTGAAGCATGAAAAGTGCGCATGCATCAGCAGGGAAAAAAATGCTGATCACATGTGCTCGGAAAACTGATCAATGCACAGGACAAAACACGTCTAGTGTGAACAAAGCCATTAGTGCATGAGAATCACATGCCGGTGCTTTTCAGTGTGGGTGGCCACACAATGTGCTGCAATCCATTTTTTGTGCAGATCGAATGTGCTCCAATAACATATCAGCAGAATTGCAGTGCAAATGCGTGGTAACATGCTGCATTGCTATCACACTTTTCACACATTACCATTTGCAGATAGGTGTCCTCTGCCAACGGAGCATTGGTGATTCAATGAATATGCAATTACAGATCTATGCTTTGAAAATATTTAGAAAAAAATCTCTTCTGGTGTCCCTGTTTTATCATGTTTGCAATCGTATACATTTGGCATGGGGAGAATCAAATAAATAGCTGTTTGAAATTTGTGTGAACTGTAACTGTATAAGATAAATATCATGTGGGATATTAAAGGTCTAAAATATACAGACCTTTATGTCCGTTTGATTTAGTAAGGTGATCATGGTTTAGGAATGTACTATGGGCTCTAGTTATAAATACGTGGTATCTAAACTTTCGTAAAATAGCCTTGGGAAGGTGTGTTCTGGACATTGTTAAGCACTGTAATTCTAGGTTGTTGGGCTTTTTTTGGGGGGGGGGGGGTTTGGTTTGGGTGGTTGTATAATTTCTGTAGATAAGAACAGATAGAGATAAATAAGAAGTATCTAGAACCTATATTGTGATTGTAGATTTTAATAATGGTTATGGATGTACTTAATAAATATGTTCTATTCAAACACCCCCCCAAGGAATTATCTGTCCCCAGAAAAGTAATGATGTCCAGGTTCTGTTTTATTGGTAATATACAACACTGAAAATCAAACCTTTTTTCACTTTTATCTATGGATGTAGACTAGTGTCATAAGTAACTTGGTTTTTCAGTTAAAGGAATAGTTAACTGCAAAAGTGAACTATGTAATGTAAGGCATAGCTCCTTAACCTCCCGGTCTTCAATCGATGCATTAATGGAATAGTTCGTTTTTGCAGTCAACTATTCCTTTAATGTGTGTCAGAGAATCATAAGGTTTGTGCTAGTGATTTAAGTTGTTCTGGATCCTGTCCTGCTGCTGGTATCTCAGATCCCAAATTTAAACTCTCAATAATGGCTGTTACATATATTGCTAATGGCTTATATGAGTGCTGTGGTCTCTGCATTGCCCCTAATTGTATACTGGTTTAAAGGAAAAGTTCAGTGTAAAATATCATTATTTTTAAAATTCTTAGTTTGTATCTTGCATACTTAGTTATTCTATATATTCTCTTCCATTTTGAAAATCAGTTGAATTTATATATATATATATATATATTCTATTTCACAGAATCCGACAAACTGTTCTGTTTGACACAGGGATTTCAGGTGACCAGGTCTCCTGGAGCTCTGCTGCAGTTAAAACTGCTGCAGTTGAAAATGGTCTTGCTTTGGACTTTCGAGCCAACAAACTGTCCTCTCAAGCAGTTGTCTTGCGGGGTCTGCCTGACCTGGGCTTGTCAAAAACTTCTCCAGTCTCTTCAAAGCTTTTCTTTAGCCTCTGAAATTGACGCTGAGAGACATTTAAGGTGTGCGCCACGTCAGCAGTGGATTTGGTCTTCAGCCTCTTGATAATCAACACTTTAGTCTCAGGGTGAACCTTAGGCATGTTTGCAGAGGTCTTAGGCATGTTTGCAGTTGATGTGAAGGTCTAGTGTATTGGGGTTCTTTTATACACCTGACACCTAATTGATCAATTACCGTATATACTCGAGTATAAGCCGAGGTTTTCAGGCTGAACCTCGATTTATACTTAGGTCAGTCACTAACTTGTTAGAAGAATCCGGCTGCCGTATCTCCCGATCATCGCATCCAGTGACGTCACTACTCGGTGCCTGTATTACTACCCGGTGCCGAGTAGTGACGTCAGTAGATGCGACGATCGGGAGATGCGGCAGCCGGATTCTTCTTACAAGTTAGTGAAAGATGTAAGTATCTATTGAGGTTTCAGTTGTAAACTTCGGCGTTTTCTTTTTACTGGCAGGTAGGGAGGAGAAGGTGGGGGGGGGGGGGGGGTTGCAGTTCCACTGCAGATGTTTGTAAACTACAACTCCCAGCAACTAAAGCATGCTGGGAGTTGTAGTTTACAAACACCTGAAGTGCCATAAGAATTGGGGATTACTCTCAATATAAAGGGAAACTAATGCCTGAAAACAATAGTGAATCAGGAGGATGGTATCTATTGTTAAATAGATTGCCTTCTGATTCTGTATTGTTTTGAGGCTTTAGTTGCCCTTTAAATGGATAGCAGCATTCCCATACAGTAGTCACATACAGTAATAGCTAAGTACAGTATGGTTATTACTGTATGGGACTACTGTATGGGAATTCCGCTGTCCATTTAAAGGGCAACTAAAGCCTCAAAACAATACGGAATCCGAAGTCGGTAGTGGTCATATTTTCTACCCTCGACTTATACTCGAGTCAATTACTTTTACTAATTGTTTAGGTAGAAATAGGTACCTCGACTTATACTCGGATCGACTTATATTTGAGTATATACGGTATTAGTCACAGGTGAAGCCCATATGACAAGGCGACAACACTTATGTCTTTGCAAAAATTGACTCAATGGGCTTTACCAAGCTGTGAATATTAGAATACTTTGTTTGTTTCGTTTTGCATTGAAACATTACAAAAGCTGTTTTACAAAATCTGCATTAGAATTATTGTTAAGCGGCACTTTGTACACTTTGTACAATTTGTACACAAGCGACAAGACTTTTGTCAGAAACTGTATATATTTCATGCAAATCCATTTTTAGACCTTATTACCTTTTCTTGTACACATGAAATGTTTGACTTGTTTTACTTTTCTTTTCATTCCCCCCCCCCCCCCCCCAATTGTCTTTAAAGTTGCAGTTTCACTTTTACTTCACAAGGTGATTGTTGTGTTTAGTTTATTATTATATGGAAACCACTAAAACTTTAAAACAAGTTTAACCCTCCTGAATCTGTAATTCTATGGGAGTTAGAAACAAGTATTCCTACATCCAGTTTTATTGTTGTTTAAGAGTTAATAGCTTCAGAGGGTTTACTGCCAGGGCCTCAGCTCTCTCTGTGTTTGCTTTGCATCAAAGAAAAATATTGTTACAAGTAGAGGAAGTAATTTACCTTGTAAACAGCTTGCAGGCACCCAATGTTTCATTGTTATTGCTACTGGTTTCCAATGATCCTTAAGGGCTAGGCCCCACTAGGCAGCGTGCAAGAATCGTGCGATGATGCAAAATCGCAATGTTGCGTGATTCATGTGCGCTACCCATGCACTGTGATTCCCTTGATATAACTCTATTGCAGCGCATGCAATGCACACTAGAAATGGTGACCCCATGCACTGCAAAAAGGGTCGGCAGGGCAGCCGAGATAGTGGGGCCATCCCCAATCTTTTCTATTGGTGAGCACTGTGCTAACACCGTGAACACCAAAGTGGCCTGGTGGGGCCTAGTCCTTAGTGTAAACCTGGTAAGGGAAGCCTCAATGTGCATTAGGCCACAAGTAGGGGATTTTTTTTGGGATCAACATGGAACCCAGAAAGAAGGAATCCAGGAAAGAAATTATCTTCTGTGTCACTTTCTTTTTGTATTTATTCACATGGTGATAACATATTCTGCATGTTAAGAGGGTCTCATCAATCCAGTTGTTTGAATGTAATGAAAATTTCTTAAAATGTGCTAAAATATTAATAGTGAGAAATGTCACTCATAATGGGTAAAATGTCTTGTTCTTGGGTTGATTATTTAGAGTGATTTGTCTTTCCCATGTAATGTGCAGCACTTATGTTTTTTTATTTTATTATAAGGAGGGATTGATCAATCTGTGCTGAAGGAACTTCCTCCTGAATTGGTGGCAGAAATAGAATCATCCATGCCTCTTTGTGAGCGTGTAAAAATGAACACTCGAAAGAGAAGCACAGTGAAGGAGAAACCTAAGTACACAGAGATCAGCTCTGAAGAAGATGCTGAAAGCGAGGAAGCCTTTGAACGTAAGTTTTGTCTGTATTTGATGCTAACAGTAGTTTAAATATAGACAAGTACATTACACCACTATATTTTTGCTAGTTAAATCTCAAAGACCTAGCCCAAAAAAAGATAAGCAAGTCATTTTTTGACAAAGCTGTTTATACCTTAAAGCTAACCATACACAATGTTCTTCTGGATTGGCGATTGAGTTCAACGATCAAAATTTGGTCGGAAGAACCGATTAAAGTTCCCCACCATGAGCTGCTGATTTTAGTTTTTCCAATAAAACGACCGATGTTGTTGAGTGGTTGATCGGGAAAAATTTAAAATGGTTTTCGTTATTTTGAGTGATTCAATCGAATTTACAGAATCGCTTAAAATTATTGGTGCACCATCCAATTTTTAGGGTCAACCGACCAGTATTAGTGTTGGGACAAAAATTGGATGGTGTATTTGTGGACAGCTCCTACAGATCTCGTTCACCCATTGGTGATTGGTTGGCCCTTTGGCGTCCTGCCCAGGAAAATTTGGCATGCCTTAAAGGGCAATTATAGTGAGAAAATTGTTTTTTTTTAAATTTCTTTTAATATATCCTATAAGTCATCCCAACCACCAGGGTACCTTTAGTTTCTTTAAATTCTTCATAATCCCCGAGATATAAGCCTTTGAATATGCTGTGATTTGTAGGAGCTGCTACACCTCATCTGTCACTCAAAGGCACACACCCACACAATCCAAAGCTCCCATGCAGTACTGTCACACACTCTCTCACCCACACTATATGTACCATGTGCAACATATAGTCAAATGCTGTAGTGCTAAACACAATCAATAAACCATTAACCCAGTAAAATGAGCATAACACACTATAAAACAGCCCCTCCCCCCCCCAAAAAAAATCTTATATACATACAAAACCAGTGACTCAAATGGAACACTAATACAGTATATATAATACAGTAATACAGACTATATACCAAACAAGACATACAGTGCAATCTATGAAATATATAGACTAAAGCAACTGAAATGTAACAGGATAACAAGCAGTGTCACTGTGTTTGTGAAGGTCTCTCACTACAAGCTGCTGTTACACTGACTCTTGTCTTCAGTGATTATGATCTCAGCTAAGCAGGGGGAGAGATATGAACTTTAGGTAAAAAATAAATAACAATTAGCAAAGTTAGAGAACAGGCAGAGTTCAGTAACTTACTTGTAAAGAATCTCAGCAGTACTTGTCCTCCTCTCTCCCCCTCTGCCCCTCCCTTCAGCATATTGCAACTTTATCCCACACTTTGATTGCTTGCAGTCTAGCTCTGGAAGGGAGGGGTCAACAGGATGTCAGCACTTTATTTAAAGTCCTTTCAACTGACAATGCTCGGACTATGTATACAGCCCGTCACTGCTTGAGGGGGAGTAGACAGAGAGGGGAGGGGGACTACACAGCTTGGTACAAACTTCTGCCAGTGTGAAGAAACGAAGCCACACAGAAACATGAAAGTAAGGCAGCTTATACTAAGTGATCTATACATTGTATACAGACAGTTTTTTTTTCACTATAGTTAAAGCTAGGTACACACAGTTTGATATTCAGGCCCAGTCACCCCTATTGACCATGTGAAAATATCGTCAGTCGATATAATCCCCGAGACAGACAATGTGATACGTACTAGACTGCACGATCGTCTGAAGGTTTTATTTTATTTCTGTTAAACACAATGCTAATATAGATAATAATCAGAATTTACCAACATGTCCGATCACAATTTCATCCAATTTGAATGAAAGAAGGACTGGCATCAGTCATTGCCAAATAAAGTACCTGCTGGTATTTTGGGCCAATCGACCAAAATACTTGACCTGTGTGAAAAAGATTTTTCTAGACTTTTGAAGGTAGCGGATTGATGAGTAGAGACTTATGAAAGGGGAATTTTTTAAATATATTTTTCATACGCGGTATAAACTTTTAAACTGACTGATACAATAGGCTTATTCTGTGCCTGATATTTATCCTCCACAATTATTTTAGCATCGAGGAAAAGGCACAAAAAAGACAAATCGGATGAAGACTGGGGCGGTGGTGAACGTGAACGCCGAAGTTCCGGTGACCACCGACGCAGTGGGAATGACTCCCGGAGAAGTAGTCGATACAGAGACCGTAGTCCGGAGGATTCAGAAATGGAAGATTCTCCACCACCAAGACTCAGTGAAGGTTTGTAATTGCTACAAAGATGTACACATTGTGAAATCTATGAATATAAGTAATTTAGCGAGGAGTTCTGGGACCATGTGATTACTTTGGGAAGCCTGCTTTATTTATTCAGCAAAGAATAAGTAAAAAATTGTCACTCCAAGATCAGAGTGGCAGGATTCTTTTGTGTTTGTATTTTTATGTTTGAGTATCATTTTTCTAATAAGTGAATGAGTATGCAGCAAATAGGATTCACATTGTTAAAAACACAGCAAACACACAGCTGTATATTCAAAATAAACTGCTCATAGTGGGGCAAATGTCTTGTAAACCTTTGCTTTGAAATCTAAATGAATGAATTTCTGGGATTTGCCATTGCAAAGTGGTATCTGCAGAATTAGTTATAAGTTTAACTAGTATGACAATTATACAGTGGGAGATTAAATAGGTTGAGCGGCTCAAAGAATATTCATAGGAAGTATTGCTTAACCAGATATTAGTTGGAGCTTCTGTGACCATTGAAGTATGAGATCTTATTGCAGTACTAGGGCATTGCAAAGTATACTCACTGGCTTATTAGATATGCCTGTATAATTTGTAGTCATTGTCTTTTGTGATCTGTTGCCTACTTCTCCAACATCTAATAAAATCCTTCTCCCTGCAGTTGCCAGAAGAATGAAAAAAGAGAGACAAAAGAAACGAAAAGCTTACGAGCCTAAACTAACACCTGAAGGTATTAATGTTTTACTGCTTTTTAATTTAAGTGCCGTGTGCTTGAGTGTTGATCAGCTATAACTCCTTTTGGACAATGATTACATAATGACTTACAAAGCATTAGTTGTGTAAAATACATTTATGAAGTGCATTTTACAGGTAGTCAAGGCATTATGATTACTATTGTCACGGATAATTATTGATACAAAGGAAAATATCCAACAAATAAGAATGCGTTGTGTAAAGTGGCCTATGTGCATGCATTATATCTTACAGTACAGTATAATAGTTTATTCATGGATTTTATTTCTACTTTGTCCCTATTTACAGAGATGATGGATTCTTCAACATTTAAAAGATTCTCTTCTGCCGTAGAAACTATTCTAGACAACTTGGAAGATATGGATTTCACTGCATTTGGTAAAACTTGTCCCATAATTTTAAAAGTATAAACTAGATAAATCTGTAAATAGTAATGGATAGATACATAAAGCTGGGTACACACTGTACAGACTTTCAGTCTTCAATGGGTACATTGTATAGGGACATCTTGGCTGGCTAGCGGACGGACGCTATCTGCTCCCTATTCTATTTTCGCAAAATTTTCACTGTATGGTGTACACGCCCAGCTTTAATTTTTTGTTGAATTTCCCAACATGTTTCTACCAAAGTTTATATCCTACCCATGTAATGTTTAAAGTATTGTCTTAAAAAATTCTGTACAGTGCTGCATTACATTACGCTAAGACTAAAGAGTTAACTCTGCTGCTGTGCAATACTTTTTCTTTTAGGGGATGATGAGGAAATTCCTCAGGAGATGCTACTTGGAAAACATCAGCTGAATGAGTTGGGAAGTGAATCTGCTAAGATTAAAGCAATGGGCATTATGAATAAGGTAAATAGTAACAAGACATTACTATATGGAACTATTGTTCATTTCTATTTCTGTAGAAAAAATTCATTCTGCTGTTATAATAAATGTATATAAAAATAAAATGTAATAATATAGTTTACCACATAGTAAATGTCCAAAAGTGCGCTATAATAATATAAGATGGGCTCTAAATTGCCATATACACTTTCACTGAACTAAACATGAACTATCATGAACTAGATTTCAAAATGTAATTTTTTGTTTTTACAAAAAAAAAATTTAGATCTCATCTGAAAAAATGGTAAAATTATTGGGAATCCTCGAGAAAAATATTCAAGATGGGTCAAAGCTTTCAACTATGTTGAACCATGTAAGTATTTTTCTTTTAAGTTCTTATTTATAACATAGTGTCGTTCAATGGAATTGGAATTAGAGCTTCTCCTATACCTGGCCTTGCTATTTTGCATTAATAAGTTCTAGAAAATAAAATTGGCTTTAGCACCATTGTTTATCTTTTTCGGTCTGGTTCGGAACCATCCAGGCCATAGGGTTGTTCTGTTGCAAGAACCGTTTTAAATTATTTGTTCTTTTCCTGGTTGTTTTAGCAGTTGCATAAAAATATTGTGATCGCTCGCACTCCCGGTAATCGGATCCCAGTGCAACACGCCTAGTTTGTCCAGAACAACTGACCAATACTAACGTACAATTTTTAACGTGATCGGATCACATGTTAAAACGGGCTGGTGTGGCCTAGCACTTAATCGCAGACTTTATTAAATTGCAGACCAGGTGGATTGCGGACATGTTGACTTTCATATTTTATATTTCTTCCTTTAGTTAAACAGTAAAATTGGTAAATTGTGTACTTCGACCTGAGTGCAATTTTTCGTACATTATTCATGCTCCTACTTATCTTTCTAGAATAACGACACTGAAGATGAAGAAAAGCTGTGGCGGGATCTGATTATGGAAAGAGTCACAAAATCTGCTGATGCCTGTTTGACAGCCGTCAACATAATGACGTCTCCGAGCATGCCTAAAGCAGTCTATATAGAGGATGTAATAGAACATGTTATTCAGTACACCAAGTTCCATTTGCAAAACACCCTTTATCCGCAGTATGACCCTGTTTATAGGGTTGATCCACATGGAGGTTAGTGACATCTGCTTACAAAAAAATTGATGGGCTTCTTTATTAATTAAGAAAAAAAAATTCTTTCAAAGTTGTAACATTACCTGTATTTTAATCTAATAAATCTAATCTAATAATCTAATGTTATCTATTTGTTCTAAAGTAGTGGTGATACCAGCTAGCAGAAATAAATGTACTAACTATTGCATTCATGTATCTCTGCCATGTCTAACAAGACCAGTTAAATCTCCCTATGGCCTGGTGCAAGTTTGCGGACTAATATATGCCCAATATTCTGGCCTGAGTAGCCATCTATTAATCTGTAGCCCTTCAGTCCGAATTAAAATGACATGGGAAATATTTCGAGCTGGCCATTAATGCAGCCAATTTAAGACCATGGGTCACCTGAAATGTCTTTAAATGAAGTTATCCACCTGTTCTGGTTAGAGTTATCTGACAATGACAAAATGAGCACCAGAAATTCCATTTATAACACGTAAAGCTAACCAGGCAGAATAAACTACAAGAGGGTGTTTTGTATTCCTTATTTATTTACCTTATCTTGTTGCAGGGGGATTAATGAGCTCTAAAGCAAAAAGAGCCAAATGTTCAACTCACAAACAGAGAGTCATAGTGATGCTATACAACAAAATCTGTGATATTGTTGCAAGCTTAGCCGAACTGCTAGAAATCCAGCTTCTCACCGACACAACAATCCTTCAGGTAAAGAGTTTTCCCCTCCTTGCTAAATTACCAGCGGGTGAAGCTGCTGATTGTACTATTGTTTGCCTAGCTCTGTGGGAAGGGTAAAGTTATTTGAAGGTGTAGATGAATGTGAAAAGTAGGAACCTGGTCATTTTTGTTGATGTTTATTAGTAATAAAACCCCCTGGGTTCTTCCTAGAACTTCAGTGGTACTTACCTTTTTTCACTGCTCTGGTCCCTTTTCTGTCTTTGCATTGTGGCCAATTGGAGGAGCATGTCTTCTCATTGGCCTCACTGCCAACAGACCAAAAAAACAGACTGGAGCAGCAAAGGAAAGTTCTAAGTAAGTACTGCCGTGGTTCAAGTGGTTTAGATCCTCATCCAGGGTATTATACAGCTGGGAGTAAAATAATTGCCCTATAAGGTTAACCATTTTACTGGATGGATGTGTAACTCTGAATATATTCATATATATGTGTTAATGTTAATTTAATGTGTGAAGACTGCCTCTTCTCTCTGTTCAGAAAGTTTGATTTGTTTTTGTCTTTCCAGGTGTCTTCAATGGGTATTACACCATTTTTTGTTGAAAATGTCAGCGAGCTGCAGCTGTGTGCGATCAAGTTGGTCACTGCGGTAAGAATATAACTACAATCCTGCAATTTCACATTGTGTTACTGTTCATGGCAAGAACAATAATTAGGAAACTGATCTAATTCTGATTCTGCAATTCAGGCTACAAGTGGTTTTCCTAGCGGTTGGTTCCCCACATTCTGCTCAGCAACTGCTGGGGAAAAGAAAAAGGAAACTGATCATGATAAAAAAATAAGCTGATCGTTTGAATGCAGCCTCAGAATGTATTGCACATTTTATGCATCTTGTAGACCTGTCTTAAAGGATAACTTTACTCTGAAAATTAACGTTTTAAAAAGTACCTGGGGCAGGGAGGTCGGATTGATTATTCCTACCTCTCAAAATTCTTTCGTTAAGGAGCTACAGCAAGTACAGTTTTCATTTGCCAGGTTAGTCCTGGATGTATCTTTTATTAAAGATAGTACTGAAGCCAGGAGGAAGACTTTAGGCTGGTGCTCCTCACAGAAACAATATTGGGAGGTAGGAATTGCCAGTCCTATATCTTTGTCCCAAGTACTTTTCATTTTAACTGAATTTTAAAAAAAAATGTATTCACACAATAGTTATCCTTTAATTTTTTGGTTCCTAGGCAAACTAGTAGCAAACTCACAAACTCAGTGCTCCTTGTTATTCTGCATCTTTCATATAATTAGATTTGTTTTAACCTATATAATAATTTATTATTATTGCTTACTGGTTACAGGTTTTCTCCAGGTACGAAAAACATAGGCAGCTCATTTTAGAAGAATTGTTCACTTCCCTAGCAAGACTGCCAACAAGTAAAAGAAGCCTGCGGAATTTCAGGTACATATACCTATTGTACACTGTGGTTTTACCAATTCATGTGTGTGTTTTTAATAATGTTTAATAATTTATACTTTTCTACAAATTAGCTTAGTCACAAAACAAGTAAGGGTAAATAAAAAGTTTTCTGTCTAACATGTTAAACAAGCCCTATGTCACTTCCCTAAAGGTGCCCATACATCTATAAGATTTTACTTACCCGACCGAGCGCTCACCCGATGTTCCTTCGATCCTGCCGGAACCGCTTCTCCCGATCTTACATTCGACCGACATGCAATGAATGGGATTTTGCAATCGCATGTTGGCCGAATATAAGATCGGAAGAAGCGGTTCCGGCAGCATCGATGAACATCGGGTGAGCGCTCGGTCGGGTAAGTAAAATCTTATAGATGTATGGGCACCTTAAGTAAAGCTTGTCAGCAGATATAGAGGTTAGAAGGTTAATGTCCCTGCTATTGTTTAGCCCCTGTCTGGGAGGAAGCTCCTGCGGATTAATCGCACAATGAATTCAGTTAGGGCCCACCCCCAAAGTGTTCAGGTCATTAGATGGTGCCACATGTCATCAATCAATCAAGCAAGACAAAGCCGTAGGTCTTTAGGTTTGTACACACGTGTGATCGCGGGTGCCGACCTGCGGCGCACGATTTGTACGAACTGACGCTGGGCGATAATCGACCACTCATCCCCAAATGAGCGGCTGTTTCGGCCGATAAAGTGCACGGGCCGATTATTTGCAGAGATGGAGGGAGAGAGGTGGTGCACTCAAGCTATTGTAAAAGTTGAGCTTTTTTCTCCATTGCTTCTTACAGGATGCATTTAGAGCTTTAAATTCTTATTTTAAGGCAAGATGGCAGACTTTTTAATTTACTATAATTGGAGACTACAGCTCCCATTAATTTAAACAAATGGTTGAAGGCAAGGTTACAAGGAGAGAATTCTCTGCATTCTGTTGCATTATAAAACCTTATGAATATATTTAATTTATTTAAAACTATTTATTGTTATGTTTACTACATTTTCTGGCTAATAATATAGGTTGCCCCAGCAATTAGATGCAACGATGTCAGTAATGGTTAATCAGAATAATATTGACTTATGATTTTATATGGTTATTGTAGCATGTGAACCTGTCAACCTCTTTATCGGTCCTTGTCTTTGTCAGGTTAAATAGCAGTGATGACGATGGGGAAGCCATGTACATTCAGATGGTAACCGCTTTGGTTTTACAGTTGATACAGTGTGTGGTTCACCTTCCGTCAGACAGAGATAATTCTGAGGAAGAGTCAAATAAAAAGGTAAGTTTTAAATAAGTGGATTGGCTTTTACACCTTTGTCTTCTTATAGAACTTCATGTTGGGTTAAAGTGTTTATAAGAAACATTTATTTTACATTTTGTTCAGCTAGTGGAAGATTAATAAAGCAGGTTTATGATTGTTTTCAAACTGCCCTCTGCCCATGTGAAGTTGGTAATTGTATTGTGTGTCTAGATCGATCAAGATGTCTTCATCACAAACTCGTATGAAACAGCCATGAGAACAGCACAGAACTTTCTCTCTATTTTTCTGAAAAAGTGAGTATATCTCCGAGAACTATACAAAAACTTCTGAACAATATCACGTACCACTACAGTGTTCCCCCTAGAATTTGGATTTGGAAAAGTAAATATGCGCTATTTGTATTAGTTATTATTTTCCAATGCTTTTAAAGTTTGACACTTGTGCCTCGATATATATTTTATTTTAGCACTCGGACAATGTTATTTACTGAATGTTTATTTGTTACACAGATATTGTCTGATTGTTGAAATAAAATAAATACTTTGGCACACATGTCAAACCTACATACTCTAGATTTGCTCAAAAGTTTCCATATGTGTCTGTGAACGAAGGACAAGCAGGGAAACATGTGATGTGTTATTGCTCCAACCATTATAACTGTTACACTAATATATACACTATACATATACTGTTCCAGCAGCCAGTCCACAGAGAGTTCCGAATGATGCTTTCCCACTTGTTAGATGACAGCGGTGTGTATACCTAAATTAGCTAGGGGGAACACCCAGCTAAAAGGCACCAGGGTTAACTAAAAAGTTATACCTGTGTAAAAGTCAAAATTGTAACTATCGCAGAAAACCTGTACTTTAGTCTTTCTCTCCCCCCCCCCCCCCCCCTGCACATGCAGAAACAGGGTAGCTGATCTCCCTTTTTCCTGGGGGAAGCCCACTAAGCATGTCTGAGCCAGTGGCTTGGAGAGGAAGAGGGGTAAGAAAGGACAATAGGGTTTGGAGTTATACAGGTGTTTCTCTTGTTAAAATTACTTACAAAGGTTTAAATCTAGCCTTACATCCCACCTATATGGTAACCAGCACAGTATTTGATTGTTTTATTTGCACGGCATACGTCTCACTCCGGCACTTATACCCATTCCATTGTATCTGTATGTTACCCACCTAACTAGATGGTAAGCTCTACGGGACAGGGACCTCATTACCTCTTGTGGCAAAGCCCTAGAATTTCTATTTATATGTTATAAGTTATATATTTATGTACTGAACTATCTATGTATTTATCCCCCTTGCATGACTTTATTGTATTTTAATACTGTACAGTGCTGCGTCCCCAAGTGGCGCTATATAAATAAACATATACATACATACATACATACAAAGTGATACCTATTTTTATTTAGCAGTATAAGCGATAAGTTGGGAAAATCTTTTTGGCTTGACTTCACATTTGAATTATTTAATTTTTAAAGCTCAGTTAAAAGAAGTTGTACCAGTAGATATAATAATTATTCTTCAGGCAGAGCTCAGCAAACTCTCCCCATTCACAAGCATTGTCCATGAATAGGTTTATGAATGGAAGGGCTCAGAGGTGCCACCCCTTGTATGAGTTATTGGTACTTGTACAATTCCAAGTTGGATTTTTTTGTCAATCAAATAACACCCTCATTAGTACCTGGTTTTATTTAATAATCACATATGCAAAGATATATGCAGTTCCTGGTAAAAAAAATTCTTTCTTTAACCACACACAATTTTATGTATAACTGTTCAAACTTAAATGAATGGCGCCATCTTGTGGCCAAATTAACTTTCCTGGAAACTACTCAGATGTAATATTCCTATAAAATGATCTGTCTTTAAAACATCCTGAAAATTTGCATATTTCCTACTAAAATCAAATCCTATTGACATTTGCAGATTTTATTTACTATAATATAATTACAGCTTTCCAGTGCATATGTGGCATAGGCTGTTGTGTACACTAATGCAGGATGTGTCTGAATATGTGTTTTGAGAATAAATAAAATCATTAAACCTCAACTTCATGTTACATGGTGCCCTCTAGTGGTAAAATTGTCAAACTGTTTAAATGTTGAAGTCCATATCATCCTTTGAATGCAACTGTACCCCACACACATACATTCACATACACACACATGCACACAACTCTAGAAACACCTGTAAGTTATTTGTATTTGGGGTTTTTTTTGTACCCTGATTTGAAGTGAATGAACCTTATCATTGAACAGGTGTGGAAGTAAACAGGGGGAAGAAGATTACAGGCCGCTGTTTGAGAATTTTGTACAAGATCTCCTCTCTACTGTTAATAAGCCTGAATGGCCTGCTGCAGAACTGCTATTGAGCTTATTGGGAAGACTGCTGGTAGGCCTTTTTTTACTATCTGTTCATTTTGTATTATACCAATATGTGTACACAGTGAGTTTTTCTATAACTGTTTCCAAGTTGATACAAAGTACAAAAACCTCCTTCAGCCACCTGGGGACTCCGGATAACAGTAGGATAAAGTCCCTTCTGGTTTCAGATGTCTGCACGGGCTGTTAGCATTTTATGCAGCTTGGATTCAAGGACAACTGTATTGTATAAGCTCCATCGTTCCTTAGTCTGGGATTGATTCAATGAGAAGAATTGCTTGTTTTAGAACATGCCTTTCTATTGGTTAGGTCCTGGACAAAAAGGGTGGTGCAACAACCTTACAATTGTCTTTTAAGTGATTTAAATATTTATTACAAATCAATAGGTCTGTAATGTTTGAACCCATACTTAACTACTAGGGTTTATATGGTTTGTTAAAATCAGACTAATGTATATAACACAGTGCATGTTGGGTGGTAAGATAAAATAACATACTTTATGTTGCTTTTTAGGTTCACCAATTTAGTAATAAATCAACCGAAATGGCACTAAGGGTGGCCTCTTTGGATTATCTGGGGACAGTGGCTGCAAGGCTCAGGAAGGATGCAGTCACAAGCAAGATGGACCAAGGTTCTATAAACCGAATACTCAAACAGGTAACAAAGTTCTGAGAGCAAAACATTAGAGTTGATGAAAGTAATGGTCGGCCAGCGGTGCTTATGAAGGAGTCTGTAGAGTTTCCTATTAAAATATTCCGTTATAAAGGATTAAAATAGAAAATTCAAATAGATAAAAGCTCAACAAGCAATCTCTTCTGTCCAGAAAAATATAGAAACATGAGAGCACTGGCAGAATGCACAATACCCACGGGGAATTTTATTTAATTAGGATAGGGTTGTAAGATTGTTCCACTGACCATAAAGAGAGCTTCACCTTGTAAAATATGGATGTAAGTGAAGCAACATTGTATTGCTTTATGTTGTAGTTATATGATTGTCATATTTCTAAATATTTATTTCCATGCTGTGAATTGCCCTGTGCAGCCTGTGGATCTGTTTATTATCATTACTTTTAAAGAAAACTGCTGTTTCTACAAATGTTTTAATCTTCTTTATCCTCCAAGGCCCCAGAAGGTGAAGATGAAATTCAGCAGCTCCAAAAAGCACTTCTAGATTATCTGGAGGAGAATACAGAGACTGATCCATCATTAGTGGTAGGTTGCATCTAACCATAACATTGTATTTTGTTTGTTTTATTAAACAATTGCTGAATGTATAAAATGTGCTCCTCTCATTGGCTTGGTAGTGCAATGTGATAGATACACTAATTTATTTAATTCTTCTTTCTCTCCTTCAGTTTTCTCGGAAGTTTTATATTGCCCAGTGGTTTCGTGACACTACGATGGAGACGGAGAAAGCAATGAAGTCCCAGAAGGAGGATGACTCAGAGTCTCACCATGCGAAGGAGGTGGAGTCTACGGGAGATATTATGCGGCGAGCGGAGAAACGGAAAAAGTTTCTGAGGAGCATCATCAAAACCGCGCCGTCTCAATTTAGCACTTTGAAGTACGGTTTAGAAATAAACACCCGTTTTTCCCCGTTTTGTTTCTGACCCTATGTACTTATGTTCTTACCTCATTTTGTTTTGTTTTTTTACCGTTAGGTCCAGTTCAGACACTGTGGATTACGATGATGCGTGTTTGATAGTACGTTACTTGGCCTCTATGAGGCCGTTTGCGCAGAGCTTTGATATTTATTTAACTCAGGTAATTCAATCTGGAATTATTACAATTTTTAGGTGTTTGTGTAATTAAGTTACAATTTATATCTATACTTTGAGACCTTGGTGAACATTTTAAATTATGGTTTCGTTTTAAAGACTACGTTTTCTTTCCTTTAGATTTTGCGGGTACTCGGTGAGAACGCCATTGCTGTCAGGACAAAGGCTATGAAATGTTTGTCTGAGGTGGTTGCTGTGGACCCCAGCATTCTTGCACGGGTGAGAGTTCAGTTGACAGCAGCTATAGCACGTTGTCTTGGTCACGCCGTGTCTCTAACACTTGTGTTTTCTTGCAGTTGGACATGCAGAGAGGCGTCCATGGGAGGCTGATGGATAACTCCACCAGTGTCCGGGAAGCAGCTGTGGAATTGCTTGGGCGCTTTGTGCTCTGCAGGCCGCAACTTGCAGAGCAGTATTATGACATGCTTGTAGAGAGGATCCTGGTAAGAAGAAGCACTTGTTTGTTGATCTTATTAGAAATAATTAAAGTCTTCTAGTATACTAAAGTTTATTGTTTAAAAGTTTAATGAAAAGGAGAACTAAGGTAAAAATTAAGAATGGTCTTTTCATGCTCCAGCATTTCTGGTTGACCTGCCACTGAGGGAACCCTGGCATGGTTAAGTGCATATAAAGTTTAAAAAAAAAAATTGTGAAATGAATTGTACTGGAGGAAGCAAGGTAGGATTAAAAACTCGTACCTCCCAATATTGTGGCTGTGAGGAGCACCAGCATAAAGAAAACTGCTTCTGCCAGGCTTCCTTCTGCCTTCAGCACTATCTTTAATACAGGAAGGCCCAGGGCACTAACCTGGCAGATGAAAACTGTATGTGCTGGGGCTCCTCAACGAAAAGATACAATCGAAGAATAATCAATCCTACCACCCCCAGGTACAGTTAAGTGGATTTTACGGGGTAGTTCTCCTTTAAATTACCAGCTTTATTGATGGTTTAGATTTTTTCCTATGACAAATTTTTACCGATCACCTGCTTTTAAAGTTTACCTTGAATTTGGACTTTTATAATGTTGTATGTTAGTTCTATCTTGTACTGTAAGAGATAGTGAAATGTAGACAATCTTGAGTGTAAAGAATTTACGGAGATTATAAGGCTCAGTTATTAGGAGGAGAAAAAATGCGCCTCTGCTGTTAATTTGCAGCAACCAGTCAGATGATCCCTTTTTATTGGTTTACTATGTACCTCTTATTAAATATGCTCCTCTTATTTTGTGTGTGATGGCTGTTTAAGCCCCTAAATGTGGCAGGTATAAGGCTAGAAGATGTTCTCCTTTTATTATTCAATAGTCATTTGCTGCGTAAACATTAACAATGTTTATCATTTGTTTAATTGATTGCCATCTGTTAATTTGTGAAGGACACTGGTATAAGTGTGAGAAAAAGGGTGATAAAGATCTTGCGAGACATCTGTTTGGAGCAGCCCACATTTCCCAAAATCACTGAAATGTGTGTGAAAATGATCCGGAGAGTGAACGATGAAGAGGGTATTAAGGTAGGACTTTTATACTTTGAGGTTCAGTGTGTATTGCTTTACAGCTCTTTTCAGTGCTGTATACCATCAAGTGTGGACTATAGTTTGTTTGCATGTTTTTCGTTATATGCCTGGGATTACTATAATTGATTTCTCAGGCTTAAGTGTATCGGTCATGGGGACCATAGCTCTTTTTATAAATCCACTAAAATTCCTCATCGGTAAATACCACAGAGGTTATATGCTGATCAGTAATTCCTAAGGATGTGTTTTATGATTGGTCAGTGCTGCAGTTGCTAATTAACTCTAGAAAAGCTTCCATGTTTTTTATGAATGTACTATTGAAGAACCATAATTTAGAGGGTAATACCTTGTGCGTAGTTCATTTGCTGGTTTTCCTGCAGTGTAATATATTCTATGCGTTTGGGTCCTGTTGTTAATGCAGTACACTAGTACCTACACATTTTATATCTGCTGTGATTTACATTAAAGGAATATTTCACTGAAATATACTATTCTTTTAATGCATTGATCGAAGAACCTGCTCAATGCACTGCTAGCTGCACTGACAGGCCCCGAATGTTTCCGGTTTCTCTTTAACTATAACGCACGTTATCGCGCATGCGTGTTATAGTTAGTGAAGCGGCCGGTAGTGAATTGCGCGAAAGGTAAATTTTTTAACTGTTCCTTCCTGGCTCCTTTGAAATTGATTGAAGAACGGGATGTAAGGCAATGTTCCTTAACCTCCCATTCTTCAATCAATGTATTAAAGGAATATTTCACTTTTTCAGTAAACTATTAATTTAAATACAGGTATATCTCTTATCATTTACACATAGAAATGTATAAATTCATGTACAGTCATTTGTTATATTGGTTGCAAAAATCTAAGGGATATGTAAACTGGAATTTGTTTATTTTTAATTACCCATTAGTGGAAACTATAATTCATCCCAACTATCACTGTACATTTTTTGTTGATCTGCCCCTATTTCATTAGATATCCAATCAGAAACATCTTCAGGGTTATTCAATAAAAGTTCTTATATTTTGAAATGGTCCTAATTTTGCCCCAACAAATTTTAAACAATACGAACTTTTATTGAATAACCCTGCTTACATTTTAGCATTTCTGTATGCAGTTTTGCTGCAGCTGGAATGGTTTGACAGTTGGTGTGCAGTCAGGTCAGTGGTCAGAGCCTGAGCAAACAAGTATTGTATTGAAGGCATGCAGCAACACACATACTTTAGAGTAAGTGCTACTTACATGTATTTATTTATAGATTAAGATGATGCAAAGTCATTTTTTCAGTATACATACACTTTAAGTTCTATTTTTCATCATCAAAGAAATCTTGCAAAAGCTTAATGTTAATTCCAAGTTTTTTTTTTTCCAAGTTTTTTTTTTTTAAAAAAAACCTCCCCTGCTTTAAATGTTGGTTAACAGGGTATAACTTGCTGCTACATGTATCCTATTTAGTAATACATACATTGAAAACAAGCTTATTTTTTTTTCTAAAAGAAAAAAACTCTAGATTGGGCAGTGTGTGTTTTGTATAGTTTGTTCCATCAGTTTACCAAATCAATCTTCACCCTTTTAATACATAAACTGTAGGTACGTCACCCAGAATCGTTTATAGCTGTCTCTTCATCAATATTTATAGATTCTTTTCTTTCATACAGAAACTAGTGAATGAAACATTCCAGAAGCTCTGGTTTACTCCAACTCCTCAAAATGATAAAGAAGCAATGACCAGGAAAATATTGAACATCACAGATGTGGTAAGTGTTTGGATGCTGGTCTATACTACATGTTATTTAATCCCTGCTATTTGGTGGTAAGACTTAATATTCAGATATGTTGGTTGTCCCCTATAACCTGATCTGTTGTTTACTGAGTGGCCTGATGGGAGATGTGAAAAACACTTACATTTTCATACTATATTATTGTTGGGTATGTGGCCCACTTGTTGCTCAATGACAACTGATTAATAATTACACCTCATTTAAACAATCTAGCAAACCCTACATTGTGTATTTTTATACAGTTTTACCTAATAGTTTCTAAACGTACCAGAATCTGTCTGGCTTCGGCCATTTGGTATACACAGAATACACAATGCCCTTACCATGATTACCATTTAAAAGAATTTGCTTTCCTTACTCATTTAAGAATTAGGAGAATTCTCCTGTACTGGACGTGTATTTGTATAAATCTTAGAATTTCTTTTCTCGGATTGTACTATTAACACTTCTTCTGTTTAACGCGGAATGTCTGTTTTTGTTTTTATAATTATTTCTTAACACATCTTTAACTTTTTTGCAGGTGGCAGCATGTCGAGATACTGGCTATGACTGGTTCGAGCAGCTGCTACAGAATGTAAGTTTAATATCCACCAACAAAAGCCTTATATTTTGGAGACAGGCTATATAGGACTTGTCAATGTAATTTCCCAAGCAAAATTTGTTGTCACATTTTTTCACACTTAAAATATATTATGTCCCATTATTGCTCTATGTGATGTGCCTGTTTTCTTAGTGGAAAACTGGGTACACACACTGCAGATTTGTATTAGATGAAATACAGAATCTGTTGAAACTGCAAGGTTCTTTACTGTAAGAGTTTACTTTGCATCTTTGATTAGGGATTGCATAGAAAGACCAGAGATACATTGTTGTAATCAACAGTTTCTTGCTTGTTAGTAAGGGAAAATGTGTAAAACCTCTCCTTAACAGAATCTTTTTCTTTTTGTGTGTGTTTTAGTATTTCTGTTGTAAATTCAAGAAATGTTTTGTATAGCTGCTGAGAGTCCAGTTTGTGAACCAATCATGGGGAATATTGTAGTACTGAATCTATTAAATCGTATTTTGCTCCTGCAAAATGTTTGGTTTTAAGTATTTTAAAGGGTTTCCTTCTCTAGTGTGGTGTTTCTTTCAGGAAAATTAGAATGCTTGCTTTAAAGGGAAAGTTTCACTTAACAAGGAAAAACTTAGCAAATAACCTTTTCAAGGCACAGTTTTATTATTTACAGGAAATCATTGTTTTTATGAATATAAATAGTTTATTTAAGAGAATTCCATTGTATTTTATACTCTTGCCGTTCGTTTATATTCAATGACTAGTGTCTATGGAAAACAATCTTTAATAGTTACATTTTCTGAACTCTCGGGGAATCCATTTTTTTTAAAGAAATATGTTTTCTTTGTAGCTTTTGAAGTCAGAGGAGGATGCTTCTTATAAACCTGTGAAAAAAGCCTGTACACAGCTTGTTGATAATCTTGTAGAGCACATACTGAAATATGAGGAGTCCCTAGCAGGTATGTTACTATCATATGTTTGTTGACTAACTAATCTCTTTAATTATGTTTTCCCCATGGATACATGGTACATTTGACCTTTATACATTTTTTTCAGACTCTGACAGCAAGGGTGTGAATTCAGGCCGGTTGGTGGCTTGCATTACCACCTTGTTCCTGTTTAGCAAGATCAGGGCCCAGCTCATGGTGAAGCATGCAATGACCATGCAGCCATACTTAACCACTAAATGTAGCGTAAGTATTCTAGTGTCCGTTTATTTCTATAGAAAGTTAAAAATCAAAGTATATTACATCTACAAATGTTTTACAGAATTTGAAAGTATATATATATATTTGTTACGCACGCACACCCAAACCCCTTTTTGTCTTACTTACCTATTCCTAAAATGCACCTAAAAGGATTTACAGACCCCAATCCCTGAACGGCATTTCTCCTTCAGTCGAGCAACTTCTGGGTGTGAGCCATTAATCTAATAGCTGGCCTCTTTTGCCACTGTGCATGCTCGTAACCTTCTCACAGTGGTAGAAGCTGAACCTGCAAGTGGGGGATTGGGGTCTGTAAGTCCCATTAGGGTAGACTTAAAGGGAAACTATAGTGAAAAAAAAACTTTGTCTGTATACAATGTATAGATCACTTAGTATAAGCTGCCTTACTTTCATGTTTCTGTGTGGCTTCGTTTCTTCACACTGGCAGAAGTTTGTACCAAGCTGTGTAGTCCCCCTCCCCTCTCTGTCTACTCCCCCTCAAGCAGTGACGGGCTGTATACAGAGTCCGAGCATTGTCAGTTGAAAGGACTTTAAATGAAGTGCTGACATCCTGTTGACCCCTCCCTTCCAGAGCTAGACTGCAAGCAATCAAAGTAGCAATATGCTGAAGGGAGGGGCAGAGGGGGAGAGAGGACAAGTGTTGCTGAGATTCTTTACAAGTAAGTTACTGAACTCTGCCTGTTCTCTAACTTTGCTAATTGTTATTTACTTTTTACCTAAAGTTCATATCTCTCCCCCTGCTTAGCTGAGATCATAATCACTGAAGAGTCAGTGTAACAGCAGCTTGTAGTGAGACCTTCACAAACACAGTGACACTGCTTGTTGTCCTGTTACATTTCAGTTGCTTTAGTCTATATATTTCATAGATTGCACTGTGTGTCTTGTTTGGTATATAGTCTGTATTACTGTATTATATATACTGTATTAGTGTTCCATTTGAGTCACTGGTTTTGTATGTATATAAGATTTTTTGGGGGGGAGGGGCTGTTTTATAGTGTGTTATGCTCATATTGCTGGGTTAATGGTTTATTGATTGTGTTTAGCACTACAGCATTTGACTATATGTTGCACATGGTACATATAGTGTGGGTGAGAGAGTGTGTGACAGTACTGCAGGGGAGCTTTGGATTGTGTGGGTGTGTGCCTTTGAGTGACAGATAAGGGGTAGCAGCTCCTACAAATCACAGCATATTCAAAGGCTTATATCTCGGGGACTATGTAGAATTTAAAGAAACTAAAGGTACCCTGGTGGATGGGATGACTTATAGGATACATTAGAAGAAATTTAAAAAAAACAATTTTCTCACTATAATTGCCCTTTAAAAATAAATAAGTAGAACGAAAATGCAATTTGGATGGGGTGATTATTTTACATTTATATATAATGGCTGTTTGAGGGGGGGGGGATGTTTTAAAAACCTATTTATACTTAAAATTAATTAGAAACAAGCTAATGTGCCAGTCAGATCTGGGGTGTAGAGGAGGTTTTGGTTTTGTCACTTTAGTATTTAGAAAGTTAGTGTGAGAAGCACATCAATAAGATGATATGAAAAATACACAGATTTGTTCTTTGTGGTAGAAGAAACGGCTTTTTATTGCCTGGTTTGAAGTAGAAGATTCAGCATTTCCATGTTTCATTTTACAGACACAAAATGACTTCATGGTGATTTGCAATGTTGCAAAAATCCTAGAGCTGGTTGTGCCTCTAATGGAACATCCGAGTGAAACATTCTTAGCCACAATGGAGGAAGATCTTATGAAGCTCATCATCAAATATGGCATGACGGTAAGGAAAGAATGGCATGTTATGTGTACAAGCACAGGTCTGTTTATGAAAGTATGTTGAAAACAACGGTTAAATTAATTGGTGTTTCTATATATTTAATAGTGTATCACATGCTGTTATAGTCTGTATGGGTTCTGCGAGCTAAGCAGTTCATTATAAATTCCTTATCCATAGGGTTAATAGATATATCTAGAGTCACTTTACAGTTTAATTTTTCTATTAATTCATAATTGACAACATTTTTGCCAAAAAGGTGAATCTGGATGCAAATAGTAACATTACGGGCAAAGGATTTTATATGGAACTACATGGATGCTCCTTCCTCTGGATCAGCTGTTAGGTTGGGTTAAAAAAAAAGGGTGAAAAGGTTGGACTTGATGGACGTCTGTCTTTATTCAACCTTACCGGTAATTACTAAGTTACTAAGAAAACCTTTCTGGGTTGTATGATGTATGTCTGTTCCGTTAACTCTTAATGATCATTATGACCACAGTTTAACACTTAAAGATGTAGAGTGGGTTGTGTAAAATGTTAAGATTTTCAAGGTAAATTAAAGTGATGAACGTAGTTTGATTCTTGGGATTTTTTTTTTTTTGTCTTACCTCCCGTTCTTCAATTAATGTAACTGGAGCGAAAATACAGGAGTTACTAGCAAGATCCACTGCTGGCTCTTCTAACATTTCCTAACTGTGCCCGGCTTAACTAAACTATACCGCACATAAGAGTGCACGCGCGCTATAGTTTAGTTAAAGCCGGAAGCAGATCGGGACCCGTCAGAGGAGACAGAGGTTGATCACACTCGCGGGTAAGTTTTTCTTCTCTGTCCTCGCTCCTGTTAAATTTATTGAAGAAAGAAAATTAAGACATAGCTTGAGGAATTGGTTAATTTTTGTTTACTCTTTTTAAGTAAATGAAATTACGTTTACAGTCGTCTGTGTACTTGTTAATACATTTACAGTCGGTGCACTTGTTAACACCTCCCCATGTTTGATAGGCTTGAAAATGATTAAACTAACTAATCTCCCTTATTTTAAAGGTGGTACAACATTGTGTCAGTTGCCTTGGAGCCGTTGTAAATAAAGTTACTCAAAATTACAAGTTTGTGTGGGCCTGTTTCAATAGGTATTATGGTAAGTGTTTTCTTTTGCAGTTCTATATATTTTAGTTTACATTACACTGGCATGAATTGACTTGTTTGGCTATCACAGTTCTCTGTAAACAACTTGGGTGCTTTGTTATTGGTTAATTATTTTTAACTGTTTTCTTATGCGATGCGTACCAAATTGTTTCTGCATTAACACTTTACATTATTAATATCTCGTTTAGGTGCTCTGTTAAAGCTAAAAAGTCAACACCAAGAAGATCCAAACAGTACAATAGTGACCACAAATAAACCAGCTCTCCTGCGTTCCTTGTTTACTGTCGGAGCACTGTGTCGCCATTTTGATTTTGACTTGGAAGATTTTAAAGGCAACAGCAAAGTAAATGTTTTTTTTTTTTTTATATATATATATATATATCCCCTTATATTATTTAACTATATATCTTCATAGGAGATTTTTAAGACTGAGTTTTAAGGAGCTACCAATGTGGTGGGAGGTATAGATTATTACATATAGGAAAGTTGTATATGTGTGTATATGTGTACTAACTCACTATTACCATTCAAATAACCATCAATAAATGTATATAAAGTATAGCACTGACTTACATTAAGTACAACACAAAATATACAAAATACATAAACTTACTTACAGAGCTGAGATCCCTATTTGAAAATGGAATGGTCCAATGGCCGCTTAAACCACACCCCTGGGTCTGCTCCATGTGAAAGGAAGTGTAACCCAAAAAAAAGTTTCTGATACACAGGATGTGATGTGTATTGTAATGGACATATACACCAAGGCTCCTTATATACCACCTCCAGCCTGTAGGGGGTGTCAGTGAGTAATAAAAGACAAGACATCCCTGCTCTCTATTGCTAGGAAGAGAGAAAGTGAAAGATTGTGGTGTGTGCTTTCTCTATTGCTAGGAAGAGAGAAAGTGAAAGATTGTGGTGTGTGCTTTGGAGAGATAATGAATGTAATGCAATACCTTGTGTATAAAATCCTGTGTACAAGACCCTGTGTATAAGACCCTGTGTAAGTTTTTCTGACAAAAGTCTGTCGCCTGTGTATTTTGCAGTAACTCCTGCTATTAACCTGATTTTTATTGACCAATTGGTGTTAGAAATACTCATATGAAAGCTAAGCCCTCCCAATAATATTAAATTACTGGTAAAAAATAGTTTTCACTGAAAAAAGATTTATCATTTAACAAGACAGAAAGGTCAAAATGTTGCAAGACAAAAGTGTAGTCGCCTACACAGAAAATGATCTACTTTACAGCCAATCCAAAAATGTCAGCAAATTAAATGGTGCTGTGAGATCCAAATTTAATATCTTGTATGACTTCCATGAGCTTGAAGGACAGCATCCATGCGGTTTGGCAAGATTCATACAATTTATTGATGAAATCATCAGGAATAGCCATAAAACAAGTCTTGCATGCCTCCCAGAGTTCATCAATATTCTTTGGTTTCGGCTTCCACGCTTCCTCTTTCATCCTACCCCACATATGCTCAATGATGTTCATGTCAGGTGACTGGGCGGCCAATCCTGAGCATCTTGATCTTTGCCTTAAGGAACTTGATGTGGAGATGGAAGTGTGCGATGGATCACCATCTGCTGCAGAATTTGGCCTTTTTTATGGTTGGGAATATATGAGGTGCTAAGATTTCTTGGTATTTTACACTATTGATGTTGCCTTCCACCCTGCAGATCCCTCGCACACTCCCACTGGATGTAACCCCAGACCATGATTTTGCCTCCAGCAAACTTCACTGTTTTCTGGGTAAATCTCAGCTCCATGCAGGTTCCAGTAGTTCTACTGCAATATTTGCGGTGACTGGTGTAATTCAATAGAAGATTCATCTGAAAAATCCACCTTTTGCCACTTTCCAGCGCCTTCCTTTTAGCAGTCGTGGGACTTGGCAATGCCACACGGTTTTTCAATTGTCTTTTGTTTATGCTGGCTTATGGGCACTGATTCGACCATGGAGGACATTTCGAACGAATCCAACAAACTGTTCTGGGTGACACAGGGATTTCAGGTGACCAGTCTCCTGTAGCTCTGATGCAGTTGAAAAGGGCTTGCCTTGGATTTTCAGCCAACAAACGGTCTCTCAAGCAGTTGTCTTGCTGGGTCTGCCTGACCTGGGCTTGTCAAAAACTTCTCCAGTCTCTTCAAATCTTTTCTTATCCCTGAATCGACGCTGCGAGACTTGAAGGTGTGCGCCACTCGCAGTGGATTTGGTCTTCAGAATCTTAGGCATGTTTGCAGAGGTCTATTTGCAGTTGATGTAAGGTCAGTGTACTGGGGTCTTTTATACACCTGACACCTAATTGATCCATTATTACTCACAGTGAAGCCATATGACAAGGCGACAACACTTATGTCTTTGCAAATATTGACTCAATGGGCTTTACAAAGCTGTGAATATAGAATACTTTTTGTTAGTTTTGTTTTGCATTGAAACATTATTACAAAAGCTGTTTGGTGAATGAACCATTCTTGAAACAAAATCTGCATTAGAATTCTTGTTAAGCGGCACTTCAGGTCTATTTGTACACAAAGACGACTTTTGTTAGAAACTGTATAAGACCCTTTGTATAAGACCCTGTGTATAAGATCCTGTTACCACCTGTTGGAGGGGAGATTATTGGACAGACAATTTACCTTATTGATACAAACTCTGAGAAAAAAGATAGTGTACACCAACTTACAAGGCCACACATATACAGGCCTGGTCAATATTCAAAGTGGTGCACCATAGACAGGGACACCCCCGATTACTGCACATGTTTTGTGGGAACCTGTTTATGTGCACTGTCTGCTTTGTGCCAGACCACCAGTGTAACACACTGTGCCATGCTACTCATAATCTTCCATAAAGCAGTGATCTGGACAAATTGGTGGCAGCGTTGCTGGTATTCCATTTATTCTCCCTGTTTTCTCTGTATATTGTTCTCTGTATTAAGCTATGGAGATGCTACTGAAAGTATTGATTTAAATCCTCCTGTCCTTGTCCCTGCAATGAAATGCCCCAGTTGCGACTCGGTAGCTCTACCAGGCCCAATTGCCAAACCCTATTTTTAAACTTGATCCATTTGATAGGGTAACTAGGGAGTGGACTGATTGGCTAGAACAATTTGAAATGGCAGCCACAATTAATGGTTGGGATGAAGGTGCTCACTTGCAAGTCCTTAGCCTTTTGCTTAGTGGTAAAGCCAGGCGGTATACCAAGGATTTACTATAATACTGAAATAAAAAGCAGTTATCAGTTAAAAATTCCTCTGAAGCATTTTTTTTTTCAATTAGATCTGTATAAAAGAGTATATAAAGGATAAATCCATTTCTTTAGGTAAACTGGGAATGAGAAATATTTGTTTATAAGGTTAGATATTAGGGCATGTAATAATAACATGATGCTGTGAGGTACTTCTATTATAATATATGAGGTACCAACACCATTCCATGGTGAATATAAATAAGTATTAACCAGCATGTTTAGTTTCAACCACACGTGTGGCAGGATTGCCTAGGTCTACTCTCAGCATGCAGGAACATCCTATTTGGTTCCTCTGGAAGCTGGTGACTGTGAGTAACCGTTTAAAATATACCTGTGTAAAGATTCTATATCCACTATATCCACACATAGCAAAACATACACACACATAGTCAGGGCCGTCTCGCTAATGAGCCACATTGAGACAAAGTAGCAGAGCGGCACTTTGTCTCTGTGGCTCAAAAGCGGCATATTTCAAATTTTTTTAAAAAAAAAAGCAAAAAACGAATCTACATGGGCCGGCGTGGGTGGAGAGGAGGAAGACGCCGCATGTGAGGGCGGAGCTTCCTTAAGGACCCTTCAATCGTGCGCCGCAGCGCCAACCCGAGTCCCCGACATCACACAGACCATAAGTCATACAATCTACTTCATACCTGGAACTTTGTAAGTGCCCCCGTGCCCAGCCGCCTACACTGGTCCGGACTGCCTCTGCCTTGTCTGGGGATGAGGAACGAAAGGTCCGGTGACCGGATCGCTTCCGGCTTCTGCTCCCTGCTGCTCTGAGTCCTGCCCACCGGTGCCGTGGGGGCCGTGCTGTGTCTCCCATCGGGCTGGGGAAGGAAGGTGAGCGGGGGAAGTCGTTATGGGGGCCAATTGGGCTTGGGACAAGAAATTACTCAGGGAGGGAGCCTCATGTTCTTCATACTCCACTCAAGACATACTGGGAATTGTAGTCCCATGGGACTACCATTTTACCCATGATTCCTCTCCCAGAATCCAATCATCCTCAGGTAGGGGGCCCCAGCCTGAAAGAACATGAGGCTCCCTCCCCTGGTAATTTCTAGGGGTCATCTACTGCCCCTCCCCTGTACCACCACCCCAGGGTATGTACAGTATGGTGAGTGTGTATGTAAAGTATGGGAGAGAGTGTATAGTACAGTATGTGAGACGGTGTTATTGTACAGTATGGAGAGAGTGTGTAGTGTAGTAGGTGACAGTGTGTGGGAGATGTGTAGAGAGTGTGTAGTACAGTATGGTGAGAGTGTGTATGTACAGTATGTGTGAAAGGTGTATGTACAGTATGTGGAGAGTGTGTATGTACAGTATGTGTGAGAGTTGTGTATGTACAGTATGGTTGAGGTGTGTATGTACAGTATGTGTAAGAGAGTGTGTATGTACAGTATGTGGGTGTATGTACATATGTGTGGAAAGATGTATGTACAGTATGTGTGAGAGTGTGTATGTACAGTAGGTGAGAGTGTATGTACAGTATGTGTGAGAGTGTGTATGTACAGTATGTGTGAGAGTGTGTATGTACAGTATGTGTGAGAGAGGGTGTATATGTAC
The DNA here is from genome assembly GCA_019447015.1 of Hymenochirus boettgeri. Lineage (NCBI taxonomy): Eukaryota > Metazoa > Chordata > Amphibia > Anura > Pipidae > Hymenochirus > Hymenochirus boettgeri. Next base: position 385,014,205 of record CM033469.1, on the reverse strand, counting down.
AGTATGTGTGAGAGAGTGTGTATGTACAGTATGTGTGAGAGAGTGTGTATGTACAGTATGTGTGAGAGAGTGTGTATTGTACAGTTGTGTGAGAGAGTGTGTATGTACAGTATGTGGGTAGAGAGAGTGTGGATGTACTAGTCTGTGTGAGAGAGTGTGTATGTACAGTATGTGTGGAGAGTGTGTATGTACAGTATGCTGTGGGAGGGTGGATGTAGTAGGTGAGAGTGTGTATGTACAGTATGTGTGAGAGGGTGTGTATGTACAGTATGTGTGAGAGGTGTGTATGTTACAGTATGTGTGAGAGGTGGTGTGTATGACAGTATGAGAGAGGGTGTGTATGTACAGTATGGAGAGAGAGTGTGTATATACAAGTATGGGGAGAGTGTTATATACAGTATGTGTAAGAGTGTGTATGTACAGTATGGAGAGAGTGTGTATGTACGTATGTGTAAGAGTGTGTATACAGTATGGAGAGAGTGTGTATGTACAGTAGTGTGAGAGAAGTGGTATGTACGGTATGTGAGTGTGTATGTACAGTATGTGAGAGAGAGTTTATGTACGTTGTGTGAGAGGCTGTGTATGTACAGTATGGGAGAGAGGGTGATGTATATACGTAGTGTAAGAGAGTGTGTATCCTGGCTGCTCTTTTTTATAGGAAGGAAAGGGCCAGGTCTTACTGCAGAATTTTTTTTTTTTTGATGACTGGTTGCTAGTTAGATTGGAGTGGTGGGGAGAAATAGATACACACACATTGGGACACAAATGGAATACACATAGACACACACATAGAAAACGTAAATAGAAACACACATGGACACACACACATGCATTAAGGGGAAGTTACCCTCTGTGACTTTTTCCCCTACCTTAAGTATCTCAGTAATACTGGTAACAAGCAGGGCCATCTCGCTAATGTACCCATGGGAAATCTACTTCCGCGTATGGCCCATTTACTCACGTGACGCCGACATCATCACATAGTGATGTCTGACGTCACTCTCTAGGACCGTCCATTGCGGGGCGCTCTACAAGCCTGGTGCTGTCTGATACGGCACGGAGGAAGGCAGCCCTTAGGACCTAGCTGTAAGTGTATCGATCTTCCAGCGACAGAGAAGTGGTGTGTATGTGTGCTAACCATTAAATCAAAGTTTTTGCCAATGATTTACCTGTATCTGTGTGACAACTATTTATTATAGTTTGTGCCATGATTTTACCAGATTGGGTGCCAACCATTTATTAGAGTCTGGGTGCCAAACTATTTATCAGAGGTTGTGCCAAGATTTCAACCAGTATCTGGTGGCAACCATTATGAATTTTTGCCACTGATTTTACCATTATCTGTGTCCAACCATTTATTAGCAACTGAGTGCCATCCCTTTATCAGAGTTTGTGCCACTGATTTTACCAGTTTCTGTGTTCCAACCATTATTAGAGTCTGGCTGCAAACCATTTATCAGAGTTTGTGCTGCAGATTTACTATATCTGTGTGCCAACCATTTATTAGAGTCTGGGTGCCAACTATTTATCAGAGTTTTGCCAACGATTTTACCAATTGGTGGCCAACCATTGTATGTGTGAGAGATGGGTGTATGTACAGTATGCATGAGAGAAAGGGTGGTGAGAGAATGTGAGAGATAGCAGGATAGAATATGTATGGGACCTTTACTGTCTGTTTTCACCATATGGGACCTTATGTCTGTTTCACTGTATGGGACCTTTAAGCTGTTCTCACTGTTATGGGACCTTTAGTCGTTCTCACTGTATGGGACTTTACCGTCTGTCTCACTGTATGGGACCTTACCGTCGTTTCACTTATGGACCTTACGTCTGTTCTCACTGTATTTGGGATCTTTACGCTGTGTTCTCACTGTAGGGACTCTTACTGTCTGTTCTCACTGTATGGGAACTTTCGGTCTGTTCTCACTGATGGGACTTACGGTCTGTTCTCACTGTATGGGACTTTATTAGTATTCGCACGTGGGGAATTTAGGTCTGTTCTCACTGTATGGGATCTTTACAGTCTGGTTCTCACTGTATGGGATCTACAGTCTGTTATCACGTATGGACCTTTACAGTCTGTTCTCACTGTGTGGGACCTTTACAGTCTGTTCTCACTGTGTGGGACCTTTACTGTCTGTTCTCACTGTGTGGGACCTTTACAGTCTGTTCTCACTGTGTGGGACCTTTACTGTCTGTTCTCACTGTGTGGGACCTTTACTGTCTGTTCTCACTGTGTGGGACCTTTACTGTCTGTTCTCACTGTGTGGGACCTTTACAGTCTGTTCTCACTGTGTGGGACCTTTACAGTCTGTTCTCACTGTGTGGGACCTTTACAGTCTGTTCTCACTGTGTGGGACCTTTACAGTCTGTTCTCACTGTGTGGGACCATTACTGTCTGTTCTCACTGTATGGGACCATTACTGTCTGTTCTCACTGTATGGGACCATTACTGTCTGTTCTCACTGTATGGGACCTTTACTGTCTGCTCTCACTGTATGGGACATTTACTGTCTGTTCTCACTGTATGGGACCTTTACTGTCTGTTCTCACTGTACATGTGTTAGATATTGTTAAAAGGCATTTCATATGGTTAGATTAGCTTTAGATAGTTTGTTAGGTTAGGCTAGGTTAGAATAGTTAGGTAAGTTAGGGCCCTATTAAAAGGAACCTTGACGTGGTGGCAGGTTATTTTGGGCAAAATTGTTTATTCTTCTGTTATTATGGTGTTGATTATTGTCTATTTAAAGAAAATGTACAAATAAATGGTGCCAAGTTCAAAATGACAAAATGGCTAGCCGCACTCCCACCGTCAAAGCCCCGCCCACGCACAAGCCACACCCACACACAAGTCACACCCACAAACAGGCCACACCCACTTTGCTCCGGCGGCAATCTGGGTTTGCCTCAGGTGGCAAAATCCCTAGAGACACCCCTGCACATAGTTTGCATTGCACCAACAGGCACACTTTTGCTAGTGTAGATAGGTAGATAGATAGTTAATTCTATCAGCAAAACTTTGGTTTATTGGCTCTCAGGATTGATGGAATTGCAGTATTCTAGGTACTAAACTTGCAAACACATAGCTTAAAGAGCTTGTATAACCCCTAAAATTGTTCTGCTTGTCAGAGATGTAACTTGCAGGAAGCTGTGAAAAAATAAAACAGAAGTACATAAATCATATGGAAGAAGGGTAGGGCAAGTTCCCTTTACTCCTGTTGGTTATTGTGTGCAACAATCAATGATTAGGTGCTAGTGTCAATAGTTTTGATTTAGAAAATACTTTAATAGCAAATTGAATAATATTTAGTTCAGCTTGACTTGTTTAGTAATTAAATTCAAGGAACTTCAATTACTACACAATTACAGTTAAATAAATAAAAACCTTTCCAGTTTTTTCAGGGGATAATAGAATTAGACTCTCTGTAAATTGCCACATGACCGATATTTCATCCTGATCAATCATCCGGCCTGATATGCTTGTCAGATCGGCCATGTTATCGCCTGTGTATTCTGACACAGCGAATCATACTCAGCAGATTACCCTGCAATCTAATATAAATTGATCTGAACGATTTGACTAAAAGCTGCTTGATTGGTTGTGCAAAAATATTGTATGCTACTGCTTTAATTTTAACCAACACACTAAAAGATTGTGTTCATTAAAATTGACAGTGAACATATATATAGGCTAGTTCCCTCTCCCAAAGAACTGACTGATGAATAAGTCTAACGATTTATTTTGTAGTCATTCTGTCAGGTCCCTATGTGTAGGTACAAGGTTACTCTCCTCATTTAATCTTTCTCGCAATTCTTGTTCTGTAAAATTGACAATCATTTTGCCTTTCTCTCTAGGTTAACATCAAAGATAAAGTTCTAGAACTATTGTTGTATTTTACAAAACATTCAGATGAGGAGGTGCAAACTAAAGCCATTATTGGTCTTGGTAAGAATGTTTTTTTATTAATAATGTGTGTTAAATGTGTGCACACTATTGGCATTAAATCACAAATTAACCAGATCCCTTAAATAACCACTCACGTTTCAATAAGCATTCAGTTTGTCGAATTTATTTGGCAGAGGCTGGGTACTCACCATATTATAATTCCAGCCAACCAACTAATATTACTATGTATTGATTGGTCGGCTGTATATTTATTTCGGTTACTTATTCGTCCCGGTCAGGTATGTTGGTCTAATTGGACCACACGATTGGGCACGGCAAACTGACATCCTCGGCTACTTTTACCGAGACAAATTGTGATTTGTCCCAGCCGTCAATAGGGGCAAAGTGTCTCGGGCTGTGTGTACCCAGCCTAAGATCTATTTGTTGTATACAATTACAAACCTTGTTTTGTTTGTGTTTCCTTTGTGGTCGGAATTTGGGGACATTTCAGGACTCATTCATTATTTATGCTATAAACGTGTTAATCAATTCGACCTCTGTGGTTTCTCTACTTTTATTTTTTCTCTCCTAGGGTTTGCATTTATTCAGCATCCAATTCTTATGTTTGAAGTGGATGTCAAAAATTTATATAACAACATCCTGTCCGATAAAAATTCCTCTGTAAATTTGAAAATTCAAGTTTTGAAAAACCTTCAGACCTACTTACAAGAAGAAGATACTCGGATGCAGCAGGCTGACAAAGACTGTAAGTAATAATCTGTGTAATGCAAAGAGCAGGAAGGGTAGGGCACCCAAGGCTGTATTCAAGTGCATTACGGTGGTTATATTCAAAAGGAGAAGGAAATAGTTTTGTTAATCTGTGCATTCCTATGGGATTGTGGGTAGAGATTTGATATGTTAAAGGGCATGTCCACCCCTTTTTAGGAATTTTTCTGTAATGTAGGGCTCCCTCCCTCAGGCCCAACCACCATATTACGTTTCACAGAAACTCCCCCGATCATTACTTTCCTTACCTATCTCCTCCGCAGGGGGAGAGAGGCAAGCAGGGGGCTGGACCGGCAGCCGCGTCCATGATTGGCTGAGAGGCAGCCAATTATGGACGCGGCTTCCGGCTATCCAGAACGCTGGGGGAGAAAGGTATGGTAAGTAATGATCGGGGAAGTTTCTATGAAAAAGTACTATAGCGATTGGGGCTGGGGGAAAGAGCCCTACACTACAGCAAAGGGCTTTTGTGCTAGGAGGAGGGAGAGCAAAACGGGAGGGAGAGGGAGGGCTGCAGTGCCCATGGCAAAATTCTCCCGGAGCAGAGACAGGAGGCAGAGTCCTATATGGGCTCTGCCAGGCTCCTGGTGGGCAATTTTGGGACTTTGTGGGGACATTACAGGAGAACCATTTGGAGCAGAGATGTAAGGTAAGGATTATATTACACTACACAGTGGGGGCAGTAGTGGGTTAAATGATAGTTTTGGGGGAGGACATGCCCTTTAAACTGTTTGATCTTTATAAAATATAGTTCTTAAATGAAAGTTCTTTATTACTAATTCCCAGTTTAAAAAGCTCTTAAGCACATTGTACTAGAAGAGAAGTTGAGTGTTTTGTTACAATAGACTATTCTGTCACACATCCTTAAACCGGAAACTGACACTGTCTCCTGAACACACACACACATTTATTTTAAATGAGAACTATCGTGTGTATAAAGTTTTTTTTTTTAAATAACCGTTAAAATGAAAAGTACTTGGGAAAGGGTTATAGGCCTGGTAATTTCTCCAATTGTATCCAATACTGTGTATTTAACTGGTAATTCCTACCTCCCAATATTGTTTCTGTGAGGAGCACCAGAACAAGAAAACTGATTCTGCCAGTCTTCCTCCTGACTTCAGCACTATCCTTAATACAGGATTAGTCCAGGACTAACCTGGCAAATGAAAACTGTATGTGCTGCAGCTCCTCAGCAAAACGATATTGTGAGGTGGGAATAATCAATCTACCTCCCTGTCCCAGGTACTTTCCATTTTTAAAAAGTCAATGTTTAGAGTCTAGTTTTCCTTTAAGCTACAACAGCCACATGGGACTTCGTATTGGCAGCAGCATGTGAATACAATTTCGTTTATTTGTTTTGTAGTTTGCTAGATTAAGTAGTTTTGATTTGTTTAGCAGTTTTCCTAAATTTTGTGAATACCTTGATTAACTGATGCTCCATGTAAATACATTTTAATAAAATTTATGTTCCTAAGGTATGTTCCTTCTCATTTATAGGGAAAAAGATGTCCAAGCAGGAAGATTTGAAAGAAATGGGCGATATTTCCTCAGGGATGAGTAGCTCCATTATGCAGCTTTACCTCAAACAGGTCTTGGAGTCTTTTTTCAGCACTCAGTCCAGCGTGCGTCACTTTGCCCTTAATGTCATCGCACTAACGTTAAACCAAGGACTCATCCATCCGGTTCAGGTAGGCAGGAAACTTAAATGTTTTAGAATTAATTTTAGTTCTTTTTATCCTTTAAAGAAACAGTAGGGATGACAATATCCCTTTAAAACATTTTAAAACATGCTGTTTCACCTGCCGCTGCTTCTGCACGTGCTCAAGCTTATAAAAAGCTCATTGAGCAGGGGGGGAAGAAGATACCTTCGCCAGAAAGGAATAGAAATTATCATTCAATATCTTGTTACAAATACATAAAATAAAATGTTAAAAATAGCAGTTGGGGTTGTGGGAAAATAACTGACAAGTCACTAGTTTTTTGTTTTAAGGGTGGACATGCCCTTTAAGGAACTTAAAATCGCAGATTTTTTTCAATATTAGATTCAATGTTAGATTATTAAACCCAATATCTAATCATTGTATGGCCAACACAAGTTAGTCAAAATGGAAACCAAAAAAATGAATAAACATTTGAGAATCATTGATTAGCGTTATACATAATGGTATATATATTTACTAATGAAACCAAAAACAAATTCGTTTATTTTTTAGCTTTTTTTTTTAAAATAAAGTCTAAACTTTAGTCATCTCATCTCACTCATCTTGCAGTGTGTGCCATATCTGATTGCAATGGGAACAGATCCAGAACCGGCCATGAGAAACAAATCGGATCAGCAGCTAGTGGAAATAGACAAGAAGTACACGGGATTCATTCATGTAAGTGCTTCATTTGAGTTATGTGTATGAATTAACTTTTTTGTCCGATAGTGTATGTATGTAAAATGATTTTAACTAACTATTATTAATGCATTTTTGCACCTTTCAGATGAAGGCTGTGGCGGGTATTAAGATGTCCTACCTGGTACAGCAAGCAATCATATCTAATCCAAAGACCATTGTACGAGGATTCCGGCAGGATGAGTCATCTAGTGCTTTATGCTCCCACCTGTACTCCATGATCCGAGGGAACCGCCAACACAGAAGAGCCTTCTTGATAGCCTTGCTAAATCTCTTTGATGATGCAGTGGTATGAAATTTTGTGACTATTTGTACTGCAGCTTGTGTTGTTTAGTGCCTATATCACTGTGTACATTCTGTAAAATGGATATTTTGGCATGCAGAAGCAGTTTTTCCATTTCAGATGCATTCTTGTATGATGAAGTGTGCTGGTGTTCTTTTCTCAGAAAACAGAAGTGAATATGCTGTTGTATATAGCAGACAATCTGGCATGTTTTCCATATCAAACCCAGGAAGAACCTCTCTTCATCATGCATCACATAGATATTACGTTGTCTGTGTCCGGTAGCAACCTGCTGCAGTCATTCAGAGAGGTAAGGATTCAGCTTTGGACTGGTTAGTCTCTATCCTCCTATGTAGTGTTTACACTTGAAAGATAATATCTGCTGTGTTAAGGTGCCCATACACTAGTTAGATATTTGATAGAATGTCTAATCTATCTAATATCTATAGTGCTGGTGGTTTGTCACCTTCTGAAGTTCTGGCGGCAGTCCCACCTGGCCCATTCATTTTGTGATTGTAAAAAAGAATGGGTCCATCGGTTCCTCCAGTTGGAATGTGGGTTGTACTGTATGGGCACCTTTTAAAGTGTAATCAGGGCCATTTTATTGAGTGCAATCAAAAGGTGTAAATGAGGAAGGAAAGACGCCTGTAAAATTAATACATTTTTGTATTTCTAGAAGCGTGTCTGCATTATGATTCTTACTTTACTAAAGTAATAGACCACTTGCAAATTGTTAATAAATGGGTTTATAATTCATAGTCATAAGAATATTATAACCATTTTATATGGGTGCGCCCGCAGAGCTAAGCTTCCCCAACATGATATAGCTATATATATTATAATAGTAACTGGTTTTAATGGTTGTTTAACCTTCCTTTATTACTGTTGCGCTTTTAGTCATGCTGAATTAAAAGGACATGTCCACCCCAAAACTAAAATTTAACCCATTACTGGCCCCACGGTGTAGTGTTAAAAAATCCTTACGGTTTCCTGCAGTGACTTTCCAAAGTCCCAGATAGTGAAGAGTAGGAGCTATCTGTGTGTAATCTGGATGCCTGCTGCTTCCTTATTGAGGATTCAGGCATGCACTGGGGAGTTCTCCCACTCCCTCCGGGTCCCTTCTGGCTCCTTGATGCATTACCATTAAAAAAAACTTTCTGTAGTGTGGCCTGCTCCAACCGCCATATTAATTTTGTAAAAAAGCAGCAGAAATGTACATTCACTCCTTTGTTCCCCAGGCGCTCTGCATTGCTGCATCTCAGCCAATCACAGATGCCGGCCCAGCCCCTGCTTGCAACTTCTGGCAAGTAGAGAGCTGGAATCAGAATGCTGGGAGAATGAAGGAGCGAAAGTACATTTCTGCTGCTTGGTTTACAAAACAAATTTGGCGGTTGGCTACTCTGCATAAAAAGTTTTTTTCAAGGTGGGGATACCCTTAAATAATAGGGTGTTATTTTTGACAGAATGCAAAACAGAGTTCTGGATCCATCTCCCAATTCAGGTTTTGATGACTTTTCTTATCATTACTTAAAGGGCAAGTCCAGCCCCAAAATGAAAACTTACATACAGGTAAATCACCCCCCAAACCCTAAACGGTAATAGTTTGAAATGTGAAATATATAAGTCTAACCTGAAATCCTGCACAATGTCCTGTTTCCCCTGTTTCTGCTTCCTGGTTCATCTAATTAGCAACTGTCGGTTATGGATTTGACAGTTGACATCGCAGCCAATGACTGAATGTTAATCAACTGTCTGCCTCTTCTGAGCATGCCCAGGCTCAGTAGAGGTTTCTTAATTGCTTAGTTCCATGAGGCCTCCAGAAGCATAGCAGGCATACAGTAATGAATTCATAGGACAAACTATGATATGTCAACATATTTTAAAGAGGCCATTCTTTCTAAAAGATGTTATTATGAGGGTGGAGTTGTCCTTTAAAATATAATAAAAATGTATTGAACTAAAATGAGAACGAGAATGAAAATGGAAGTCATTCCTTTATTTATTTGTTTTTTTGCTATAGGCAATGGTAAAGAGAAAAAGAAAGGAAAAAAAGACATTTCATGAGGAGAGTAGTAGTGAAAGTGAAGAGGAGGTGGTTCGGCCAAGGAAATCAAGACGGCGAGTGAATTCCGAGTCCGACTCGGATGATGAAGATAACGTGGAGCATGTGCTTAGCTGTTTACCAGATAACGCTTCTCCTTTAGTCGAGTTTGCAAATGCCTCCCAAGGAATCCTCTTGCTATTGATGTTGAAACAACATTTAAAGAATCTTTGCGGGTTCTCTGATAGGTAATTCCCCTTAAAGGAATGCTGTTTATAAGTTCATCCTATAGTTTCTTGGGAGAAAGGAGTCACTGCTGCAACCACCTATATTTAAGGTTCGTACACACCAGGCGATGTTCACTGACCCCCAACGAACGGCTGATAGCCGCGCGATAGCAGAGAGGCCGTTCGTCAGGGGTGTTCGTTGGGGTTGGTCGGGGCTCGGGTGAACATCGCCTGGTGTGTACGAACCTTTACTTTTAACTCCCATCAATAAAGCCATTAGTTTATCTGCTATTAATGTTTATGTTAATATAGGTAGAAATTAGCCCCTAATTAACCCCCTAGACGGAGATTCTGGGTTTTTCCTTCTGTTTTATTATCTACAATTAAATTTGTTTTAAATAAAGTTTTTAGTGCAGTACAGGGCTTTGAAAATAAATGGTTTACTTATTCTCTTAAAAGTTTTCATGTGTTTCCTGCAGGAGATATATACTAAAAGGAAAATAAAAAGATTTATGATAATGACTGCATATTATTTCATAATCATATCTTGACTCTTCCCCCCTAAATCCACAGTAAAATCCAGAAGTATTCTCCTTCGGAATCTGCTAAAGTTTACGACAAGACGATAAACCGTAAAACTGGAGTCCATTTCCACCCAAAGCAAACCCTGGAGTTTCTGAAGAGGGACATGTCTTCTGTACAGATTAATCATGATCTCAAGAGAACAATTGCAAAACAATATTTGGATGTAAGTAAAAAATATACGGAATTCTATGGGGATAATGCACCAAGAGTTGCTATTGGCTCCCCGGTGCAATAATTCTAGCAATGATATTTGCAGATAGCGGCTCTCTGTGCATAGCTAAGTGCCGTGAACTCTTTTGCCACTTTTAACGCCATTAGCTGGGGTTAAAAGTTGGCAAAATAGAGCGCCACTGTTGATCTATGGCATTGACTGCGAGGCTGCAAGATTAACTTCTGCAGTAGCCACACCGATGCGTGAAATGGAGGAGTCAGTCAATTGTGGTTGGTTGATTCATGGTATTATCCATAATGCTAAGAGGCCTGGTACTAATGTTGTCTCTGCAGGAGGGATGCCGCAGTAAAACCAATAGAAATCCACACCATAGGCCTGCCTACAGACCCTGCTAGAAACATAATACATTAATAATCCTCACTGTTCTTCCTTTAGTTCAAGTTGCTCATGGAACACCTGGATCCAGATGAAGAGGAGGAGGAAGGGGAAGTATCTGCTAGCACAGATGCCAGAAATAAAGCCATTACCTCTTTACTCGGAGGTAACAGTCCTAAAAATAATGTGGCTGAAACGGAGGAAGAGGAGAGCGATGGAGAGGAGAAAACAGGGGCCACATCGGGGGTAAGTATAAATTTGCTCACCTTATAGAATCCTCCCTTAGTCAACTGACTGGACATTTTTAGCACTGGAAAGTTCTGCAGCACTGTAGGCATCTGCCAGACAGACCTCTCCAGTACTAAGACAGAGAATCACCCCATAGCTCACAGTTTGCATGGACAGTCTAAAACTAACCATTGTCCTTAAATAAGAACTATTAGTGTCAAATGTTGGTGCATTTTCTATGATGTGATTAATGGAGTTTGTGCATGTGCATCATAGGGAGCCTGTGTATAATCCAAGCCTTTGGGATGCCACTCTCCTCTGTTCCCTGAATGTATGAGTCTTGGTCTTTAAAATGAACCTCTGCTCTTTCTGCTTTAATACCTCCTGGTCTGTTGCTAGCTTCTTACTCCCCAACACAAGTTTCCTGTTTTTCCAGCACAACTGCTGCAATACCTTTCCTACTACTTCATGTTGTATGCATGTTGGCTGCCCAGGCTTCATATTTATTTTGCTCTCCAAATTACCTCTTACCTCGGTTTTTTTTTTATTATCAGTATAGACCCCTTTGCTGTTAGAGAGACCAGTTAGGCAAAGCCAAAAAATGTCACTGGATGCTCTAACCACACAGGGGTACATTACCTATTCCCTTTACCACAGCACTGATCAGACATGAGAGTAATCATCAACCCATTGTGTCCCAGCATGCTATCCTTATAAGGGGGCTGATGCAATAAGAGGTGAAGTTTGCCTTGCTGTTAATTTTCATCAACCGTGTTATCTAACTGAATTGACCCAGTAATAAGCTAAAATCTGGTTGGTTGTTGCAAATTAGAAGTCTAAAACTTTTATTGCATCAGGCATGACAGGTTATAATGAGTTTAAAGTTACCATGGTTTGGCAAGGCTGCTCTCATTTAATAAGCAATGGTTCACGTAACATGAAATCAGTTGTGGATTAATAAAACAGCTTTCCACTTGCCATGGTAACTTTTTGTAAACCAGCCATTTTACAAATCTAGAATATAATGGTAGTGTTGCTTGGAATTATTTCTCTAGGCAAATACTAAATGCTCTTTCATGCTCCCTCTATGTCTCACTGTTGAGTTGAACAAGGGCTCTGCCGTTCCATCCAGCAGTGATAATAGATATATGTATAATACGTTTTTAATTAAGTGAAACTGTCAATGCACTAATAATTAAAGGAATATTTTCACCCCCCCAAAAAAAGACCCAACACGTGGAAGAATTAATGTTTTGGAAACCGTTTGTTGTAAAAATTTCTGTTTCGTTGGTAATATGCAGCACTAAAATACTAAATCCTTGTCCAGTTGCTGAATCATATTTCTATTTGTTTTCTTACACTTTTCCAAGTTTTTTTATCTGCGAAATGTCACACAACTCGGCCAGGCAAAGATAAGCAGTTTGTTTGCTATGCAGCTTAGACCAAACACATTTCTGGTAATTTAGGCAGTTGAAATTTTGCAGATATGGCACATAGTGTAAGTTCAGTTCAAATACATTTGGTTTCAAGGAAAAACTAGATTCCACTAACCTAAATCTGACCATTCAGTGATGCCTGTGCATAAATCAATGCTTCCAAAATACGGACTTCCTGTTTGCAGGACTCCTAAAAATAGCGTCTTTTATGGTCTTGCTCTTGACCATTTGTTGATTGAGTTGCTCTGTAAAGATCCGAGCTTGTTTTACCCATCCAACAGCCAATCAGTAGAAATTACAAGTAAAGTAGCATCCTGGGAAGGACATTTGCCGAAATGGCAGCTCTCTACTGATTTGCAGAAGGGCATAGCAACAGATGTGAAATTAATTTGCTTTATAAAATTTAAGAGAACACAGAGAGATAACTTTAATATAATTAGTTCTTTTGATTCCCACCAAACGTCCCTTTGTTTACTTCTGAGGAAGCTTTTAATTTCCTAAACTTAATAAGGCACATTTTAGCAGCTGTATATTACCAACAAAATATAATTTTTATAGTGGCCATTATTTAATACACTTTTGAGGTTTGTGGTCATACATTTGTTGGGGCAAGAATAATCCTGTATTGTACATTCAAAGGGCTGGTTTAGGGATAGGTAACCTGCAGCTTTCCACTATTAGATTAATTGCTGTGCCCATCAAACTCTGTAAGCCTTTGGGTTGCTGATAATGGTGTCAGCCTTAATTAAACATCCTGAGATCTACAGGTCATCTATCTCTATGTAGAGTGAAAGGGTAACGTTTATTTTTTTGTTTCTTTTGTTTGGTACATTCCAAAATATAATGTCTTGTGTCTAGGTGGTTAATATAATGTTTGGCCCTGTGCTGTGGTCGTCTATGTCAGGGTTTTCCATTTTATTTCTTTTTAAGTTTTTTTTTTTTTGCTGTGGGGGTAAGAAGCCATTTTGTAGCTAGACTTAACCATTTATACATCTTTTTTTGTAGAAAGGGTTTAGCGGAAAAGGCAAAAAAAAACGTAGAAATTGAGATTTATCCAAAGTAAAAGGTAATTTTAATTAAGATTTCCTCTTCTATTCTTTCCCTATTTTCTTGCTATATTTTTATAACCTTTTTTTTTTTTTTAAATAGATTTTAATTTTTGCATTCCATAGCAGTAAAGTCAGTGGTACAAGTTAAAGACCTGACAATTCCTAGGCACTGGTGGTTTTAATGCATCCCACGGATTGGATTGGGTGTATTTTTTCAAATTCAGACCCACGGTGCCTGGGGTTAAGAATTATTGATATATGTAACAGTCTTGAATCTGCCTGATGAATAAAACTTCTTTTTTTCCCCCTACCCTCTGCTGCCCCCTGTTGGTCATGAAGCTAAGAAAATCGAAAAGATTATCAGACTCTTCGGAGATGGCCACCCAGATGAATGAAACTGTAGATGTCCAAGATGTTATTGCAATTTTTTGTCCAAAGTACAAGGATCGGCCACAGATTGCAAAAGTAGTGCAGAAAACCAGCCATGGGTTCAGTGTTCAATGGATGGCGGGTTCCTACAGTGGCACCTGGGTCGAGGCAAAACGCCGGGACGGTAGAAAAACGGTGCCTTGGGTAGACACTATAAAAGAGTCAGACATTATTTACAAAAAAATAGCTCTCACGAGCGCTAATAAGCTGACTAATAAAATTTCTCAGACTTTGCGATCGCTGTATGCAGCCAAGGACGGGACTTCCAGCTAATGAATTTGTATATTTGCAGCCAAATTTACAGGAAATAAAGAACAGAGACAAACTTGAAATCTCCGCATTCTGGCAAAAAAAAAAAAAACTACACATAAAATTTTATGAAAAGCAAAAACGGAACTTGGCCGTCAGAAGGAAACGTTTGGTAAACCTTTTCGTGGGAGCTTCCTTCGCTGTTGTACAGCAGATAAAGTCTCAGTCCATTTTTACTCCCACTGTATTATAGTTTAACAAAAAAAATGTTTATATCTTGAAGAATACTTTCTGTTTAAAAAAACAACAACAACAAAAAAATGACAAAAAAATAAAAAAGTGAATGTTGAAAATTAGTCTGTTAATGTTCTTAATAAAGTGTTCTTGGAGTTTAACCTAGCAGCGGATGGCTTTCTTTAGCTTAGCCCGGGAGATTCCAGGGAAGCATTGATTTTATTTTTGATTTTAATTTTTTTATTTTATTTTTTATTTTTTTCCCAGGCTGTAAAGTGGCAGAATGCTCTGGATATATAATTTATTCTGTTGAAAAAAAACAAAGCATGCAGTATCTATGACCTATTTGCAGGAAGAGGGTTTTTTTTGTAAATGTAGATTTTGATGTATTAGGTCACCCTGAAAATATACACAAAAAAAGGGATCTCTCCCAGATTATCTGGCGGAGATAATACTGCAATAAATTTTTTTACTTCTTTGTTACTTGTCTGTTTCCATTTGAATTTCTTAATGTAAAGCTCTGTTTTAAATTTGATAATATTATTTTGCAGTCCTATGTAAAGAAAAATTTACTATCCGTCGTTTTCAACTCAAAGGCATAAATATTGTTTATACAGTTTGTATAGGCTGACTTGGAAATAACTGGTATCTTTATTTTCATCCCTATGAAAGGGTATAGACACAAATTTAATTCCCGATTTTATTGTATCCTGATATATTTAGTGTTAACTATATGATTTAGCACTGTGCCAAACACATTTTCAAGAATGTTTGATATAAAAAGAAACTATAGTTTATTCTTTGTATGTTTGGATTTCTTTACTGCTTTCGTTTGAAGACCAATGTTTCATAAACTGTGTTTTTTATTCTGGGCAATTGGAAGACTTCAGTATGGCTTAAAGGGGTGGTAGAAGCTAAGAAGAAAGGGAGAAACGTCTTTTGGAACACTGCAAAATATGGTGTTCAGCTTTCAGAAGCCTGTAAACAGTATCCATTTGTTTAAATCCCTGTAAAAGTTTTTTGTAGCCATAACAGAAGAGTGAGTTGAATATACAATTACACAAAATAGAGCTTACAGGCACGGCTGATGGTGTCACCCATGAAAACTATATGTATATCTGGTAGATGGTGATTAATCACTTCAGTGGGCTGTACTGCTGATCAGCCCCAAAATAAAATACCGTTATCAAAAAAGAGAAGATGAAGGAAGCTTTAAAGCTTGAAAAAGTGTTGGTTGCTCCATTGTGAGATTCAAAAAGTATCAGGTGACACTCCAACTTAACATCAAGCCTTATCCAGCTATTTAACAGGTGTGCACTAGTGATGGACCCAAACCTGAGTTTGGGCCGAACTTGAACTAGTTAGATTTTCCCGAACTTGCAGACTTATTTTCGATAATTATCTAATGTAAGGTTTGAATTTGGTAACCCTGAAATGTAGCCTTTGGTTTTCTATAACCCTTGAATATAGCGGTCGATTTTGGAAACCCTCAAATGTAGCCTTCAATTTCTGTCACCCTCGAATGTATGGTTCGGTAACCCTCGAATGTAGCCTTCAATTTCTGTCACGCTCGAATTTATGGTTCGGTAACCCTCAGATGTAGCCTTCGATTTCGGTAACCCTCGAATGTATGGTTCGGTAACCCTCGAATGTAGCCTTCAATTTCTGTCACCCTCGAATTTATGGTTCGGTAACCCTCGGATGTAGCCTTCGATTTCGGTAACCCTCGAATGTATGGTTCGGTAACCCTCGAATATAGCCTTCAATTCTGATTTCTTCACCCTCGAATTTATGGTTCGGTAACCCTCGAATGTAGCCTTCGATTTCGGTAACCTTCGAATGTATGGTTCGGTAACCCTCGAATGTAGCCTTCAATTTCTGTCACCCTCGAATTTATGGTTCGGTAACCCTCGAATGTAGCCTTCAATTTCTGTCACCCTCGAATTTATGGTTCGGTAACCCTCGAATGTAGCCTTCAATTTCTGTCACCCTCAAATTTATGGTTCAGTAACCCTCGGATGTAGCCTTCGATTTCGGTAACCCTCGAATGTATCCTTCAATTTCTGTCACCCTCGAATTTATGGTTCGGTAACCCTCGAATGTAGCCTTCGATTTCGTTAACCCTCGAATGTAGCCTTCGATTTCGGTAGCCTTCGATTTCGGTAACCCTCGAATGTAGCCTTCGATTTTGGTAAACTCTTGAATGTATCGTTTGGTAACCCTCAAATTAGCCATAACCCTCTAATGTAGCGTGGGGAAACCCACATTGCCCTATCATGAAGTAAGAAGGGTTTGAACGAGTTTGGTTGATAGTGCCATGTTCCCCAGACCATTTCCCATGTGCCACAGCCATTTATAGTAAGTTACCATTGCTATTTTATCTGTTATTCATCAGAACGTTTCGAACTATTCGGTCCCCAATTTCAGTAAGTTCGGCCATCTCTAGTGTGCACACCTACATTAGGTTGGGACTTATTCCCATCAATTAAGAAAATTGGTTATAGTTATTGGTGTGCTTGTTGAAGTATAAATACAATATATATTAGCATAATTAAAGGGCATGTCCACCCCCGAAACTATAATCCCCCCAACTACTGGCCCCACCATGTAATGTAGTTAAATCCTTTCCTCACATCCCAGCTCACATATGTCTCCTGTAGACCCCCCCCCAAAGTCCCAAAACTAACCACCAGGAGATAGCAGGGCTCTGCCTGCTATCTTGCCCCAGTAGATATTTGCCATGCGCATGCAGCCCTTCTCCCCCTCCCTCCCGTTCTACTATCTCCCCCTAGCACAAATCCCCCTTAATATGCTGCTCCCCCATGTCCCCCAGCCCCAACCGCATATTTTTTTTCCAAAAAGCTCCCCAAACTCTTACTTCTCCTCTTTCCTCCGATGCACTGAATGACCGGCAGCCGGTCCGTGATTGGCTGCCGCTCAGCCAATCACAGCGCGACTGCCGGTCCCGCCCTCTGCTTGCATTCTCGCAAGCAGAGGGCGGCAGTGCGGCGGAGGAAGGAATGAGGGGAGGTAAGTAAGAGTTTGGGGGGCTTTCTGAAAAAAAAATTATGCGGTTGGGGCTGGGGGACATGGGGGAACATCATATTAAAAATTAGTTTTACAGGTGGACATACCCTTTAAATGTTCAATTCAAGGCTGAGTGAGAATAAAGGTGCAAAGTTCTAAACTGCCCAAACTGTTATTTTTAGTGGGCTACAGCCCTACCAATTGCTAGTGTAGAACATTATCCAATCCTTTCTATCCTTACTAATCTTCATGAAATGCATGTAATCATAACCCTGGTGTTACCAGAAATAACGCTAATGTAGGTTTCTACATTTTTTGCAAGCCTGAGGACTAGGCCACGCTAGCGCATTTTTCGCGTGCGATTGCGCATGCGATTTTAAAAATTCCCGCGGTTTCCAAAATTTCCGTTTTGGTAACATGCGTTCACCATTTTTGGAGCGTTAACCCATGAGTTTCCATGCGATAATGCTCCCGATTGTGTGGGCGATTTGGTGTGTGGCCTTGGCCTTATGGGGCCCGTACATGTACAAATTCCGGACGTAGGTTATCTGCATCCCCCGATATCTGTGATCTGTATGGATGGTCGCCTTAGAAAGACTTGTATGACCGGAATTTGTTAGTGTATGGGCCCCATTAGGACTGGTGCGTTTTCTCACATGCTAATGATTGCAGCACATTGCATGTCAATGTGTGTGGCCAATGTGGGTCACCACTGCTATCCCACCTGATGCTTTTATATATATATATATATGTACCTGCGCTCTGTTGTATTGTCATACTTATTGTGCTGAATTTGTATCTGGACCAGCGAAGGGCTTGGGGCTGAAGCACCTGGACCACTCATCGTTTATGGTGAGTTGCTGCCATATAAATATGTATACAGATTACATCACGATACTTGCTTTGCTATTCTAATTATCTGCTGTGCGACCTAGGTGGGATCCTATAGTCACCAATGAGAAGCGAAGGGCCCGGGGGATTGGCACCCGGACCATGTGTTACTAAAAGTAAGCTATTTTAGACCACAGTGTGATATAGAGCATATGCCATACACTAATGTTTATATTGGACTGCTGCACATGTCCCATTCCCCTCCCCGTGCCCCATTTACCTTGTGATTTCTTTTATTATATATGGCCACATTGTATGCACTTCTATCCATTTGCGGAGCACGTGATCACTGTTGGGCAGATCGCACCGCAAACGGATGGTAACACAAGTGGCCGCATATGGTGGCCTTAAAGAAATTATGGGTTAAAAAAATTGCATAGCCTATTGATTTGTGTCCACTTGTATCTGCTTCTGTCCGTCTTTTTCATGCGCTTCCATAGACTTGTATTAAAGGACAGTGGGTCCTTACCATGATTTATATTATAAATAAAATGTAGATCGCAAAGCACAAACAGCCCAAAAACGCACTACTGTGGCTTAGCCCTAAGCACATTATTAAATGCATTTCTTACCAGATATTAAATAATTATTGCCCTCATCTTTCTGGAAGAAGTTGCAACCTCAAGCTCAATGAGCTTTTAGGAATTTGAGCATGTTCAAAGGAGGCAGCACGGGAAAGAACAGTCAATCTGGTGGTGATGTCAGCAGTCACAAACCTGGTTAGTAATGCATCTAATAACATGCTGAATATATCTTTCAGAATTGGGAGAAAGTGACCAGTTTTTTAAGGTCCTTTAACTCATTTGCGTCCTTGTATCTTTATAAGATGTAATATTGTCACTTCTTAGTGTAAACAGGTATCCAGTGTCTTGTCATAATTATATAAAGATTTTCAGTGTATATTTAAAGGAGGTTTTCAGGCCAACGTATAAACATGTAATATAATAACATATCATTTCCTTATTTCTTTTCATGTTGTTAGTTAAAGCCGTATATAGTTTTCCAACTTGTGTATCAAAAACTGGTCATTAAAACAAGAATTTGCTGCTTTATAATTCCTAACCGGAGATGTGAAATCTGGGAGTTTAATTTCACTACTGCATCACTACTACTTGCATATCAGCTGAAGTTTGATTACACTAACCTACTACTCACTACTGGCATGCCTGGGAGTTTAATTTCACTACTGCATGCCTGGAAGTTTAATTTCACTACTGCATCGAAGTTTAATATCACTACTGTATGCCTGGAAGTTTAATTTCACTACTCTATGCATGCCTGGAAGTTTAATATCACTACTGATCTGGAAGTTTAATATCACTACTGTATGCCTGGAAGTTTAAATTCCCTACTGCATGCCTGGAAGTTTAATTCACTACTACTGCATGCCTGGGAGTTTATTTCACTACTGCATGCCTGGAAGTTTAATATCACTACTGTATGCCTGGAAGTTTAATTCACTACTGCATGCCTGGGAGTTTAATATCACTACTGCATGCCTGGAAGTTTAATTTCACTACTGCATGCCTGGGAGTTTAATTTCACTACTCTCTTTTTCACTACTGCATGCCTGGAGTTTATATTTCACTACTGCATGCCTGGAAGTTTAATATCACTACTCTGCATGCCTGGAAGTTTATTTCACATACTGTATGCCTGGAAGTTTAATATCACTACTGTAGCCTGGAAGTTTAATTTCACTACTACTATACTGCATGCCTGGAAGTTTAATATCACTACTTTATGCCTGGAAGTTTATTTTCACTACTGTATGCCTGAAGTTTAAATCACTACGTATGCCTGGAAGTTTATTTCACTCACTACTGCATGCCTGGAATTTTAATATCACACTGTATGCCTGGAGTTTATTTCACTATCACTACTGTATGCCTGGAAGTTTAAATTTCACTACTGCATGCCTGGAAGTTTAAAGGCTATGTCCATCCACCCTGAAAATTTTTTTTCGGGGGTGGTGGAGATTATTGGACAGACAATTTACCTTATTGGATACAAACTCTGAGAAAACAGATAAGTGTACACCAACTTACAAGGCCACACAAGATACAGGCCTGGTCAATATTCAAGTGGTGCACCATAGACAGGGACACCCCCGATTTGCACATGTTTATGTGGGGAACCTGTTTATGTGCACTGTCTGCTTTGTGCCAGACCACCAGTGTAACACACTGTGCCATGCTACTCATAATCCTTCCATAAAGCAGTGATCTGGTACAAATTGGTGGCAGCGTTGCTGGTAATTCCATTTATTCTCCCTGTTTTCTCTGTATATTTGTTCTGTATTAAGCTATGGAGGATGCTACTGAAAGTATTGATTAAATCCTCCTGTCCTTGTACCTGCAGATGAAATGCCCCAGTGCGACTCGGAGCTCTACCAGGCCCAATTGCCAAACCTATTTTAAACTTGATCCATTTGATAGGGTAACTAGGGAGTGGACTGATTGCTAGAACAATTTGAAATGGCAGCCACAATTAATGGTTGGGATGAAGGTGCTCACTTGCAAGTCCTTAGCCTTTTGCTTAGTGGTAAAGCCAGGCGGTATACCAAGGATTTACTATAATACTGAAATAAAAAGCAGTTATCAGTTAAAAATTCCTCTGAAGCATTTTTTTTTTCAATTAGATCTGTATAAAAGAGTATATAAAGGATAAATCCATTTCTTTAGGTAAACTGGAATGAGAAATATTTGTTTATACGTTTTATTTACGATTATTAGGGCAATGCTATTATAATAACATGATGCTGTGAGGTACTTTCTATTATAATATATGAGGTACCACCACCACTTACCATGGTGAATACTAATAAGTATTAACCTAGCATGTTTAGTTTCAACCACACAGTGTGGCAGGATTGCCTAGGTCTACTCTCAGACCTGCAGGAACATCCTATTTGGTTCCTCTGGAAGCTGGTGACTGAGTAACCGTTTAAAATATACCTGTGTAAAGATTCTATATCCACTATTCCACACATAGCAAAACATACACACACATAGTTTGCATTGCACCAACAGGCACACTTTTGCTAGTGTAGATAGGTAGATAGATAGTTAATTCTATCAGCAAAACTTTGTGTTTATTGCTCTCAGGATATGGAATTGCAGTATTCTAGGTACTAAACTTGCAAACACATAGCTTAAAGAGCTTGTAAACCCTAAAATTGTTCTGCTTGTCGAGATGTAACTTGCAGGAGCTGTGAAAAAAAAAACAGAAGTACATAAATCATATGGAAGAAGGGTAGGGCAAGTTCCCTTTTTCCTGTTGGTTATTGTGTGCAACAATCAATGATTAGGTGCTAGTGTCAATAGTTTTGATTTAGAAATACTTTAATAGCAAATTGAATAATATTTAGTTCAGCTTGACTTGTTTAGTAATTAAATTCAGGAACTTCAATTACTACACAATTACAGTTAAATAAATAAAACCTTTCCAGTTTTTTCTCGGGGATATAGAATTAGACTCTCTGTAAATTGCCACATGACCGATATTTCATCCTGATCAATCATCCGGCCTGATATGCTTGTCAGATCGGCCATGTTATCGCCTGTGTATTCTGACACAGCGAATCATACTCAGCAGATTACCCTGCAATCTAATATAAATTGATCTGAACGATTTGACTAAAGCTGCTTGATTGGTTGTGCAAAAATTGCATGCTACTGCTTTAATTTTAACAAAACACTAAAAGATTGTGTTCATTAAAATTGACAGTGAACATATATATAGGCTAGTTCCCTCTCCCAAAGAACTGACTGATGAATAAGTCTAACGATTTATTTTGTAGTCATTCTGTCAGGTCCCTATGTGTAGGTACAAGGTTACTCTCCTCATTTGATCTTTCTCGCAATTCTGTTCTGTAAAATTGACAATCATTTTGCCTTCTCTCTCAGGTTAACCATCAAGATAAAGTTCTAGAACTATTGTTTGTATTTTACAAAACATTCAGATGAGGAGGTGCAAACTAAAGCCATTATTGGTCTTGGTAAGAATGTTTTTATTAATAATGTGTGTTTAAATGTGTGCACACTATTGGCATTAAATCACAAATTAACAGATCCCTTAAATAACCAATCACGTTTCAATAAGCATTCAGTTTGTCGAATTTATTTGGCAGAGGCTGGGTACTCACCAATTATAATTCAGCCAACCAACTAATATTACTAGTATTGATTGGTGCTGATATTATTTCGGTTACTTATTCGTCCCGGTCAGGTATGTTGGTCTAATTGGACCACACGATTGGGCACGGCAAACTGACATCCTCGGCTACTTTTACCGAGACAAATTGTGATTTGTCCCAGCCGTAATAGGGGCAAAGGTCTCGGGCTGTGTGTACCCAGCCTAAGATTATTTGTTGTATACAATTACAAACTTGTTTTGTTTGTGTTCCTTTGTGGTCGGAATTTGGGGACATTTCAGGACTCATTCATATTTATGCTATAAACGTGTTAATCAATTCGACCTCTGTGGTTTCTCTACTTTTATTTTTTCTCTCCCTAGGGTTTGCATTTTTCAGCATCCAATCTTAGTTTGAAGTGGATGTCAAAAATTTATATAACAACATCCTGTCCGATAAAAATTCCTCTGTAAATTTGAAAATTCAAGTTTTGAAAAAACCTTCAGACCTACTTACAAGAAGAAGATACTCGGATGCAGCAGGCTGACAAAGACTGTAAGTAATAATCGTGTAATGCAAAGAGCAGGAAGGGTAGGGCACCAAGGCTGTATTCAAGTGCATTAGTGGTATATTCAAAAGGAGAAGGAAATAGTTTTGTTAATCTGTGCATTCCTATGGGATTGTGGTAGAGATTTGATATGTTAAAGGGCATGTCCACCCCTTTTTAGGAATTTTTCTGTAATGTAGGGCTCCCTCCCCTAGGCCAAACACCATATTACGTTTCACAGAAACTCCCCCGATCATTACTTTCCTTACCTATCTCCTCCGCAGGGGGAGAGAGGCAAGCAGGGGGCTGGACCGGCAGCCGCGTCCATGATTGGCTGAGAGGCAGCCAATTATGGACGCGGCTTCCGGCTATCCAGAACGCTGGGGGAGAAAGGTATGGTAAGTAATGATCGGGGAAGTTTCTATGAAAAATACTATAGCGATTGGGGCTGGGGGAAAGAGCCACACTACAGCAAAGGGCTTTTGTGCTAGGAGGAGGGAGAGCAAAACGGGAGGGAGAGGGAGGGCTGCAGTGCCCATGGCAAAATTCTCCCGGAGCAGAGACGGAGGCAGAGTCCTATATGGGCTCTGCCAGGCTCCTGGTGGGCATTTTGGGACTTTGGGGACTTACAGGAGAACCATTTGGAGCAGAGATGTAAGGTAGGATTATATTACACTACACAGGGGGCGTAGTGGGTTGTTAAATGATAGTTTTGGGGGAGGACATGCCCTTTAAACTGTTTGATCTTTATAAAATATAGTTCTTAAATGAAAGTTCTTTATTACTAATTTCCCAGTTTAAAAAGCTCTTAAGCACATTGTACTAGAAGAGAAGTTGAGTGTTTTGTTTACAATAGACTATTCTGTCACACATCCTTAAAACCGGAAACTGACACTGTCTCCTGAACACACACCACAATTATTTAAATGAGAACTATCGTGGTATAAAGTTTTTTTTTTAAATAACCGTTAAAATGAAAAGTACTTGGGAAAGGGTTATAGGCCTGGTAATTCTCTCCAATTGTATCCAATACTGTGTATTTAACTGGTAATTCCTACCTCCCATATTGTTTCTGTGAGGAGCACCAGAACAAGAAAACTGATTCTGCCAGTTTCCTCCTGACTTCAGCACATCCTTAATACAGGATTAGTCCAGGACTAACCTGGCAATGAAAACTGTATGTGCTGAGCTCCTCAGCAAAACGATATTGTGAGGTGGGATAATCAATCTACCTCCCTGCCAGGTACTTTCCTTTTTAAAAAGTCAATGTTTAGAGTATAGTTTCCTTTAAGCTACAACAGCCACATGGGACTTCGTATGGCAGCAGCATGTGAATACAATTTCGTTTATTTGTTTTGTAGTTTGCTAGATTAAGTGTTTTGATGTTTAGCAGTTTTCCTAAATTTTGTGAATACCTTGATTAACTGATGCTCCATGTAAATACATTTTAATAAAATTTATGTTCCTAAGGTTGTTCCTTCTCATTTATAGGGAAAAGATGTCCAAGCAGGAAGATTTGAAAGAAATGGGCGATATTTCCTCAGGGATGAGTAGCTCCATTATGCAGCTTTACCTCAAGCAGGTCTTGGAGTCTTTTTCAGCACTCAGTCCAGCGTGCGTCACTTTGCCCTTAATGTCATCGCACTAACGTTAAACCAAGGACTCATCCATCCGGTTCAGGTAGGCAGGAAACTTAAAGTTTTGAATTAATTTTAGTTCTTTTTATCCTTTAAGAAACAGTAGGGATGACAATATCCCTTTAAAACATTTTAAAACTGTGTTCACCTGCCGCTGCTTCTGCACGTGCTCAAGCTTATAAAAGCTCATTGAGCAGGGGGGGAAGAGATACCTTCGCCAGAAAGGAATAGAAATTATCATTCATATCTTGTTACAAATACATAAAAAAAATGTTAAAAATAGCAGTTGGGGTTGTGGGAAAATACTGACAAGTCACTAGTTTTTTGTTTTTAAGGGTGGACATGCCCTTTAAGGAACTTAAAATCGCCAGATTTTTTTCAATATTAGATTCAATGTTAGATTATTAAAACCCAATATCTAATCTTGTATGGCCAACACAAGTTAGTCAAAATGAAACCAAAAAAATGAATAAACATTGAGAATCATTGATTAGCGTTATACATATGGTATATATATTTACTAATGAAACCAAAAACCATTCGTTTATTTTTTAGCTTTTTTTTTAAAATAAAGTCTAAACTTTAGTCATCTCATCTCACTCATCTTGCAGTGTGTGCCATATCTGATTGCAATGGGAACAGATCCAGAACCGGCCATGAGAAACAAATCGGATCAGCAGCTAGTGGAAATAGACAAGAAGTACACGGGATTCATTCATGTAAGTGCTTCATTTGAGTTATGTGTATGAATTAACTTTTTTGTCGATAGTGTATGTATGTAAAATGATTTTAACTAACCATTTATAATGCATTTTTGCACTTTCAGATGAAGGCTGTGGCGGGTATTAAGATGTCCTACCTGGTACAGCAAGCAATCATATCTAATCCAAAGACCATTGTACGAGGATTCCGGCAGGATGAGTATCTAGTGCTTTATGCTCCCACCTGTACTCCATGATCCGAGGGAACCGCCCAACAAAGAAGAGCCTTCTTGATAGCCTTGCTAAATCTCTTTGATGATGCAGTGGTATGAAATTTTGTGACTATTTGTACTGCAGCTTGTGTTGTTTAGTGCCTATATCACTGTGTACATTCTGAAAATGGATATTTTGGCATGCAGAAGCAGTTTTTCCATTTCAGATGCATTTTGTATGATGAAGTGTGCTGGTGTTTTTTCTCAGAAAACAGAAGTGAATATGCTGTTGTATATAGCAGACAATCTGGCATGTTTTCCATATCAAACCCAGGAAGAACCTCTCTTATCATGCATCACATAGATATTACGTTGTCTGGTCCGGTAGCAACCTGCTGCAGTCATTCAGAGAGGTAAGGATTCAGCTTTGGACTGGTTAGTCTCTATCCTCCTATGTAGTGTTTACACTTGAAAGATAATATCTGCTGTGTTAAGGTGCCCATACACTAGTTAGATATTTGATAGAATGTCTAATCTATCTAATATCTATAGTGCTGGTGGTTTGTCACCTTCTGAAGTTCTGGCGGCAGTCCCACCTGGCCCATTCATTTGTGATGTAAAAAAGAATGGGTCATCGGTTCCTCCAGTTGGAAGTGTGGGTTGTCTGTATGGGCACCTTAAAGTGTATCAGGGCCATTTTATTGAGTGCAATCAAAAGGTGTAAATGAGGAAGGAAAGACGCCTGTAAAATTAATACATTTTTGTATTTCTAGAAGCGTGTCTGCATTATGATTCTTACTTTACAAAGTAATAGACCACTTGCAAATTGTTAAAAATGGGTTTATAATTCATAGTCATAAGAATATTATAACCATTTATATGGGTGCGCCCGCAGAGCTAAGCTTCCCCAACATGATATAGCTTTATATTATCATAGTAACTGGTTTTAATGGTTGTTTAACCTTCCTTTATTACTGTTACGCTTTTAGTCATGCTGAATTAAAGGACATGTCCACCCCAAAACTAAATTTAACCCATTACTGGCCCCACGGTGTAGTGTTAAAAATCCTTACGGTTTCCTGCAGTGACTTTCCAAAGTCCCAGATAGTGAAGAGTAGGAGCTATCTGTGTGTAATCTGGATGCCTGCTGCTTCCTTATTGAGGATTCAGGCATGCACTGGGAGTTCTCCCACTCCCTCGGGTCCCTTCTGGCTCCTTGATGCATTACCATTAAAAAAAACTTTCTGTAGTGTGGCCTGCTCCAACCGCCATATTAATTTTGTAAAAAAGCAGCAGAAATGTACATTCACTCTTTGTTCCCCAGGCGCTCTGCATTGCTGCATCTCAGCCAATCACAGATGCCGGCCCAGCCCCTGCTTGCAACTTCTGGCAAGTAGAGAGCTGGAATCAGAATGCTGGGAGAATGAAGGAGCGAAAGTACATTTCTGCTGCTTGGTTTACAAAACAAATTGGCGGTTGGCTACTCTGCATAAAAAGTTTTTTTCAAGGTGGGGATACCTAAATAATAGGGTGTTATTTTTGACAGAATGCAAAACAGAGTTCTGGATCCATCTCCCAATTCAGGTTTTGATGACTTTTCTTATCATTACTTAAAGGGCAAGTCCCGCCCCAAAATGAAAACTTACATACAGGTAAATCACCCCCAAACCCTAAACGGTAATAGTTTGAAATGTGAAATATATAAGTCTAACCTGAAATCCCACAATGTCCTGTTTCCCCTGTTTCTGCTTTCCTGGTTCATCTAATTAGCAACTGTCGGTTATGGATTTGACAGTTGACATCGCAGCCAATGACTGAATGTTAATCAACTGTCTGCCTCTTCTGAGCATGCCCAGGCTCAGTAGAGGTTTCTTAATTGCTTAGTTCCATGAGGCCTCCAGAAGCATAGCAGGCATACAGTAATGAATTCATAGGACAAACTATGATATGTCAACATATTTTAAAGAGGCCATTCTTCTAAAAGATGTTATTATGAGGGTGGAGTTGTCCTTTAAAATATAATAAAAATGTATTGAACTAAAATGAGACGAGAATGAAAATGGAAGTCATTCCTTTTATATTGTTTTTTTGCTATAGGCAATGGTAAAGGAAAAAGAAAGGAAAAAAGACATTTCATGAGGAGAGTAGTAGTGAAAGTGAAGAGGAGGTGGTTCGGCCAAGGAAATCAGACGGCGAGTGATTCCGAGTCCGACTCGGATGATGAAGATAACGTGGAGCTGTGCTTAGCTGTTTACCAGATAACGCTTCTCCTTTAGTCGAGTTTGCAAATGCCTCCAAGGAATCCTCTTGCTATTGATGTTGAACAACATTTAAAGAATCTTTGCGGGTTCTCTGATAGGTAATTCCCCTAAAAGAATGCTGTTTATAAGTTCATCCTATAGTTTCTTGGGGAAAGGAGTCACTGCTGCAACCACCTATATTTAAGGTTCGTACACACCAGGCGATGTTCACTGACCCCAACGAACGGCTGATAGCCGCGCGATAGCAGAGAGGCCGTTCGTCAGGGGTGTTCGTTGGGGTTGGTCGGGGCTCGGGTGAACATCGCCTGGTGTGTACGAACCTTTACTTTTAACTCCCATCATAAAGCCATTAGTTTATCTGCTATTAATGTTTTAGTTAATATAGTAGAAATTAGCCCCTAATAACCCCTAGGCGGAGATTCTGGGTTTTTCCTTCTGTTTATTATCTACAATTAAATTTGTTTTAATAAAGTTTTTAGTGCAGTACAGGGCTTTGAAAATAAATGGTTACTTATTCTCTTAAAAGTTTTATGTGTTTCCTGCAGGAGATATATACTAAAAGGAAAATAAAAAGATTTATGATAATGACTGCATATTATTTCATAATCATATCTTGACTCTTCCCCCCTAAATCCACAGTAAAATCCAGAAGTATTCTCCTTCGGAATCTGCTAAAGTTTACGAAGACGATAAACCGTAAAACTGGAGTCCATTTCCACCCAAAGCAAACCCTGGAGTTTCTGAAGAGGGACATGTCTTCTGTACAGATTAATCATGATCTCAAGAGAACAATTGCAAAACAATATTGGATGTAAGTAAAAAATATACGGAATTCTATGGGGATAATGCACCAAGAGTTGCTATTGGCTCCCGGTGCAATAATTCTAGCAATGATATTTGCAGATAGCGGCTCTGTGCATAGCTAAGTGCCGTGAACTCTTTTGCCACTTTTAACGCCATTAGCTGGGGTTAAAAGTTGGCAAAATAGAGCGCCACTGTTGATCTATGGCATTGACTGCGAGGCTGCAAGATTAACTTCTGCAGTAGCCACACCGATGCGTGAAATGGAGGAGTCAGTCAATTGTGGTTGGTTGATTCATGGTATTATCCATAATGCTAAGAGGCCTGGTACTAATGTTGTCTCTGCAGGAGGGATGCCGCAGTAAAACCAATAGAAATCCACACCATAGGCCTGCCTACAGACCCTGCTAGAAACATAATACATTAATAATCCTCACTGTTCTTCCTTTAGTTCAAGTTGCTCAGGAACACCTGGATCCAGATGAAGAGGAGGAGGAAGGGGAAGTATCTGCTAGCACAGATGCCAGAAATAAAGCCATTACCTCTTTACTCGAGGGTAACAGTCTAAAAATAATGTGGCTGAAACGGAGGAAGAGGAGAGCGATGGAGAGGAGAAACAGGGGCCACATCGGGGGTAAGTAAATTGCTCACCTTATAGAATCCTCCCTTAGTCAACTGACTGGACATTTTTAGCACTGGAAAGTTCTGCAGCATATGTGCATCTGCCAGACAGACTCTCCAGTACTAAGACAGAGAACCCCCTAGCTCACAGTTTGCATGGACAGTCTAAAACTAACCATTGTCCTTAATAAGAACTATTAGTGTCAAATGTTGGTGCATTTCTTATGATGTGATTAATGGAGTTTGTGCATGTGCATCATAGGGAGCCTGTGTATAATCCAAGCCTTTGGGATGCCACTCTCCTCTGTTCCCTGAATGTAGAGTCTTGGTCTTTAAAATGAACCTCTGCTCTTCTGCTTTAATACCTCTGGTCTGTTGCTAGCTTTTACTCCCCAACACAGTTTCCTGTTTTCCAGCACAATGACTGCGCAATACCTTTCCTACTACTTCTGTTGTATGCATGTTGGCTGCCCAGGCTTCATATTTATTTTGCTCTCCAAATTACCTCTTACCTCGGTTTTTTTATTATCAGTATAGACCCCTTT
This sequence comes from Hymenochirus boettgeri, assembly GCA_019447015.1. NCBI lineage: Eukaryota > Metazoa > Chordata > Amphibia > Anura > Pipidae > Hymenochirus > Hymenochirus boettgeri. Next base: position 384,984,451 of record CM033469.1, on the reverse strand, counting down.
GCTGTTAGAGAGACCAGTTAGGCAAAGCCAAAAAATGTCACTGGATCTCTAACCACACAGGGGTACATTACCTATTCCCTTTACCACAGAGATCAGACATGAGAGTAATCATCAACCCCTTGTGTCCCAGCATGCTATCCTTATAAGGGGCTGATGCAATAAGAGGTGAAGTTTGCCTTGCTGTTAATTTTCATAACCGTGTTATCTAACTGAATTGACCCAGTAATAAGCTAAAATCTGGTTGGTTGTTGCAAATTAGAAGTCTAAAACTTTATTGCATCAGGCATGACAGGTTATAATGAGTTTAAAGTTACCATGGTTTGGCAAGGCGCTCTCATTAATAAGCAATGGTTCACGTAACATGAAATCAGTTGTGGATTAATAAAACAGCTTTCCACTTGCCATGGTAACTTTTTGTAAACCAGCCATTTTACAAATCTAGAATATAATGGTAGTGTTGCTTGGAATTATTTCTCTAGGCAAATACTAAATGCTCTTTCATGCTCCCTCTATGTCTCACTGTTGAGTTGAACAAGGGCTCTGCCGTTCCATCCAGCAGTGATAATAGATATATGTATAAACGTTTTTAATAAGTGAAACTGTCAATGCACTAATAATTAAGGAATATTTTCACCCCCCCAAAAAAAGACCCAACACGTGGAAGAATTAATGTTTTGGAAACCGTTTGTTGTAAAAATTTCTGTTTCGTTGGTAATATGCAGCACTAAAATACTAAATCCTTGTCCAGTTGCTGAATCATATTTCTATTTGTTTTCTTACACTTTTCCAAGTTTTTTTATCTGCGAAATGTCACACAACTCGGCCAGGCAAAGATAAGCAGTTTGTTTGCTATGCAGCTTAGACAAAAACATTTCTGGTAATTTAGGCAGTTGAAATTTTGCAGATATGGCACATAGGTGTAAGTTCAGTTCAATACATTTGGTTTCAAGGAAAAACTAGATTCCACTAACCTAAATCTGACCATTCAGTGATGTCTGTGCATAAATCAATGCTTCCAAAATACGGACTTCCTGTTTGCAGGATCCTAAAAATAGCGTCTTTTATGGTCTTGCTCTTGACCATTTGTTGATTGAGTTGCTCTGTAAAGATCCGAGCTTGTTTTACCCATCCAACAGCCAATCAGTAGAAATACAAGTAAAGTAGCATCCTGGGAAGGACATTTGCCGAAATGGCAGCTCTCTACTGATTGCAGAAGGGCATAGCACAGATGTGAAATTAATTTGCTTTAAAAATTTAAGAGAACACAGAGAGATAACTTTAATATAATTAGGTCTTTGATTCCCACCAAACGTCCCTTGTTTACTTCTGAGGAAGCTTTTAATTTCCTAAACTTAATAAGGACATTTTAGCAGCTGTATATACCAACAAATATAATTTTTATAGTGGCCATTATTTAATACACTTTTGAGGTTTGTGGTCAATACATTTGTTGGGGCAAGAAATCCTGTATTGTACATTCAAAGGGCTGGTTTAGGGATAGGTAACCTGCAGCTTTCCACTATTAGATTAATTGCTGTGCCCATCAAACTCTGTAAGCCTTTGGGTTGCTGGTAATGGTGTCAGCCTTATTAAACATCTGAGATCTACAGGTCATCATCTCTATGTAGAGTGAAGGGTAACGTTTATTTTTTTGTTTCTTTTGTTGGTACATTCCAAAATATAATGTCTGTGTGTCTAGGTGGTTAATATAATGTTTGGTCCCTGTGCTGTGGTCGTCATGTCAGGGTTTTCCATTTTATTTCTTTTTAAGTTTTTTTTTTTGTGTGGGGGTAGAAGCCATTTTGTAGCTAGACTTAACCATTTATACATCTTTTTTTGTAGAAAGGGTTTAGCGGAAAAGGCAAAAAAAACGTAGAAATTGAGATTTATCCAAAGTAAAAGGTAATTTTAATTAGATTCCTCTTCTATTCTTCCCTATTTTCTTGCTATATTTTATAACTTTTTTTTTTTTTTAATAGATTTTAATTTTTGCATTCCATAGCAGTAAAGTCAGTGGTACAAGTTAAAGACCTGACAATTCCTAGGCACTGGTGGTTTTAATGCATCCCACGGATTGGATTGGGTGTATTTTTTCAAATTCAGACCCACGGTGCCTGGTGGTTAAGAATTATTGATATATGTAACAGTCTGAATCTGCCTGATGAATAAAACTTCTTTTTTTTCCCCTACCCTCTGCTGCCCCTGTTGGTCATGAAGCTAAGAAAATCGAAAAGATTATCAGACTCTTCGGAGATGGCCACCCAGATGAATGAAACTGTAGATGTCCAAGATGTTATTGCAATTTTTTGTCCAAGAAAGAAAGGATCGGCCACAGATTGCAAAAGTAGTGCAGAAAACCAGCCATGGGTTCAGTGTTCAATGGATGGCGGGTTCCTACAGTGGCACCTGGGTCGAGGCAAAACGCGGGACGGTAGAAAAACGGTGCCTTGGGTAGACACTATAAAAGAGTCAGACATTATTTACAAAAAATAGCTCTCACGAGCGTAATAAGCTGACTAATAAAATTTCTCAGACTTTGCGATCGCTGATGCAGCCAAGGACGGGACTTCAGCTAATGAATTTGTATATTTGCAGCCAATTTACAGGAAATAAAGAACCGAGACAAAAATTGAAATCTCCGCATTCTGGCAAAAAAAAAAAAACACACATAAAATTTTATGAAAAGCAAAAACGGAACTTGGCCGTCAGAAGGAAACGTTTGGTAAACCTTTTCGTGGGAGCTTCCTTCGCTGTTGTACAGCAGATAAAGTCTCAGTCCATTTTTACTCCCACTGATTATAGTACAAAAAAAATGTTTATATCTTGAAGAATACTTTCTGTAAAAAAACAACAACAACAAAAAAATGACAAAAAAATAAAAAAGTGAATGTTGAAAATTAGTCTGTTAATGTTCTTAATAAAGTGTTCTTGGAGTTTAACTAGCAGCGGATGGCTTTCTTAGCTTAGCCCGGGAGATTCCAGGGAAGCATGATTTTATTTTTGATTTTAATTTTTTTATTTTATTTTTATTTTTTTCAGGCTGTAAAGTGGCAGAATGCTTGGATATATAATTTATTTCTGTTGAAAAAAAAACAAAGCATGCAGTATCTATGACCTATTTGCAGGAAGAGGGTTTTTTTGTAAATGTAGATTTTGATGTATTAGGTCACCCTGAAAATATACACAAAAAAAGGGATCTCTCCCAGATTATCTGGCGGAGATAATACTGCAATAAATTTTTTTACTTCTTTGTTACTTGTCTGTTTCCATTTGAATTTCTTAATGTAAAGCTCTGTTTTAAATTTGATAATATTATTTTGCAGTCCTATGTAAAGAAAAATTTACTATCCGTCGTTTTCAACTCAAAGGCATAAAAATTGTTTATACAGTTTGTATAGGCTGACTTGGAAATAACTGGTATCTTTATTTTCATCCCTATGAAAGGGTATAGACACAATTTAATTCCCGATTTTATTGTATCCTGATATATTAGTGTTAACTATATGATTTAGCACTGTGCCAAACACATTTTCAAGAATGTTTGATAAAAAGAAACTATTTATTCTTTGTATGTTTGGATTTCTTTACTGCTTTCGTTTGAAGACCAATGTTTCATAAACTGTGTTTTTTATCTGGGCAATTGGAAGACTTCATATGGCTTAAAGGGGTGGTAGAAGCTAAGAAGAAAGGGAGAAACGTCTTTTGGAACACTGCAAAATATGGTGTTCAGCTTTCAGAAGTAATCCATTGTTTAAATCCCTGTAAAAGTTTTTTGTAGCCATAACAGAAGAGTGAGTTGAAATACAATTACACAAAATAGAGCTTACAGGCACGGCTGATGGTGTCACCCATGAAAACTATATGTATATCTGGTAGATGGTGATTAATCACTTCAGTGGGCTGTACTGCTGATCAGCCCCAAAATAAAATACCGTTATCAAAAAAGAGAAGATGAAGGAAGCTTTAAAGCTTGAAAAAGTGTTGGTTGCTCCATTGTGAGATTCAAAAGTATCAGGTGACACTCCAACTTAACATCAAGCCTTATCCAGCTATTTAACAGGGTGCCTAGTGATGGACCCAAACCTGAGTTTGGGCCGAACTTGAACTAGTTAGATTTTCCGAACTTGCAGACTTATTTTCGATAATTATCTAATGTAAGGTTTGAATTTGGTAACCCTGAAATGTAGCCTTTGGTTTTCTATAACCCTTGAATATAGCGGTCGATTTTGGAAACCCTCAAATGTAGCCTTCAATTTCTGTCACTCGAATGTATGGTTCGGTAACCCTCGAATGTAGCCTTCAATTTCTGTCACGCTCGAATTTATGGTTCGGTAACCCTCAGATGTAGCCTTCGATTTCGGTAACCCTCGAATGTATGGTTCGGTAACCCTCGAATGTAGCCTTCAATTTCTGTCACCCTCGAATTTATGGTTCGGTAACCCTCGGATGTAGCCTTCGATTTCGGTAACCCTCGAATGTATGGTTCGGTAACCCTCGAATATAGCCTTCAATTTCTGAATTTCTGTCACCCTCGAATTTATGGTTCGGTAACCCTCAAGTAGCCTCGATTTCGGTACCTTCGAATGTTGGTTCGGTAACCCCGAATGTAGCCTTCAATTTTGTCACCCTCGAATTTTGGTTCGGTAACCCTCGAATGTAGCCTTCAATTTCTGTCACCCTCGAATTTATGGTTCGTTAACCCTCGAATGTAGCCTTCAATTTCTGTCACCCTCAAATTATGGTTCAGAACCCTCGGATGTAGCCTTCGATTTCGGTAACCCTCGAATGATCCTTCATTTCGTCACCCTCGAATTAGGTCGTAACCCTCGAATGTAGCCTTCGATTTCGTTAACCCTCGAATGTAGCCTTCGATTTCGGTAGCCTTCGATTTCGGTAACCCTCGAATGTAGCCTTCGATTTGGTAAACTCTTGAATGTATCGTTTGGTAACCCTCAAATTAGCATAAACCCTCTAATGTAGCGTGGGGAAACCCACATTGCCCTATCATGAAGTAAGAAGGGTTTGAACGAGTTTGTTGATAGTGCCATGTTCCCCAGACCATTTCCCATGTGCCACAGCCATTTATAGTAAGTTACCATTGCTATTTTATCTGTTATTCATCAGAACGTTTCGAACTATTCGGTCCCCAATTTCAGTAAGTTCGGCCATCTCTAGTGTGCACACCTACATTAGGTTGGGACTTATTCCCATCAATTAAGAAAATGTGTTATAGTTATTGGTGTGCTTGTTGAAGTATAAATACAATATATATAGCATAATTAAAGGGCAGTCCACCCCCGAAACTATAATTCCCCCAACTACTGGCCCACCATGTAATGTAGTTAAATCTTTCCTCACATCCCAGCTCCATAGGGTTCCTGTAGACCCCCCCCCAAAGTCCCAAAACTAACCACCAGGAGGATAGCAGGGCTCTGCTGCTATCTTGCCTCCGGTAGATATTTGCCATGCGCACTGCAGCCCTTCTCCCCCTCCCTCCCGTTCTACTATCCCTCCCCTAGCACAAATCCCCCTTAATATGCTGCCTCCCCATGTCCCCCAGCCCCAACCGCATATTTTTTTTTCCAAAAGCTCCCAAACTCTTACTTCCTCTTTTCCTCCGATGCACTGAATGCACGGCAGCCGCGTCCGTGATTGGCTGCCGCTCAGCCAATCACAAAGCGACTGCCGGTCCCGCCCCTCTGCTTGCATTCTCGCAAGCAGAGGGCCGGCAGTGCGGCGGAGGAATGAGGGGGGTAAGTAGAGTTTGGGGGGTTTCTGAAAAAAAAATTATGCGGTTGGGGCTGGGGGACATGGGGGAACATCATATTAAAAATTAGTTTACAGGTGGACATACCTTTAAATGTTCAATTCAAGGCTGAGTGAGAATAAAGGTGCAAAGTTCTAAACTGCCCAAACTGTTATTTTAGTGGGCTACAGCCCTACCAATTGCTAGTGTGAACATTATCCAATCCTTTCTATCCTTACTAATCTTCATGAAATGCATGTAATCATAACCCTGGTGTTACCAGAAATAACGCTAATGTAGGTTTCTACATTTTTTGCAAGCCTGAGGACTAGGCCACGCTAGCGCATTTTTCGCGTGCGATTGCGCATGCGATTTTAAAATTCCCGCGGTTTCCAATTTCCGTTTTGGTAACATGCGTTCACCATTTGGAGCGTTAACCCATGAGTTTCCATGCGATAATGCTCCCGATTGTGTGGGCGATTTGGTGTGTGCCTTGGCCTTAGGGGCCCGTACATGTACAAATTCCGGACGTAGGTTATCTGCATCCCCCGATATCTGTGATCTGTATGGATGGTCGCCTTAGAAAGACTTGTATGACCGGAATTGTTAGTGTATGGGCCCCATTAGGACTGGTGCGTTTTCTCACCGCTAATGATTGCAGCACATTGCATGTCAATGTGTGTGGCCAATGTGGGTCACCACTGCTATCCCACCTGATGCTTTTATATATATATATATATGTACCTGCGCTCTGTTGTATGTCATACTTATTGTGCTGAATTTGTATGTGACCAGCGAAGGGTTGGGGCTGAAGCACCTGGACCACTCATCGTTTATGGTGAGTTGCTGCCAATAAATATGTATACAGATTACATCACGATACTTGCATTGCTATTCTAATTATCTGCTGTGCGACCTAGGTGGGATCCTATAGTCACCAATGAGAAGCGAAGGGCCCGGGGGATTGGCACCGGACCAGTGTTACTAAAAGTAAGCTATTTTAGACCACAGTGTGATATAGAGCATATGCCATACACTAATGTTTATATGGACTGCTGCACATGTCCCATTCCCCTCCCCCCCGTGCCCCATTTACCTTGTGATTTCTATTATTATATATGGCCACATTGTATGCACTATCAATTTGCGGAGCACGTGATCACTGTTGGGCAGATCGCACCGCAAACGGATGGTAACACAAGTGGCCGCATATGGTGGCCTTAAAGAAATTATGGGTTAAAAAAATTGCATAGCCTATTGATTTGTGTCCACTTGTATCTGCTTCTGTCCGTCTTTTTCATGCGCTTCCATAGACTTGTATAAAGGACAGTGGGTCCTTACCATGATTTATTATAATAAAAATGTAGATCGCAAAGCACAAACAGCCCAAAAACGCACTACTGTGGCTTAGCCCTAAGCACATTATTAAATGCATTTCTACCAGATATTAAATATTATTGCCCTCATCTTTCTGGAAGAAGTTGCAACCTCAAGCTCAATGAGCTTTTAGGAATTTGAGCATGTTCAAAGGAGGCAGCACGGGAAAGAACAGTCAATCTGGTGTGATGTCAGCAGTCACAAACCTGGTTAGTAATGCATCTAAAACATGCTGAATATATCTTTCGAATTGGAGAAAGTGACCAGTTTTTAAGGTCCTTTAACTCATTTGCGTCCTGTATCTTTATAAGATGTAATATTGTCACTTCTTAGTGAAACAGGTATCCAGTGTCTTGTCATAATATATAAAGATTTTCAGTGTATATTTAAAGGAGGTTTTCAGGCCAACGTATAAACATGTAATATAATAACATATCATTTCCTTATTTCTTTTCATGTTGTGTTTAAAGCCGTATATAGTTTTCCAACTTGTGTATCAAAAACTGGTCATTAAAACAAGAATTTGCTGTTTATAATTCCTAACCGGAGATGTGAAATCTGGGAGTTTAATTTCACTACTGCATATCTGGAAGTTGATTATCACTACTGCATGCCTGGGAGTTTAATTTCACTACTGCATGCCTGGAAGTTTAATTTCACTACTGCATGCCTGGAAGTTTAATATCACTACTGTATGCCTGGAAGTTTAATTTCACTACTGCATGCCTGGAAGTTTAATATCACTACACTGCATGCCTGGAAGTTTAATATCACTACGTATGGCGAGGTTAATTTCACTACTGCATGCCTGGAGTTTAATTCACTACTGCATGCCTGGGAGTTAATTTCACTACTGCATGCCTGGAAGTTTAATATCACTACTGTATGCCTGGAAGTTTAATTCACTACTGCATGCCTGGGAGTTTAATATCACTACTGCATGCCTGGAAGTTTAATTTCACTACTGCATGCCTGGGAGTTTAATTTCACTACTGCATGCCTGGGAGTTTAATTTCACTACTGCATGCCTGGAAGTTTAATATCACTACTGCATGCCTGGAAGTTTAATTTACACTACTGTATGCCTGGAAGTTTAATATCACTACTGTATGCCTGGAAGTAATTTCACTACTGCATGCCTGGAAGTTTAATATCACTACTGTATGCCTGGAAGTTTAATTTCACTACTGTATGCCTGGAAGTTTAATATCACTACTGTATGCTGGAAGTTTAATTCATACTGCATGCCTGGAGTTTAATATCACTACTGTATGCCTGGAAGTTTAATTCACTACTGTATGCCTGGAAGTTTAATTTCACTACTGGCATGCCTGGAAGTTTAAAGGCTATGTCCACCCTGAAAATTTTTTTTTAATATGGTCCCCCCTGGGCTCCCAGCCCCAACCGCATTAATTTTTTTTTAGAAAGCCCCCCAAACTCTACTACCTCCCCTCGATCCTCCGCGCGCTCCGGCCTCTGCTTGCAAGGAAAGCAAGAGGGGCGGGACCGGCAGCGCGTCTGTGATTGGCTGAGCGGCAGCCAATCACAGACGCGGTCTGCCGCAGCAGCTCAGTTCGCGGAGGAAAGAGGAGAGAGTAAGTAAGAGGTTGGGGAGCTTCTTAAAAAAAAAATATGCGATTGTTGGGCGGGAGACATGGGGGAGCACATATTAAGGGGGTTTTGAGCTAGGGGAGGGAAGTAGAAAGGGAGAGGGAGGGAGGGGAGAAGGGCTGCAGTAGCATGGCAAAAATCTACTGAGCGCAGCTAGCAGGCAGTGTCCTATATGGACTCTGCTAGCCTCCTGGTAGTTTGGGACTTGGGGGGGACTACAGGAGAACCCTATGGAGCTGGGAGTGAGGTAAGGATAAACTACACACAGGTGGGGCCAGTAGTTGGGGGGATTATAGTTTTGGGGGGACATGCCCTAAAGGGTATCTCCACTCGTTTTTGGAATCCAGTTCTATTGAAGAACGGGAGGAAAGGAGCTGTGCCTTACCTTCCGTTCTTCAATAGAACACACAGGAACCAGGAGAGAAGGTAAAAAACGTACCCGCTCGCTCGCTCCCCCGGCGCTTGGTCTGACAGGTCCCGACGGACCTTGTCTTCTATGCGCATAGATCGGCATGCGCATAGAAGACAAGGTCCGTCGGGACCTGTCAGACTACGCGCCGGGGGAGCGAGCGAGCAGGTAAGTTTCTTACCTTCTCTCCTGGCTCCTGTGTGTTCTATTGAAGAACAGAAGGTAAGGCGCAGCTCCTTTACCTCCCGTTCTTCAATAGAACTGGATTCCAAAAACGAGTGGAGATACCCTTTAATATCACTACTCTATGCCTGGAAGTTTAATATCACTACTCTATGCCTGGAAGTTTAATTTCACTACTGCATGCCTGGAAGTTTAATTTCACTACTGCATGCCTGGAAGTTTTTTACAAAGTATCACTATGATGCCTGGAGTTTAATATCACCACTGCATGCCTGGGAGGTAATATCACGTACTGCATGCCTGGAAGTTTAATTCACTACTGCATGCCTGGAAGTTTAATTTCACACTGATGCCTGGAAGTTTAATATCACTACTGATGCCTGGAGTTTAATTTACTACTGCATGCCTGGAAGTTTAATACACTACTGCATGCCTGGAAGTTTAATATCACTGCTGTATGCCTGGAAGTTTAATATCACTACTGCATGCCTGGGAGTTTAATTTCACTACTGCATGCCTGGGAGTTTAATTTCACTACTGTATGCCTGGGAGTTTAATTTCACTACTGTATGCCTGGGAGTTTAATTTCACTACTGTATGCCTGGGAGTTTAATTTCACTACTGTATGCCTGGAATTTTAATATCACTATGTATGCCTGGAAGTTTATTTCATACTACTTGCATGCCTGGAAGTTTAAATCACTACTGTATGCCTGGAAGTTAATTTAATTTCACTACTGTATGGCCTGGAAGTTTTAATTCCACTACTGCATGCCTGGAAGTTTATTTCACTACTGTATGCCTGGAAGTTTAATTATCACTACTGTAATGCCTGGAAGTTTAATTTCCACTACTGCATGCCTGGAATTTAATTTCACTACTGCATCCTGGGGTTTATTTCACTACTGCATGCCTGGCAGTTTAATATCACTACTGCATGCCTGGAAGTTTAATTTCACTACTGTATGCCTGGAAGTTTAATATCACTACTGTATGCCTGGAAGTTTAATTTCACTACTGCATTCTGGAATTAATTCACTACTGTATGCCTGGAAGTTTAATTTCACTACTGTATGCCTGGAAAGTTTAATATCACTACTGTATGCGCTGGAGTTTAATTCACTACTGTATGCCTGGAAGTTTAATATCACTACTGTATGCCTGGAAGTTTAATTTCACTACTGCATGCCTGGAAGTTTAAAGGGTATCTCCACTCGTTTTTGGAATCCAGTTCTATTGAAGAACGGGAGGTAAAGGAGCTGTCCTTACCTTCTTCTTCAATAGAACACACAGGACCAGGAGAGAAGGTAAAAAACGTACCCGCTCGCTCGCGTCCCCCCCCGGCGCTTGTCTGACAGGTCCCGACGGACCTTGTCTTCTATGCGCATAGATCGCTCATGCCATAGAAGAACGGTCCGTCGGGACCTGTCAGACTACGCGCCGGGGGAGCGAGCGAGCAGGTAAGTTTCTTACCTTCTCTCCTGGCTCCTGTTGTTTCTATTGAAGAACAGAAGGGTAAGGCGCAGCTCCTTTACCTCCCGTTCTTCAATAGAACTGGATTCCAAAAACGAGTGGAGATACCCTTTAATATCACTACTCTATGCCTGAAGTTTAATATCACTACTGTATGCCTGGAAGTTTAATTTCACTACTGCATGCCTGGAAGTTATTTCACTACTGCATGCCTGGAAGTTTAATTTCACTACTGCATGCCTGGAAGTTTAATATCACTACTGCATGCCTGGAAGTTTAATATCACTACTGCATGCCTGGGAGTTTAATATCACTACTACTGCATGCCTGGAGTTTAATATCACCACTGCATGCCTGGGATTTTAATATCACTACTGCATGCCTGGAAGTTTAATTCACTACTGCATGCCTGGAAGTTTAATATCACACTGCAGCCTGAATTTATATCATTACTACTGCATGCCTGGAAGTTTAATATCACTACTGCATGCCTGGAAGTTTAATATCACTACTGCATGCCTGGGAGTTTAATATCACCACTGCATGCCTGGGAGTTTAATTTCACTACTGCATGCCTGGAAGTTTAATTTCACTACTGCATGCCTGGAAGTTTAATATCACTACTGCATGCCTGGAAGTTTAATATCACTGCTGTATGCCTGGAAGTTTAATATCACTACTGCATGCCTGGGAGTTTAATTTCACTACTGCATGCCTGGGAGTTTAATTTCACTACTGTATGCCTGGGAGTTTAATTTCACTACTGTATGCCTGGGAGTTTAATTTCACTACTGTATGCCTGGGAGTTTAATTTCACTACTGTATGCCTGGGAGTCTAATATCACTACTGCATGCCTGGAAGTTTAATTTCACTACTGCATGCCTGGAAGTTTAATTTCACTACTGCATGCCTGGGAGTTTAATATCACTACTGCATGCCTGGGAGTTTAATATCACTACTGCATGCCTGGGAGTTTAATATCACTACTGCATGCCTGGGAGTTTAATATCACTACTGCATGCCTGGGAGTTTACAGACAGAGTGTTGTTAAGTAAGATGGACTTACCACACTGAGCGTGTCTGAATCAGTGGTTCGGGGAGTAATAGACAACAAGAATACAATGGTTTTAGCCAGAACTTGGATCTGCAGGTTTCTGGGGAACCCAACATAAAAATCATTTATATTTGTGTTTCTCTCTTGTTTCTTTATGGTCAATATATCAATGTATGATTTATACAAATATAACATAGATATTTAAAGGGCAAATCCATCTCCATCAAATGAAAATTGTATAGAGGTTTATCGCAGCCCAAAGCTACAATAGTTAGAAAGCTATGGGCCATATTTATAAAGGCGCGGTATTGCTATTTTTCTATACCATGGAAATATTGGTTGATTGGGCCTAAAAATCGTCCTGTGTGTACCCAGCCTTTCCTTTTTGCCGATGCCCCTATACTGTTTGGTTTGTGGGGCTTATTTATAGAAGTGATCCTATGCATGGTAAATTACCATGGTGTAACATTATTGGGTTGCTAGCCCAATAACTGCAACTTGTTTTATGTGGGCACTGTCTGGGCAATTGATGTTTGGGAGATACTGTATCCAACCTCCTACTTAGCACACAGCTGTTTCCTTTGTAGCGGCTCCTCTTCATTAAAAGCTTATATTTTAAACCTGTATTAAAGGTATTTAAGTAAACATGGATGTCATGGGTACAAGCCCTTAGATACCTTCTGCATATTAGATTAGATCCAGCAAAGATCTCCTATTTCTTACTTGTTCCATCATTATGCAATGCCGTAGGCTGCTAGTAATAAGATTTCTCATGATGTTGGATGGGCCATCGTTTCCTGCAAGGAATTTGTATGTTCCCCCATGAATGAGTTTCCTCTGGGTGCCCAGATTTCCAATGCGATCATTGGAATAGATTGTAAGCTTGGTAAGATTGTAAGATTGGTTTAAGGTCTAAAGATAATGGGAAAATAATTATTGAAGAGATGAAAAATATGTTCTGTTTAAATGTAGGGGTTTGTCAAACCAATCGAAAGCAGAAAATCGTAAGTTGCTTATCATTATTTTCTTTTCCTGGTCCTGAGGCAGTAGTGGAAGTGCTTTGGGGTAAGTTTACCTGGATCCGTCGAATGACAAGCCAGTTTGTCCAGTTAGAATGTGGCTCTGCCCCGGGTTCCTTTTGTGTTTATCAACTGAACATAATATGAAAGTCATTTTGTTTTATGAAGGGAGGAAGCTCCTTCCACTGCCATCTCAGAACCAGGGAAAGAAAATGATGGCAACATACAATTTTCTGCCTTCCCTGGTGCTTCCATGGCAGTGGAAATGGGACGTAATAAATTATGGAAGGGAGGGAGACTTTTTCTGTCTTTGAACAATGAGGTATTTATTAAGAAGGTTTTGCTGCTTTTAGAATTTTAGAAGCATATTCTGACTTTGCTTTGTCTATTATATCAAGGTAATAATGTTTTCTGAAAGTCGTCACAGTAGAGCCAATCCCAATATGTAGACATAGTTCCCGTGGAATGCGATGTCACCTTATTGAGGTATTTGAGATGCCATTATGAATGTTTGCATTATTCTGGATATAATCCACAATGAGACTTTTTGGCTGGAGACCTTTTTTGGCGCCTTGGAAAGTACAAATTGGAATTCAGTTTTCCTTAATTCTTGAGGTTTGAGAACATATTGTTTAAAGGGCATGTCCACCCCCAAAACTATAATCCCCCCCCAGTAATGGCCCCACCATGTAGTGTAGTGTAATCCTTACCTCACATCCCAGCTCCATAGGGTTCTCTTGTAGACCCCCCCTAAAGTCCCAAAAACAGTCCACCAGGAGGCTAGCAGGGCTCTGCCTGCTACCTTGCCTCCGGTAGATATTTGTCATGCGTACTGCAGCCCTTCTCCCCCCTCCCTCCACCCCCTCCCTCTCCCTCCCTCTCCCTCCCGTTCTACTCTCCCTCCCCCTAGCGTAAAATCCTTTTAATATGCTGTCCCCCATGTCTGGTAGCCCCAACCGCATGAATAGTATTTTGCAAAAGCTCCCCAAACTCTTACTTACCTCTCCTCTTTCCTCCGCTGCACTGAATGACCAGCAGCCGCGTCCGTGATTGGCTGCCGCTCAGCCAATCACAGACGCGACTGCCGGTCCCGCCCCTCTGCTTGCATTCTCGCAAGCAGAGGGCCGGCAGTGCAGCGGGAGGAACGAGGGGAGGTAAGAGTTTGGGGGGCTTTTGCAAAATACTAATCATGCGGTTGGGGCCAGACATGGGGAGCAGGAGCAGCATATCAAAAGTTATTTTTAGGTGGGACATGCCCTTTAAAACCCTCCCTATATCTATAGACGTTCATTGTTGACTTTTGAGGGTCGTGTGACCTGGAGGGAAGAATTTTTTTCCTGATTAATGTGGAAATTGACGAACCTTAGGTAGAAATGCAGCATCTGGTTTCAGTAGTACATTGTTACCATGGAACATGAGGTATGTAGAGTTTGTTCACACTCTGTCCTGATGTGATTGCATTATAAGTTAGTTTTTTTTTTTAGAAGGGACTATTCTGTAGCATAGACAGAACCAGATGCCTGTCCCATGGAGGGACTGTTGACTGATGATGGCTTAAAGTGTTTCATTCCTTTTAAAAATCTTATGAGGTTCTGATGCCCAGATTTTATTCGACACTGCTGAAATAAGACCATTTGTGTTTCAATTGTCCCAATACTGAGGTTCTTGTCTATTCTCTCTTGCAAGAACTCTAGGGTGACCTTTAATTTGTTTTCTTTGGTTCCTAGATTTTTATTTTGACTTCAGTTTGTAAACTTTTTCCCAGGTTTTATAATAGAGATTGGAAGTAATTGTTTTCCTTGAGGACATAAGGGTCCTTATCACCTTGTTTGAGAGACCTAACTTCTTTCATGGGTTTGATTTCAGTCTTCATGCCACCCTATTTAGTTGGTCCAGGCTGGGATAAATTAGGTTCTTTTGATTGATGAGGTTGGGAATCTGGAAGTTTAATCTGAGGTGCTTGAGCCAATCTCTGGACCCAGGGAAACTTTGGTCACCTTAGCCAGAATGGAAGAATTATTATTACTTGGGCCCTGTCCGCCACTATTTTATGGAGAACTCTGGATGTGGGGGAGATTAAAGGGAATGTGTACATTATCTGAGGGGACCAGGTGTAATATTCTGAGGTGAAGCATTGCCCACTGAACCAAGTCTGATGTTGACACCAGTTTTTCCAGAATCTTCTGACATAATAGACTGATATGTTTCCTTACTTCTTTGATTACCTCTTTCTGGTGTTCCCGCTGGTAGACGTGGTTAGTGGTTGAGGGAGTCTATTACCACTCCTAAGAACTGTGCTCTTTGTGTCAGGATTAGGTTTGATCTCTTTAGGTTTATCATCCAACCATGGTTGTTTAGGAACTTCTGGACTTGCCTTGAGTTATCCATTAATGCATTGTTTTCCTCTGCTTTTATTAAGATATCATCGAGCTATGCAAAGATCTCGATCTTCTGAGTTCTCAGCTTTGGTATTAGTGGGGACAAAACTTTCGTGAAGGTACAAGGAGACGACAATAGCCCAAATGGAAGACATTTATATTAAAAGTGACAAATAATCTCAGGTCATTTCTGTGTCTATTATTATGATAGGCATTCTGTAAGTCGATCTTTATCATCCAATCCCCTTGTTGAATTTGGTTTGATATAATTTTGAGTGTTTCCATTTTGAATTTTGTTTGTTGGTAAACAGATCTTAGATCTGGGATTGCTCTGAACTTTCCAGTCTTTTCTCTTTTTAGAAAGAGTGGGGAGTAAATGCCTTCTATTAGTAGATGTCACAGAAAGTCTAGGAGTTCCTAAATGATCTTGATTAGCTCTGTTCTTGCATGCTTTTGTTTTGAGAGAATTCTATAAGATGTTCTTGTGATACTGTCTGTAGTACCCAGGCCTCTGGTTTTGAATTTTGCCATATTGTAACTTCCACATTTTTTTTGAGAGTTTTCTCAGAGCTGGTCCAGAAAGATAACCTTTGAATGGAAGATTTGTTATCCCCTGTTTCAACTGTCTACCCTCCATTGCCAGAGGGCAAGTCTGGCAGCTGTAGACTGCGCTATGGAATTAGCTGATAATTTGAGAAAATCCATTGAAGCTTCAGAGATAAAATTATTTGAAAATTTGACATCTTATATTAGCTAAAGGAGTTCTGCTCTTGATTCTCCATCCATTATGGCATCTTCCATATCTTTGATCTATATGCACTTAGCTCTTGCTATACTGGTTATCCTTACTGCGGGCTGTATGGCTGCTCCAGCTGCTACTTTGGTTCCCCTTAATGCCGCCTCTTGCTTCCTTTCCATAGGGTCCCTGAGGGATACCCAGTTGTCTGTAGCTAAGGCTACTGTGGATGGTTTCTGGACAGGTTATGGGAAATGTTAAATCTTCTGTCTGGATTTTTCCATTCTCTTTTGTTTACTTTTGCCATCAGTTCATGAAGGTGGAAGCATATGTTGGAGCATGATTTGTTTGAGAATATAAGGTGTTTTACTCTTGATGGGTCTGAGATTTGGACGGTTGATCCCATTTTAGTTATATTATTACTATAACTCTTCTTCTGAATCCAGTTTTTGGTGGACTTGGATTTGGCTGACTTGGTTAAAGACTTGGCTGATACCTTGTTCTTTGAGCATGTTGGCTACCTTATCCATTGTTGCAGAAGTTGCTTTGGCAACTATCATGTCCATAGATGCTTGAAAGGCCTTTGTCATAGTCTGATGTATTTATTCTCTAGAGAGGGATGAGGAAGGGTTTGTACAGTTTTCACACACATTTATTCCTTGGAATTGCTGTTTTATCATAACACACATACTTTCCCTTTAGATTTTTTTAAAGGACAATTATACTCACCTCCCCCTCGTTCCTTTCCCCCCCACTCCTGCAAAGTACCCAGGGCGAGGACCTAAAACGCTAAGTCCTCACCTCTGGGTACTTTACAAAAGTCCTGCACTACTTACTTGTAATCTCCCTCATCGCTCCGGTCAGATCCTCCCCTCTGGCACTTTGAGTGACAGGTCGCGAGGCAGCAATGGGAAGATGCGCTCTGCAAGGAGGCGTGTCTTCCCATTGGCTGCCTCCCGGACTGACAGTGCCAGTGGCGAGGATCCGACCGGAGCGACGAGGGAGTTTACATGTAAGTAGTGCAGGACTTTTGTAAAGTACCCAGAGGTGAGGACGTAGCATTTTAGGTCCTCACTCTGGGTACTTTGCAGGAATGGATCGGGGAAATGGTGAGTATAATTGTCCTTTAATTGCTCTCCAGGGTCTGAGGAACTGCAATTAAAAAAATACATTTCATGGAAAACTGAGACAGGCTGCATGGATGAGGTTTCATTTCTCTGTAGCTATTTCTCACCCTCTAGATCCAGCCCTGTGTCCAGAACCGGTAGTAGAACTGCAAGTGACAGACAAATATTTGTGAAACTTTTTAGCGATACCGCGGGTTAGTTAATTTGCAGTCGCACATTTATGAATGAACGTTCGGTCGTAGTATACGTAAACTACCGCAATGTTATTCTATTGGGATTGTAAATCTACGATTTTGTTATCGATCGGTAATCTACAATCGGTTTAATGATCATAAATTTGCGATACCGCGGCTTTATAAATATGGCCCCTAGTTCCAACAAACGTTCACCGTCGGCCTCGGGATTGTTTGTAATTGCCTGAAAAGTTTCCTCGCCCACAAGTTTAGGGAGTTGGCCGCAGCCAAAGGAAATCTTCAGTGCCGAGTGTTCTCCCTATACTTAACATAAGAAGAAGGCTCGGGACTGTGAGTAGCAAGATCGTTAGATTCCGTCTGTCATTTTATTTCAAGATCGTGCATGTGTGTACTCTGCTTTACAGTTTCTGTTTCCAACATGGAGTGCTTTGATAAGTCAGACAAAAGTACGGTGCTGGAAACTTTGTTATGGGATCATATCCTTGACTGATCTTAGTAGTAGTAGTCAGCATGGAATTATGAGAAATAGATCATGGCAGACAAATTTAATTGGTTTGTATGAAGAGGTAAGAATTTAGATTCTGGCATAGCAGTGCTCGTTCGGGGATCGTTTCCTGATCCACCGGGCGGATCTCCGAACTAGCGCCCGTTTCGGCCGATAAAGTGCACATACAGGGGGTGATTATTGGACGAAATGGCCATTCGTACACATTGTGCGTCGCGGGTCATCACCTGTGATCACACATGTGTACGAACCTTTAGAGTTCTGTACTGGGGCCACTTCTGTTTAATCTGTTTATAAATTACTTAGAAGGGGCATTGAGAGCAAGGTCTCTGTGTTTGCTGATGACACTAAACTATGCAGAAATTTGGAAACTTCAAATGATGTGCAAGTGTTGCAAGCAGTTTTGGAATCCCATATACAAAAGGGAGATCTTGGAAATGGAAGCAGTTCAGAGAAGGGCAACTAAATTAATAAGGGGAATGGAGCGGCTTGAATATGCAGGCAGATTAGACAAGTTAGGGCTGTTTACATTGGAGAAGCGACGTTTGCGTGGGGACATGATAACCTTATACAAATATATTAATGGCCCATACAATGAACTTTCTGGTGCATTGTTTACTAATAGGTCATATCAGAGGACTCGTGGACATCCTTTAAGGTTGGAAGAAAAGAAGTTTCTTCTTCAGGTTAGGAAAGGTTTCTTTAAGTGAGAACGGTGAAACTGTGGAACTGTCTTTCAGCAGATGTGGTAATGGCAAGTTCATTAAATAGCTTTAAAAAAAGTCCTGGATAAGTTTCTAAAACAAAAAAATATTGGGAATTACTGGTATTAATACATATACTGTAGTTCTGGTTGGTACAGGGATACCATATAATATTGAGAATAACTGGCATTAATACATATACTGTAGTTCTGGTTGGTACGGGGATACTATATAATATTGAGAATTATTGGTATTAATACATATACTGTAGTTCTGGTTGGTACGGGGATACTATATAATATTGAGAATTACTAGCATTAATACATATACTGTAGTTCTGGTTGGTACGGGGATACTATATAATATTGAGAATTACTGGTATTAATACATATACTGTAGTTCTGGTTGGTACAGGGATACTATATAATATTGAGTATTACTGGTATTAATACATATACTGTAGTTCTGGTTGGTACAGGTATACTATATAATATTTAGTATTACTGGTATTAATACATATACTGTAGTTCTGGTTGGTACAGGGATACTATATAATGAGAATTACTGGTAATACATATACTGTAGTTCTGGTTGTTACAGGGATACTATATAATATTGAGAATTACTGGTATTAATACATATACTGTAGTTCTGGTTGGTACAGGGATACTATATAATATTGAAAATTACTGGTAATAATACATATACTGTAGTTCTGGTTGGTACAGGGATACTATATAATATTGAGAATTACTGGTATTCATACATATAGTATAGTATTTGAGGTTGAATAAAGACATATGTCCATCCAGTCCAACCCATCCAGCAATATCCCCTATTTCCTGCTTAAAAGTTTATACACACGTGTGATCACGGGTCCCAACCCGCAACGCACAATGTGTCCGTACGTTCGTTTCAGACGATAATCAGCCCGTGTATGGGCACTTTATTGTCCAAAACGGCCGTTCGGGTTGGGGATCGTTGCATAACCGACCGGCCGTTTTGGACCATCCACTGACATGTTCTATTGGTGAACAATGCCCCAGATAGTTTATTGTATGGCCCGTTAATGTATTTATACACAGTAATCATATCCCTACGCAAGCGTCTTTTCTCCAGCGTACATAATTGTAACTTTTCCAGTCTCTCTTCATATTCAAGCTCCCCCAATCCCCTTATTAATTTAGTTGCCCTTCTCTGAACCTTTTCCATTTCAAAGATGTCCTTTTTGTACACAGGATTCCAAAATTGCACTGCATATTCCAAATGAGGCCTTACCAATGCTTTGTAAAGAGGGAGAATTACATTTTCCTCCCTTGAATCCATACCTCTCTTTATACAAGACAATACCATGCTGGCTCTGGTAGTTGCAGCCTGGCACTGCTTGCTACCTTTAAGTTTATCCACCAAAACTCCAAGGTCCCTTTCCAACAGGGATTCACTTAACACAGAGCCATTTATAGTTTAAGTAGCACAAGGATTTTTAAGACCAAAATGAATCACCTTACATTTATCAACATTGAATCTCATCTGCCACATAGCAGCCCAATGTGACAATCTATCTAGATCCCCTTGCAACGATTGCACATCCTCTGAAGTTTTTAATGGTCAACAAAGTTTTGTGTCGTCGGCAAACACAGAAACCTTGCTGACAATACCCACATCCAAATCATTAATAAATAGATTAAATAGAAGCGGCCCCAACACAGAACCCTGTGGCACCCCACTTAGCACTTTAGTCCATAATAATGAAGCCCCATTTACAACTACTCTCTGCATCCTATTCATTAACCAATTTTCTATCCATGTACAAATGTGACTCCCCAGACCAACAGACCTCAGCTTAGTCGCCTATGGGGGACTGTATCAAAAGCCTTTGCAAAATCCAAGTAAACTACATCTACTGCTATGTCAGAGTCTAAATTTCTACTCACTTCCTCATAAAAGCCAAGCAAGTTAGTTTGACAAGATCTATTCCTCCTAAATCCATGCTGGTTACTACTTATAATGTCAGTCCTTGAAACATACTCTAGAACATGTTCCCTTATTAAACTTTCCAGGATCTTCCCCACCACTGAAGTTAAACTTACAGGCCTGTAATTACCCGGCTGTGAACGACTACCCTTTTTGAATATTGTAATAAAATCAGCCTTTTTCCAATCCAGAGGCACACCACCGGAAGGGAATCTGCAAAAATAAGAAACAATTGACCCTATTTATAAAAGATCGATATCGTTATCGTAAAAATAACGATCGTTATCATAAAATAACGATCTTTATTTTCCGATAATGATAGGTATTTTCCAATAATGATCGATATTTTACGATATCTTAAAATACCGATCGTCATCGGAAAATACAGATCGTTAACGGTAAATACAGATCGTTATTTTACGATAACGATCGCTATTTTAAGATAAAGATCGCTATTTTTTCGATAACGTTATCGATCTTTTATAAATAGAGCCCAATGGCCTAGATAAAATTGAAGTACCCGAGGATGTATTTTATCCGGTCCAGGAGATTTATTAATATTAACCTTATTTAGTTTTTTCTGTTCCATATCCTCGGTTAACCAAAGTGCACTTAAATCTTTTATACTATTATTTTAAAACACTAAAAACTTTACAGGGAGGGTTGTGCCTGGGTCCCCTTATGGCCTCGGAGAAAAGGATTTTACAGGTAAGAACAAAATCTCCTTTTCTCCATCAGCCAAGGGGGACCCAGGCACTGTAGGGGACGTCCCAAAGTCCCACATATTAAAGGGCGGGCAGAAAAAATTAAGCCTCAGCCGCTTGTAGCACCAAGCGGCCCAGGTTTGCTTCAGCTGAAGCGAACACCTCTAGTCTGTAAAACCTAATGAAGGTGTTAATGGAAGACCATGTAGCGGCCTTGCAAATCTGATCGATGGAGGCCCCGCGTCTAGCTGCCCATGAGGCCCCCAAAGCCCTAGTAGAATGAGCTGCAACCCGCACAGGAGGAGCAGCTCCAGCTTCCGCATAACACCGCAGAATGAGATTTCGAATCCATCTGGAGAGAGTCTGAGAAGACGCTTTAGAACCTTTCAGAGGTCCCGCAAGGAGAACGAACAAAGCGCTAGACGAACGGAAGGCTTTCGTTCTGGACACATAGATTCGAAGAGCTCGAACCACGTCCAGGGAGTGCAGCCGCCTCTCCTTGGGTGACGACGGTTGAGGAAACAACGCCGGCACAACAATATCCTGATTCAGGTGAAACGAAGAGACGACTTTGGGCAGAAAAGTAGAATGAGGTCTGAGTACTGCTCTATCCCTATGAAAAATCAAACATGAGGGCTCTACCGAAAGCGCCGCCAGTTCAGATGCTCTACGAATAGAGGTAATGGCCAACAAAAACAGAGTTTTCCAAGACAACAGAGGGAGAGCCACTGAGGACAGGGGTTCGAAGGGAGGACTTTGGAGAACCCGAAGGACCAGGGAAAGATCCCATTGCTGGACCGGGTGCTTGCGAGGCGGACGAAGGTGAGCAACACCTTGCATGAAAGTCCGGATGTCCCGACGTGTGGCCAGCCGACGATGAAAAAAGACCGAGAGCGCCGAGATCTGAACTTTAAGAGCGCTAAGGGATAACCCCTTAGACAGCCCCAACTGAAGAAAACGTAACAAACGAGACAAAACAAAGGAGCGTGAAGGGAAACCCTGAGAATTCGCCCAGGCCACGTATCGTTGCCAAATCCGATGATAACTCCTAGCGGATGAAGGCTTCCTTGCCGCCAACATGGTAGGTATGACCGCCGATGGAATACCCCTTTTTCTCAGGATGGAAGATTCAACGGCCACGCCGTCAAATTGAGACGTTTGAGGTCCGGGTGAAGGAATGGCCCTTGAGATATGAGATCCGGACGGAGAGGAAGAGACCATGGCTCTCCCACTGTCAGTTCGAGCAGGTCTGTGAACCAAGATCTCCTTGGCCACTTTGGAGCGATGAGTATTGTCGGCGTGTTTTCCTGTTTGATTTTCTTGAGGACCCGAGGAATCATGGCTGTCGGAGGAAAGATGTACACCAACTGAAAATTCCATGGAACTACCAGCGCATCCACCAGATATGCCAGGGGATCCTGCGTTCGAGCGCAGAAAACTGGAACTTTCCGGTTGAGACGGGACGCCATCATGTCTATGTCCGGGGTCCTCCACCGCTCGGACAGAGCCACAAAGATCTCTTTGTGAAGGAACCATTCCCCCGGATCTAGAGCGTGACGGCTGAGAAAATCGGCTTCTACATTTAAGACGCCTGGGATGAAAATCGCCGATATTGCTAGTACATTGTGTTCTGCCCATGATAATATCCTGTGGGCTTCCTCCATGGCCATATCGCTCCTCGTGCCCCCTTGATGGTTGACGTATGCCACTGCGGTCGCGTTGTCCGATTGAACCCTGACAGACTTGTTTGCCAAGTCCGCCGTCCAATGAGAGAGTGCCAGAAATATGGCTCGTAGCTCCAGGACATTTATTGGTAACCTGGATTCCTGAGGATCCCAGGTTCCCTGTATCGTCCGAGCGCCGAATACTGCTCCCCAGCCTACCAAGCTCGCGTCTGTGGATATCACTGTCCATTGAGGGATACAAAGAGAGTTTCCCCTCTGGAGGTTGGCATTCACCGTCCACCACCCCAGAGAGCGTTTGATCTCGGGAGGCAGCAGGATCTTGAGATCCAGAGTTTCTAGGGACCTGTCCCAGGAAGCTAGGAGATGGCGTTGGAGCGGGCGCAAGTGAAAGATCGCGTATGGTACCGCTTCCATGGCTGATACCATCTTCCCGACCAGTCTCATCACTTGGCGAACCGAAATGAGAGGGTCCGCTATAGCCTGACGCGTTAAGCGCTTCAGTGCTGTCCTCTTTTCCGGAGGCAGAAATACTTTCTGAAGAGAAGTATCGAACAGCATGCCTAAAAAAGGCATGCAAGGACTGGGACTGAGAGACGACTTGCGTCTGTTGACTAACCAACCGAAGGAGGATAGGATTTGCAGGCAAGCTGAGACGTGGGATGAGGTTACGTGTAGAGAAGGAGCCTTGAGTAGGAGGTCGTCCAGGTATGGAAGGATAAAGATGCCCTGAAGACGAATGAAAGCCGTTTGACAGGCCATGACTTTGGTAAAGACGCGGGGAGCGGAAGAAAGACCGAACGGTAGGGCGGTAAACTGATAGTGGCAGTGCCCGATTGCAAACCTGAGAAATCGTTGACGGCCGTGCCATATGGGAATGTGCAGGTAAGCGTCCTGAATGTCTATGGATGCTAGAAAGTCCCCTGGCTCTATGGAAAGAATGACCGACCGTAAAGATTCCATTTTGAACTGACGTGGAATGATGTACACATTCAGTTCCTTCAGGTCCAGGACCGGGCGAAACGATCCGTCCTTTTTGGGAACGAGGAACAGGTTGGAGTAAAAACCCTGAAACCTGAGGGTGGACGGGACCGGTACTACAACTTTTGTCACTAACAAGAGATTTATGGCTTTTTGAAGCGCCCTGCGTCTGATCGGTGACTTGGGCAGATTGGATGGGAAGAAACGATTGGGAGGGGGGAAGGAGAATTCTATTTTGTAACCCTGGGAGATGACGTTTTGGGTCCAGGTGTCTGTGGACGCACAATTCCAAGTTGCCTGGAAAAAACTGAGCCGCCCTCCCACCCAGTGATGTGGGGGATAGTCATGTAGATTTTGGTTTAGGCCCTGAGGACCTAAAGGATCCACGTCTGGAGGGCCAAGAGGGCCGAGAGGAAGAGCCTCTCCTGGGAGAGGGAACCTGAAAGGAGTTGTCAGGGGGAAGACCTGTTGAGGCACGAAAGGGCCGAAAGGAAGGATACCTGTGGCCGGAAGGAAGCCTACGGGTCCTATTTTGAGGAAGGAAAGAACTCTTTCCCCCAGTTGCCTGAGAGATAATTTTCTCCAACTCAGGCCCAAACAATTGTTTCCCCGAAAAGGGAAGGCTAGTAAGAGCTTTTTTAGACGCATGGTCTGCCGACCAGGCCTTCAGCCATAATACTCTCCGTGAGGCTACCGCGGACGCAGAGGCCCTCGCTATGAGCCTGCTTGAGTCTAATGCCGCATCCCCAATGTACACTGCGGCATCGGACAAGTCCTGGATCACATCTATAAGGTGGGCCTTAGTCGGATCTGATGAGATCTCTTGATAGAGCTGGCTCAGCCAGACTTCCATGGCCTTAGCCACCCATGCTGACGCAAAGGTGGGGCGTAGGGCTGCCCCTGCTGCTGAAAAGGATAGTTTAAGAAAGGCCTCTATACGCCTATCATTATGGTCCTTAAAGGTGGCTGCCTCAGACAGCGGAATAGTTGTAGCTCGGGATAGGCGAGCTACTGGGGGATCAACTATGGGAGGAGAGGACCATCTATCTATGTCGGATTTGGGGAAAGGGAACATAGCATTGAAATGGCGAGATAGCTGCGGGTGACGTTCGGGAACCGACCATTCGTGCAGGACAATTTTGTCCAGTTGCTCATATGATGGAAATTGGGCGGAAGATATTTTGGCCCTGGAGAAGAGGGATTTTGACGGATCCTCCTGAGATTCAGAATCCTGGATATTAAGGGCATTAAGTACTGACCTTATAAGTGAGTCAATCGCTTCAGCCGTAAAGGTGGTCTGCGGTTCTTGTTCCGGAGCGTCATACTCCAGCTCACCTTCCTCAGGGGTGTCCTCGTCCTCGTCCTGGGTTGAGTCCTCAACCACAAAGGAGGTAAGCTCCTGAGGTAAGCTCCTGAGGTCTAGGCGGTCTGCACGCCCTGTCTGCGGTCACGGGCTGTCCAGATCGTAACACCTGCGAAATAGAGGTAGATAAAGCAGACACAGAAGAAGCTAGCGATTTAGCCCACGCTGGTTCGTTCTCCTGTTGGGAGATCTGGGGGGCAGCGTCTTGGGCGGACCCTGTCGCTGAGGATCTAAGAGAATCGAGCGATTCTCGAATCGACCTTGCCCAGGAGGGCTCTGGGTCAGTCGCACTGGCGGCAATGGATGACTCATGGGCAGCATTACACGAGGCACATCTGGGGCCCGAGTGGCCAGAGGGTGATTTAGATTGACATACTGCGCACACGTAGGAGGTAGTGACAGTAGACCTGTTCCCCTTTTGGCGGGGCGGGAGCGACCCTTTATCGGCCATGGTAATTAGAACTCAGCCTGACCACTAGAAACAGAGAGCTATGATAAAGAAAAAACTTTTCTTTTTTTTATATCCAACTTCCTACAGAGAGTAAAAAAGGAGGAAAAAACTGCAAGGCAGAGAAGAAAAAGGAAGCAGGAATGCAACCAGAGGCGAGGGAGAGAATAACCTGAGCCTGTAGGGTCCTGAATCGGCAGCCGACAGAGAGAATAGAGAGCAGAGACCGGAGAAACCGGAAGTCCCGCCCCCGCTACTCGCTGGAGCTGCTCCTTAGCTTCCGTGTTGTTTAGTCAGTGACAGGATCCGGATGGGAGGGGGAGAGGAACAGACTCTAACCTGGTCAGTACCTTTACGATGGGAGGGGGAGAGGAACAGACTCTAACCTGGTCAGTACCTTTACATTTTAATACAAAACGACATTGGTTAACCCTTTATATTCCAGAAAAAACTTCACTTGTATGGAGTATAGAGGGAGGGGGGGAGTAGATACAGGAAGGGAGGGGGTAGATACAGGGGGGGACGTAGATACAGGAAGGGAGGGGGGCAAGGGTGTAGATACAGGGAGGGGGATAGATACAGGGTGGGACAGGGAGTAGATAGGGGAGGTAGATACAGGAATGTGGAAGGTAGATACAGGGAGGTGGGAGGTGGAGGGTAGACACAGGGAGGTGGGGGTAGATAGGGGGGGAAGATACAGGAAAGTGGGAGGTAGATACAGGGAGGTGGGGGTAGACACAGGAAGGTGGGAGCTAGATACAGGGAGGTGGGGGTAGATAGGGGGGTAGATATAGGAAGGTGGGAGGTAGATACAGGGAGGTGAGGGTAGATGGGGGGTAGATACAGGGAGGGGGTGACACGGAGCGGTAGATAAAGGGAGTATCTTCTGGTTGGTACAGGGATACTATATAATATTGAATTACTGGTATTAATCAATATACTGTAATCTGGTTAGTACAGGGATACTATTAATATTGAGAATTACTGGTATTAATACATATACTGCAGTTGCGTTGGCTCAGGATACTATATAATATTGAGATTACTGGTATTATACATATACTGTAGTTCTGTTGGTACAGGGTACTATTAATATTGAGAATATACTGGTATAATACATATACTGTAGTTCTTGTTGGTACTGGAAAGTTTTAAACATTCACCCCAATGTCTCACAGGCTCCAGCCAGAGATGTGATTTTTGGCTCATTTTAAAGGAAATACTGCAGGCTTTCATTTAACCACTAACCCTTTAGTGACACTGAATGCAACACTAATTCATTCACAAATAATATAGCAAGGGGCATAGCTCAGTAGTAAACTGCGATGGAACACGATCACAGTTTACTGCTGCACTAGACCACCAGGGAGAAGTGGGAAACCAAAGGGAAGTCCAGTGACATCACAGGGTTTCCCTTTTTGATGCAGCTCTGTACTGAAGGAAGTGCGCAGTACAGGGAGGCATTCATATACAGTCCGGCACTGAAGGGGTTTTTTGACCCGATCCCCTCATCGTTGTGATGAGGCCCTCCAATCGCAGTTGTTTTTTGCGATTGTTTTTCTATTACACCATTGTTCCTGTAACTGCTCTACTGACGTCAATTTTTTTATCATTACTTTTACATCTGCTTTTGGATAGAAAGTAAATAGAAGAGTGATGGCAGCGAACGTTTATGTAAAGTGGGTGTGTCATTCACTCTCCATCTGGGATTGGATCACTCTCGTTGCTCTAATTAAAAACACAAAGACAGTAAAGAATTAGGGGGAGGGGAGGAAGTGAGCCTACACAAACTTCAGGGAGAGGTGGGATGCATTAGGTGTGTAGGTCCATTTTCCTGCCAGAAACAAATTATCATTTGCATACAGCGGTGCAGCCCAATGCCATTGGTGGCAGATTCCCACCGGGGAAAACATTACAATAGTTCCTGTTCCTTGGCAGAAATACAACTAGAGCAATGTACAAATGCGCCCCCTGGTGGCAACGGAAGGTATCTGCATTATATTTTAAAGCTGCATACTGGTTTGCACGTGTTCTTCATGTAGGATCGACCAAAGAATTACTAATTCTATTTACAATCTTTTTGATTGTTTGCACCACAATGACGCACAGAATGATGTATTAACAACATTGGATATGAAACAATATATCATTTAATTCCCTTTATTAACCAGGTGTATAAATAGTTATAATAAATAAAAGTAAAATCAGTTTGTTATACAAAAATAAAGCTTAGTCTGTACATGTAAAAATATAATTTAGAGTTTCTAATGGGGCAGATAGAACGATCAGTATAGATGGAAGTAGCAGGCCCTAGGTAACCCATCAGGCCTTCTAGTCTGGAGACTGAGATTTTCTACCCACCCGACAGGCCCCTGACCATGGAATATTTTGCTGTAGTTATTTAATGTTTGTTATTGCTCATGTGGTATCGACACCGGCCACCATGTCCTCTATAGCGTTCCAGTCCATCTTGCTCAGTAAACTGCTCGTACTCTCCGAGTCCATTCTAGAGAGAATTCGGGAAGCATCGTCTAGATTTACTGAATCCTGTAAATTAAATATTGCCAATTTATTACATAAACTTGCTGTATTATGCATCGTAAATAGGAGTTCAGAGAATGACACTAGTGCATCTGGACCTCGGAACCATGGGGGATGATGGGAAAGTTAATCCTACACTGTAACAGACAAATACAATGAGATAGAAGGATCACATGGGAATATTACCGATTATCTGAGCTGGTGTTGGTCCAATTACACAGAACTATTTACTATTCATCTGTATGGAAAGTGGTTCATGTTCTAACATTGTAAATAGTTCTATAGAAAAATACTAAACATGAAAGGAGATTTTGTTCTTACCTGTAAAATCCTTTTCTCCGAGGCCATAAGGGGACCCGGCACTGTAGGGGTTAGTCTCCACCTCTAGGAGCGGGACACTTGAGAGTTAAAATTTTCACAGGCTCAGTGCTCCTCCCCCGCCTTATATGGCTGTGCACCATGAGTCTGCTCCAGTTTTGTCCCAAAGATAAAGCGAAGGAGTAGCATGAAGAAATAATCAAATAACCATTGGCAAGTAGCCAAAAACTAGAAACTGAGTACTAATTATTTTAAAACACTAAAACTTTACAGGGAGGTTGTGCCTGGGTCCCCCTATGGCCTCGGAGAAAAGGATTTTACAGGTAAGAACAAAATCTCCTTTTCTCCATCAGCCAAGGGGGACCCAGGCACTGTAGGGACGTCCCAAAGTCCCACATATTAAGGGCGGGCAGAAAAAATTAAGCCTCAGCCGCTTGTAGCACCAAGCGCCCCAGGTTTGCTTCAGCTGAAGCGAACACCTCTAGTCTGTAAAACCTAATGAAGGGTTTAATGGAAGACCATGTGCGGCCTTGCAATCTGATCGATGGAGGCCCCGCGTCTAGCTGCCCATGAGGCCCCCAAAGCCCTAGTAGAATGAGCTGCAACCCGCACAGGAGGAGCAGCTCCAGCTTCCGCATAACACCGCAGAATGAGATTTCGAATCCATCTGGAGAGAGTCTGAGAAGACGCTTTAGAACCTTTCAGAGGTCCCGCAGGAGAACGAACAAAGCGCTAGACGAACGGAAGGCTTTCGTTCGGGACACTAGATTCGAAGAGCTCGAACCACGTCCAGGGAGTGCAGCCGCCTCTCCTTGGGACGACGGTTGAGGAAACAACCGGCAACAACAATATCCTGATTCAGGTGAAACGAAGAGACGACTTTGGGCAGAAAAGTGAATGAGGTCTGAGTACACTGCTCTATCCCTATGAAAAACAACATGAGGGCTCTACCGAAAGCGCCGCCAGTTCAGATGCTCTACGAATAGAGGTAATGGCCAACAAAAACAGAGTTTTCCAAGACAACAGAGGGAGAGCCACTGAGACAGGGGTTCGAAGGGAGGACTTTGGGAGAACCCGAAGGACCAGGGAAAGATCCCATTGCTGGACCGGGTGCTTGCGAGGCGGACGAAGTGAGCAACACCTTGCATGAAGTCCGGATGTCCCGACGTGTGCCAGCGACGATGAAAAAAGACCGAGAGCGCCGAGATCTAACTTTAAGAGCGCTAAGGGATAACCCCTTAGACAGCCCCACACTGAGAAAACGTAACAAACGAACAAACACAAGAGCGTGAAGGGAAACCCTGAGAATTCGCCCAGGCCACGTATCGTTGCCAAATCCGATGATAACTCCTCGGTGAAGGCTTCCTTGCCGCCAACATGGTAGGTATGACCGCCGATGGAATACCCCTTTTTCTCAGGATGGAAGATTCAACGGCCACGCCGTCAAATTGAGACGTTTGAGGTCCGGTGAAGGATGGCCCTTGAGATATGAGATCCGGACGGAGAGGAAGAGACCATGGCTCTCCCACTGTCAGTTCAGCAGTGTCTGTAACCAAGACTCCTTGGCCACTTTGGAGCGATGAGTATTGTCGGCGTGTTTCCTGTTTGATTTTCTTGAGGACCCGAGGAATCATGGCTGTCGGAGGAAAGATTTACACCAACTGAAAATTCCATGGACTACCAGCGCATCCACCAGATATGCCAGGGGATCCGCGTTCGAGCGGCAAGAAACTGGAACTTTCCGGTTGAGACGGGACGCCATCATGTCTATGTCCGGGGTCCCCCACCGCTCGGACAGAGCCACAAATCTCTTTGTGAAGGAACCATTCCCCCATCTAGAGCGTGACGGCTGAAAATCGTCTTCTACATTTAAGAGACGCCTGGGATGAAAATCGCCGATATTGCTAGTACATTGTGTTCTGCCCATGAATAATATCCTGTGGGCTCCCTCCATGGCCATATCGCTCCTCTGCCCCTTGATGGTTGACGTATGCCACTGCGGTCGCTTTGTCCGATTGAACCCTCAGACTTGTTTGCCAAGTCCGCCGTCCAATGAGAGAGTGCCAGAAATATGGCTCGTAGCGCTCCAGGACATTTTATTGGTAACCTGGTCCTGAGGATCCCAGGTTCCCTGTATCGTCCGAGCGCCGAATACTGCTCCCCAGCCTACCAAGCTCGCGTCTGTGGATATCACTGTCCATTGAGGGATACAAAAGAGAGTTCCCCCTCGGGAGGTTGGCATTCACCGTCCACCACCCCAGAGAGCGTTTGATCTCGGGAGCGCAGCAGGATCTTGAGATCCAGAGTTTCTCAGGGACCTGTCCCGGAAGCTAGGATATGGCGTTGGAGCGGGCGGCAAGTAAAAGATCGCGTATGGTACCGCTTCCATGGCTGATACCATCTTCCCGACCAGTCTCATCACTTGGCGAACCGAAATGAGAGGGTCCGCTATAGCCTGACGCGTTAAGCGCTTCAGTGCTGTCCTCTTTTCCAGCAGAAAATACTTTCTGAAGAGAGTATCGAACAGCATGCCTAAAAAGGCATGCAAGGACTGGGACTGAGAGACGACTTGCGTCTGTTGACTAACCAACCCGAAGGAGGATAGTTGCAGGCAAGCTGAGACTGGGGATGAGGTACGTGTAGAGAAGGAGCCTTGAGTAGGAGGTCGTCCAGGTATGGAAGGATAAGATGCCCTGAAGACGAATAAAAGCCGTTTGACAGGCCATGACTTTGGTAAGGCCGGGGAGCGGAAGAAAGACCGAACGGTAGGGCGGTAAACTGATAGTGGCAGTGCCCGATTGCAAACCTGAAAATCGTGACGGCCGTGCCATATGGGAATGTGCAGGTAAGCGTCCTGAATGTCTATGGATGCTAGAAAGTCCCCTGGCTCTATGGAAGAATGACCGACCGTAAAGATTCCATTTTGAACTGACGTGGAATGATGTACACATTCAGTTCCTTCAGGTCCGACCGGGCGAAACGATCCGTCCTTTTTGGGAACGAGGACCAGGTTGGAGTAAAAACCCTGAAACCTGAGGGTGGACGGGACCGTTACTACAACTTTTGTCACTAAAAAGAGATTTATGGCTTTTTGAAGCGCCCGCGTCTGATCGGTGACTTGGGCAGTATTGGATGGGAAGAAACGATTGGGAGGGGGGAAGGAGAATTCTATTTGTAACCCTGGGAGATGACGTTTTGGGTCCAGGTGTCTGTGGACGCACAATTCCAAGTTGCCTGGAAAAAACTGAGCCGCCCTCCCACCCAGTGATGTGGGGTAGTCATGTAGATTTTGGTTTAGGCCCTGAGGACCAAAGATCCACGTCTGGAGGGCCAGAGGGCCGAGAGGAAGAGCCTCTCCTGGGAGAGGGAACCTGAAAGGAGTTGTCAGGGGAGACCTGTTGAGGCAACGGGCCGAAAGGAAGGATACCTGTGGCCGGAAGGAAGCCTACGGGTCCTATTTTGAGGAAGGAAAGAACTCTTCCCCCCAGTTGCCTGAGAGATATTTTTCTCCAACCAGGCCCAAACAATTGTTTCTCCCCGAAAAGGGAAGGCTAGTAAAGCTTTTTTAGACGCATGGTCGGCCGACCAGGCCTTCAGCCATAATACTCTCCGTGAGGCTACCGCGGACGCAGAGGCCCTCGCTATGAGCCTGCTTGAGTCTAATGCCGCATCCCCAATGTACACTGCGGCATCGGACAAGTCCTGGATCACATCTATAAGGTGGCCTTAGTCGGATCTGATGAGATCTCTTGATAAGCTGGCTCAGCCAGACTTCCATGCCTTAGCCACCCATGCTGACGCAAAGGTGGGGCGTAGGGCTGCCCCTGCTGCTGAAAAGGATAGTTTAAGAAAGGCCTCTATAACGCCTATCATTATGGTCCTTAAAGGTGGCTGCCTCAGACAGCGGAATAGTTGTAGCTCGGGATAGCGAGCTACTGGGGGATCAACTATGGGAGGAGAGGACCATCTATCTATGTCGGATTTGGGGAAAGGGAACATAGCATTGAAATGGCGAGATAGCTGCGGGTGACGTTCGGGAACCGACCATTCGTGCAGGACAATTTTGTCCAGTTGCTCATATGATGGAAATTGGGCGGAAGATATTTTGGCCCTGGAGAAGAGGGATTTTGACGGATCCTCCTGAGATTCAGAATCCTGGATATTAAGGGCATTAAGTACTGACCTTATAAGTGAGTCAATCGCTTCAGCCGTAAAGGGTGGTCTGCGGTTCTTGTTCCGGAGCGTCATACTCCAGCTCACCTTCCTCAGGGGTGTCCTCGTCCTCGTCCTGGGTTGAGTCCTCAACCACAAAGGAGGTAAGCTCCTGAGGTCTAGGCGGTCTGCACGCCCTGTCTGCGGTCACGGGCTGTCCAGATCGTAACACCTGCGAAATAGAGGTAGATAAAGCAGACACAGAAGAAGCTAGCGATTTAGCCCCCTCTGGTTCGTTTCTCCTGTTGGGAGATCTGGGGGGCAGCGTCTTGGGCGGACCCTGTCGCTGAGGATCTAAGAAATCGAGCGATTCTCGAATCGACCTTGCCCAGAGGGCTCTGGGTCAGTCGCACTGGCGGCAATGGATGACTCATGGGCACATTACACGAGGCACATCTGGGGCCCGAGTGGCCAGAGGGTAATTTAGATTGACATACTGCGCCGAACGTAGGAGTAGTGACAGTAGACCTGTTCCCCTTTTGGCCGGCCGGGAGCGACCCTTTACGGCCATGGTAATTAGAACTCAGCCTGACCACTAGAACAGAGAGCTATGATAAAGAAAAAACTTTTCTTTTTTTTATATCCAACTTCCTACAGAGAGTAAAAAAGGAGGAAAAAACTGCAAGGCAGAGAGAAAAAGGAAGCAGGAATGCAACCAGAGGGGGGAGAGAATACCTGAGCCTGTAGGTCCTGAATCGGCAGCCGACAGAGAGAATAGAGAGCAGAGACCGGAGAAACCGGAAGTCCCCCCCCGCTACTCGCGGCCGGAAGCTAAAGTTCCCGCCGACGAGAGAGAAGACTCCCGCCCACGCTGTGAGGACTGGGGGTCCTTCCAATAGATGGCCAGCCAGTGCCTGCCCGAAAACAGGGGTCCCCGAACTCTAGGAAGAGGGGTAAGTGGAGGACCAGGGACCTTCTAATAGGTGCCCACGGATGCCTGATTGAAAAATCCCCGAACTCTTAGGGAAGAGGGTACAATCGGTACCTCGTAATCCTGGATCTGCACTGTCATATGTCCTTCCATATGAAACCAAGCCAAGCAGGTACCATAGCAGGGAGCAGTGGGTGAACAGCCCCCTGCTGCTGTACGTGTGTGGGGAAGAGCTGGAAAGGAATAGGATCCAGCTGTTCCCATGGATCTGTCTCCGAATCTTCTTACTGCAGAGGTAAAGTGGTCCAACTCCTGAGCGGACACTTGAAGAACTGGAGCAACTCATGGTGCACAGCCATATAAGGCAGGGGGAGGAGCACCTGAGCCTGTGAAAATTTTAACTCTCAAGTGTCCGCTCCTAGAGTGAAGCACTTAACCCTTACAGTGCCTGGGTCCCCCTTGGCTGATGGAGAATATTCATATAAATGAATAATTATTAAAGAGGAGCTGTAGTTCCTCCAACAAGGGTTACAGGGCAGTCTACCCTCTAAACAAAATTCTCTAAATAGGTTAAGTTCCCCCCACAGTCATTGGCATTATAATTCCTTTACCAAATATACATCTAAAGTGCCAGTCTCTGGCCGGCACCGACACACACCTCTGCTGATGTTGCAAGCTTGTGTTAAGCTCACACAACAGCACAGTAGGCAGCTTAGGTAACAGCCACCAGGGATTGGCTCGGACATCAGCTATTCCCAGAACTGCCCAATCTGCAGAGGTGGTGAGGAGGCAGCGGTGGTGAGGCTTTATAAACATCTTTGGTAAAGGTAAGTATAAAGGAAAATCCATAAGGGGGGTGGTTGTTAACCTATATAGTGAATGTTGGTTAGAGGGTGGACATGCCCTTTAAATAAAAGCCTTTTACCAGTGAATAAGTGCAGCCTGTCACACAGTTTTGGGCTGTAAAGTTAATGTTTACTGCATTTTTCTAAAGGAAATCTAAAGGATTGCTCCTTTCATCAGTTCCCTCACCGTTACAGACACAGCCTAAACTAGAAATGCTTTTTGGTTATATTCACATCTGCCGGTTTCTCTGTATAGAGAAAGAAACAATGATGTGTAGGACAGTAGTGAATGTAATAACTTGTTAAACTAGTTGTAAAATAACAATATAATAAACAAGGCTTTGGAATTTCCATGTGAGCAGCAGTGGGATATTTTCTTATAGTTAGTGAGTGTTTTTTAATAAAATCTTATATTCCACTGCACCTCCTACTGCTTCTATCTATGGAAATAATAAAAGTGACTAAAAAAAGGACGAAACCCTAAACTTATAAGAAATAATTCACCCCAGAGCATCGTAATATAAGGATATTACGCCACCTCGAAATTCCCTTGGGCCTTGTACTTTTATAGGGTCGGGGAACTCTGTGGTGTAATATCTTTATAATACATCATGCTCCTATACTTTAAATGGGGAGGTACAGTGGCGAGAATCCTATTACTCAGGTGCATCACTGAGTAACTGCCCCTCCCCCTATACTCCATACAAGTGAAGCTGTTTTCTGGGATATAAAATGCTGTTTTGTATTGAAATGTAAACGTAATGACAGGTTAAGGTTGGTACACACGTGTAATCGCGTCTACCGACTCGTGACGCACGATGTGTACGAACAAACTTTTCGGCCGATAATCAGCCCGTGTGTGGGCACTTTATTGCCCGAAACGGTTGTTCGTTCGGAGATCTGCCAGGTCGGCCGATTATCGAACATGGGCCGATTATCGGTCAAAACGTTTGTTCGTACACATTGTGCATCGTGGGTTAGGACCCGCGATCGAACGTGTGTATAAACCTTTAAACTTCGTTCCTCTCCCCCTCCCATCCGGATCATGTCACTGATTGAACTACACGGAAGATAAGGAGCAGCAGCTCATTCCAATGAGTCATAAATTGACTCGGCTGACGGCGGAGCTGCTCCTTAGCTTCCGTGTTGTTTAGTCAGTGACAGGATCCTGATGGGAGGGGGAGAGGAACAGACTCTAACCTGGTCAGTACCTTTACATTTTAATACAAAACGACATTGGTTAACCCTTTATATTCCAGAAAAAACTTCACTTGTATGGAGTATAGAGGGAGGGGGGGAGTAGATACAGGAAGGGAGGGGGTAATAAAGGGGGGACGTAGATACAGAAGGAGGGGGGCAAGGTGTAGATACAGGGAGGGGATAGATACAGGGTGGGACAGGGAGTAGATAGGGGAGGTAGATACAGGAAGGTTGAAGGTAGATACAGGAGGTGGGAGGTGGAGGGTGACACAGGGAGGTGGGGGTAATAGGGGGGGAATACAGGAAATGGAAAGTATACAGGGAGTGGGGGTAGACACAGGAAGGTGGGGACTAATACAGGGAGGTGGGGGTAGATAGGGGGGTAGATATAGGAAGGTGGGAGGTAGATAACAGGGAGGTGAGGGTAGATGGGGGGTAGCCAGGGGGAGCCCGCGTTATACAGCTCCCTAGGACCTCAGCGTTCGCAGAACGGGTACGACACCTTCAAAACACATAAACATAGAAAAAAAGGTACCGAGCGAGGTGTAAAAGCTTCTGCTCACAGGATATGCGGTGAGAACAATAGAGATGGACAAGAATGGCACATTAGTGCACAATGTTTGACAAACAACACTGAATCCTCGTTAGGAGATTCTACATTGACAGGACTGCCAACAAGCACGGTGAACGGCTGCAACGAAAGCTGGGGGGGATGTATTTAAATTGTTGCCGTGTGGTCGTGTCATGTCCTTTTTTCTATTTCTCTTGAATCAAGGTCCTTATAGCAAGGGACTTTGTATGGTTCCACTCTATTTTCGTTTCCACTCACAGGAAACTTACTTTTGTTAGGTCCAAACCATTTAAATACCTATTAATAATAGGCCCCAGCCCCCACACCAATTAGTGCAAGAGCCAGGAAGGGCTAGGCCACACTATCCATTTTTCTTGCGTTTGCGCATGTGATTGCGTTTTTTTAAATTATTGAAACGAGGCAACACACCGAAAATGCGTGTTTTCGGGTGCTTGGCGCATGCGATTTGCATTCTGCATTTTTAATCGCAATCGCATACGTTTTCCTATACTTAATGGAAAAAAACCATGCGCAAACGGAACGAAATCGCACATGAAATCGCATGTGATTCTGTGTGCGATTTGCGTTTGCATTGAAGTGTGGCCGTGCCCAAAGAGAAGGAAAAAACCAAAACACTTATTAACCCCATCACAGCCGTTTGCGATTACAAACAGTGTCAATACTATAATATAGAAGCCCAGCGCACCCCTTTAACTGGAAAAAGAAAGCTTAATCTGCTCTACTGCACACACAGTCCTTAACACGCACACACAATCCTTATTTTCAAACTTTCACACACACCATACAACCATCAAATGAAATGTCCTTTTTCTTTGTCCTTGAATCAAGGTCCTTAGAACAAGGACTTTGTATACGTTCCACTCTATTTGTTTCACTCACAGGAAACTTCCTTTTGTAGTTCTGGTTGGTACGGGGATACTAATATAATATTGAGAATTACTGGTATTAATACATATACTGTAGTTCGGTTGGTATGGGGATACTAATATATTGAGAATTACTGGTATTAATACTATATTGTAGTTCTGGTGGTACAGGGATACTTAATAATATTGAGAATTACTGTATTAATACATATACTGTAGTTCTGGTACAGGGATACTATATATATTGAGAATTACTGGTATTAATACATATACTGTAGTTCTGGTTGGTACAGGATACTAAATAATGAGAATACTGGCATTAATACATATACTGTAGTTCTGGTTGGTAAGGGGATACTATATATATTGAGAATTACTGGTATTAATACATATACTGTAGTTCTGGTTGGTACAGGGATACTATATAATATTGTGACTTACTGGTATTAATACATATACTGTAGGTATGGTTGGTACAGGGATACTATATAATATTGTGAATTACTGGTATTAATACATATACTGTAGGTATGGTTGGTACAGGGATCTAATAATATTTGAATTACTGGTATTATACATTTACTGTAGTTCTGGTTGATACAGGGATAGTATATAATATTGAGAATTACTGGTATTAATACATATACTGTAGTTCTGGTTGGTACAGGGATACTATACAATATGGCGAATTACTGGTATTAATACATATACTGTAGTTCTGGTTGATACAGGGATAGTATATAATATTGAGAATTACTGGTATTAATACATATACTGTAGTGCTGGTTGGTACAGGGATACTATATAATATTGAGAATTACTGGTATTAATACATATACTGTAGATCTGGTTAGTACAGGGATACTATATAATATTGAGAATTACTGGTATTAATACATATACTGCAGTTCCGGTTGGCTCAGGGATACTATATAATATTGAGAATTACTGGTATTAATACATATACTGTAGTTCTGGTTGGTACAGGGATACTATATAATATTGAGAATTACTGGTATTAATACATATACTGTAGTTCTTGTTGGTACTGGAAAGTTTAAACATTCACCCCAATGTCTCACAGGCTCCAGCCAGAGATGTGATTGTTGGCTCATTTTAAAGGAAATACTGCAGGCTTTCATTTAACCCCATTTTTGTGAATGAATCACTAATTCATTCACAAATAATATAGCAAGCGGGCATAGCTCAGTAGTAAACTGCGATGGGAACACGATCACAGTTTACTGCTGCACTAGACCACCAGGGAGGAAGTGGGGGAAGACCAAAGGGAACGTCCAGTGACATCACAGGGTTTCCCTTTTTGATGCAGCTCTGTACTGAAGGAAGTGCCGAGTACAGGGAGGCATTCATATACAGTCCGGCACTGAAGGGGTGTTTTTGACCCGATCCCCTCATCGGTTTTGTATGAGGCCCTCCAATCGCAGGTTTGTTTTTGCGATTGTTTTTCTATTACACCATTGTTCCTGTAACTGCTCTACTGACGTCAATTTTTTTATCATTACTTTTACATCTGCTTTTGGATAGAAAGTAAATAGAAGAGTGATGGCAGCGAACGTTTATGAAGTGGGGTGTTCATTCACTCTCCATCGGGATTGATCACTCTCGTTGCTCTAATTAAAACACAAAGACAGTAAAGATAGTGGGGGGAGGAAGTGAGCCTACACAAACTTCAGGGAGAGGTGGGATGCATTAGGTGTGTAGGTCCATTTTCCTGCCAGAAACAAATTATCATTTGCATACAGCGGTGCAGCCCAATGCCATTGGTGGCAGATTCCCACCGGGGAAAACATTACAATGTTCCTGTTCCTTGGCAGAAATACAACAGAGCAATGTACAAAGCGCCCCCTGGTGGCAACGGAAGGTATCTGCATTATATTTTAAAGCTGCATACTGGTTTGCACGTGTTCTTCATGTAGGATCGACCAAAAGACTAATTTCTATATTACAATCTTTTTGATTGTTTGCACCACAATGACGCACAGAATGATGTATTAAACAACATTGGATATGAAACAATATATCATTTAATTCCCTTTATTAACCAGGTGTATAAATAGTTATAATAAAAAAAAGTAAAATCAGTTTGTTACAAAATAAAGCTTAGTCTGTACCATGTAAAATATAATTTAGTTTCTAATGGGGCAGATAGAACGATCAGTATAGATGGAAGTAGCAGGCCCTAGGTAACCCATCAGGCCTTCTAGTCTGGAGACTGGAGATATTTCTACCCACCCGACAGGCACCTGACCATGGAATATTTTGCTGTAGTTATTTAATGTTTGTTATTGCTCATGTGGTATCGACACCGGCCACCATGTCCTCTATAGCGTTCCAGTCCATCTTGCTCAGTAAACTGCTCGTACTCTCCGAGTCCATTCTAGAGAGAATTCGGGAAGCATCGTCTAGATTTACTGAATCCTGTAAATTAAATATTGCCAATTTATTACATAAACTTGCTGTATTATGCATCGTAAATAGGAGTTCAGAGAATGACACAGTGCATCTGACCTCGGAACCATGGGGAGGATGGAAAGTTAATCCTACACTGTAACAGACAAAACAATGAGATAGAAGAATCCATGGGAATATTACCGATTATCTGAGCTGGTGTTGGTCCAATTACACAGAACTATTTACTATTCATCTATATGGAAACGTGAGTCATGATTCTAACATTGTAAATAGTTCTATAGAAATAAAATACTAAACATGAAAAGGAGATTTTGTTCTTACCTGTAAAATCCTTTTCTCCGAGGCCATAGGGGGACCCAGGCACTGTAGGGGTTAATGCTTCACCTCTAGAGCGGACACTTGAGAGTTAAAATTTTCACAGGCTCAGGTGCTCCTCCCTGCCTTATATGGCTGTGCACCATGAGTCTGCTCCAGTTTTGTCCCAAAGATAAGAGCGAAGGAGTAGCATGAAGAAATAATCAAATAACCATTGGCAAGTACCAAAACTAGAAACTGATATCTAATATTTTAAAACACTAAAACTTACAGGGAGGGTTGTGCCTGGGTCCCCTTATGGCCTCGGAAAAGGATTTTACAGGTAAGAACAAAATCTCCTTTTCTCCATCAGCCAAGGGGGACCCAGCACTGTAGGGGACGTCCCAAAGTCCCACATATTAAAGGGCGGGCAGAAAAAATTAAGCCTCAGCCGCTTGTAGCACCAAGCGCCAGGTTTGCTTCAGCTGAAGCGAACACCTCTAGTCTGTAAAACCTAATGAAGGTGTTAATGGAAGACCATGTAGCGGCCTTGCAAATCTGATCGATGGAGGCCCCGCGTCTACTGCCCATGAGGCCCCAAAGCCCTAGTAGAATGAGCTGCAACCCGCACAGGAGGAGCAGCTCCAGCTTCCGCATAACACCGCAAATGAGATTCGAATCCATCTGGAGAGAGTCTGAGAAGACGCTTTAGAACCTTTCAGAGGTCCCGCAAGGAGAACGAACAAAGCGCTAGACGAACGGAAGGCTTTCGTTCTGGACACATAGATTCGAAGAGCTCGAACCACGTCCAGGGAGTGCAGCCCCTCTCCTTGGGTCGACGACGGTTGAGGAAACAACGCCGGCACAACAATATCCTGATTCAGGTGAAACGAAGAGACGACTTTGGGCAGAAAAGTAGAATGAGGTCTGAGTACTGCTCTATCCCTATGAAAAATCACACTGAGGGCTCTACCGAAAGCGCCGCCAGTTCAGATGCTCTACGAATAGAGGTAATGCCAACAAAAACAGAGTTTTCCAACAACAGAGGGAGAGCCACTGAGGACAGGGGTTCGAGGAGGACTTTGGGAACCCGAAGGACCAGGGAAAGATCCCATGTCTGGACCGGGTTGCGAGGCGGACAAGGTGAGCAACACCTTGCATGAAGTCCGGATGTCCCGACGTGTGGCCACCGACTATGAAAAAGACCGAGAGCGCCGAGATCTGAACTTTAAGAGCGCTAAGGGATAACCTTAGACAGCCCCAACTGAAGAAAACGTACAAACGAGACAAAACAAAGGAGCGTGGGAACCCTGAGAATTCGCCCAGCCACGTATCGTTGCCAAATCCGATGATACTCCTAGCGGATGAAGCTTCCTTGCCGCCCAACTGGTAGGTATGACCGCCATGGAATACCCCTTTTTCTCAGGATGGAAGATTCAACGGCCCCGCCGTCAATTGAGACTTTGAGGTCCGGGTGAAGGAATGGCCCTTGAGATATGAGATCCGACGGAGAGGAAGAGACCATGGCTCTCCCACTGTCAGTTCGAGCAGGTCTGTGAACCAAGATCTCCTTGGCCACTTTGGAGCGATGAGTATTGTCTCGTGTTTTCCTGTTTGATTTTCTTGAGGACCGAGGAATCATGGCTGTCGGAGAAAGATGTACACCAACTGAAATTCCATGGAACTACCACGCGCATCCACCAGATATGCCAGGGGATCCTGCTTCGAGCGCAAAACTGGAACTTTCCGTTGAGACGAGCGCCATCATGTCTATGTCCGGGTCCCCCACCGCTCGGACAGAGCCACAAAGATCTCTTTGTGAAGGAACCATTCCCCCGGATCTAGAGCGTGACGGCTGAGAAAATCGGCTTCTACATTTAAGACGCCTGGGATGAAAAATCGCCGATATTGCTAGTACATTGTGTTCTGCCCATGATAAATATCCGTTGGGCTTCCTCCATGGCCATATCGCTCCTCGTGCCCCCTTGATGGTTGACGTATGCCACTGCGGTCGCGTTGTCCGATTGAACCCTACAGACTTGTTTGCCAAGTCCGCCGTCCAATGAGAGAGTGCCAGAAATATGGCTCGTAGCTCCAGGACATTTATTGGTAACCTGGATTCCTGAGGATCCCAGGTTCCCTGTATCGTCCGAGCGCCGAATACTGCTCCCCAGCCTACCAAGCTCGCGTCTGTGGATATCACTGTCCATTAGGGATACAAAAGAGTTTCCCCTCTGGTTGGCATTCACCGTCCACCACCCCAGAGAGCGTTTGATCTCGGAGGCACAGGATCTTGAGATCCAGTTTCTAGGGACCTGTCCCAGGAAGCTAGGAGATGGCGTTGGAGCGGGCGCAGTGAAAATCGCTATGTACCGCTCTTCCATGGCTGATACCATCTTCCCGACCGTCTCATCACTTGGCAACCGAAATGAGAGGGTCCGCTATAGCCGACGCGTTAAGCGCTTCAGTGCTGTCCCTTTTCCGGAGGCAGAAATACTTTCTGAAGAGAAGTATCGAACAGCATGCCTAAAAAAGGCATGCAAGGACTGGGACTGAGAGACGACTTGCGTCTGTTACTAACCAACCGAAGGAGGATAGGATTTGCAGGCAAGCTGAGACGTGGGATGAGGTTACGTGTAGAGAAGGAGCCTTGAGTAGGAGGTCGTCCAGGTATGGGAAGGATAAAGATGCCCTGAAGACGAATGAAAGCCGTTTGACAGCCATGACTTTGGTAAAGAGCGGGGAGCGGAAGAAAAACCGAACGGTGGCGGTAACTGATATATGCACGTGCCCATTGCAAACCTGAGAAATCGTTGACGGCCGTGCCATATGGGAATGGTCAGGTAACGTCCTGAATGTCTATGGATGCTAGAAAGTCCCCTGGCTCTATGGAAAGAATGACCGACCGTAAAGATCCATTTTGAACGACGTGGAATGATGTCACATTCAGTTCCTTCAGTCCAGGACCGGGCGAAACGATCCGTCCTTTTTGGGAACGAGGAACAGGTTGGGTAAAAACCCTGAAACCTGAGGGTGGACGGGACCGGTACTAACAACTTTTGTCACTACAAGATTTATGGCTTTTTTGAAGCGCCCTGCGTCTGATCGGTGACTTGGGCAGATTGGATGGGAAGAAACGATTGGGAGGGGGAAGGAGAATTCTATTTTGTAACCCTGGGAGATGACGTTTTGGGTCCAGGTGTCTGTGGACGCACAATTCCAAGTTGCCTGGAAAAAACTGAGCCGCCCTCCCACCATGGATGTGGGGGAGATAGTCAGTGAGATTTTGGTTTAGGCCCTGAGGACCTAAAGATCCACGTCTGGAGGGCCAAGAGGGCCGAGAGGAAGAGCCTCTCCTGGGAGAGGGAACCTGAAAGGAGTTTGTCAGGGGGAAGACCTGTTGAGGCACGAAAGGGCCAAAAAGGAAGTACCTGTGGCCGAAGGAAGCCTACGGGTCCTATTTTGGGAAGGAAAGAACTCTTTCCCCCCAGTTGCCTGAGAGATAATTTTCTCCAACTCAGGCCCAAACATTGTTTCCCCGAAAAGGGAAGGCTAGTAAGAGCTTTTTTAGACGCATGGTCTGCCGACCAGGCCTTCAGCCATATACTCTCCGTGAGGCTACCGCGGACGCAGAGGCCCTCGCTATGAGCCTGCTTGAGTCTAATGCCGCATCCCCAAGGTACCTGCGGCATCGGACAAGTCCTGGATCACATCTATAAGGTGGGCCTTAGTCGGATCTGATGAGATCTCTTGATAGAGCTGGCTCAGCCAGACTTCCTGGCCTTAGCCACCCATGCTGACGCAAAGGTGGGGCGTAGGGCTGCCCCTGCTGCTGAAAAGGATAGTTTAAGAAAGGCCTCTATACGCCTATCATTATGGTCCTTAAAGGTGCTGCCTCAGACAGCGGAATAGTTGTAGCTCGGGTAGGCGACTACTGGGGGATCAACTATGAGGAAGGACCATCTATCTATGTCGGATTTGGGGAAAGGGAACATAGCATTGAAATGGCGAGATAGCTGCGGGTGACGTTCGGAACCGACCATTCGCAGGACAATTTTGTCCAGTTGCTCATATGATGGAAATTGGGCGGAATATATTTGGCCCTGGAGAAGAGGAGATTTTGACGGATCCTCCTGAGATTCAGAATCCTGGATATTAAGGCATTAAGTACTGACCTTATAAGTGAGTCAATCGCTTCAGCCGTAAAGTGGTCTGCGGTTCTTGTTCGGAGCGTCATACTCCAGCTCCACTTCCTCAGGGGTGTCCCGTCCTCGTCCTGGGTTGAGTCCTCAACCACAAAGGAGGTAAGCTCCTGAGGTAGCTCCTGAGGTCTAGGCGGTCTCACGCCCTGTCTGGCGTCACGGGCTGTCCAGATCGTA
The DNA here is from genome assembly GCA_019447015.1 of Hymenochirus boettgeri. NCBI lineage: Eukaryota > Metazoa > Chordata > Amphibia > Anura > Pipidae > Hymenochirus > Hymenochirus boettgeri. The sequence continues at coordinate 384,940,231 of CM033469.1, read as the reverse complement.
ACACCTGCGATAGAGGTAGATAGCAGACACAGAAGAAGCTAGCGATTTAGCCCACGCTGGTTCGTTCTCCTGTTGGAGATCTGGGGGGCAGCGTCTTGGGCGGACCCTGTCGCTGAGGATCTAAGAGAATCGAGCGATTCTCGAATCGACCTTGCCCAGGAGGGCTCTGGGTCTCCACTGGCGCAATGGATGACTCATGGGCAGCATTACACGAGGCACATCTGGGGCCCGAGTGGCAAGGGGTATTTAGATTGACATACTGCGCACACGTAGGAGGTAGTGACAGTAGACCGTTCCCCTTTTGGGGGCGGGAGCGACCCTTTATCGGCCATGGTAATTAGAACTCAGCCTGACCACTAGAAAAACAGAGAGCTATGATAAAGAAAAAACTTTTTCTTTTTTATATCCAACTTCCTACAAGAAAAAAAGGGAGAAAAAACTGCAAGGCAGAAAAAAGAGCAGGAATGCAACCAGAGGTGAGGAGAGAATAACCTGAGCCTGTAGGGTCCTGAATCGGCAGCCGACAGAGAGAATAGAAGCAGAGACCGGAGAAACCGGAAGTCCCGCCCCCGCTACTCGCGGCCGGAAGCTAGAGTTCCCGCCGACAGAGAGAAGACTCCCCCACGCTGTGAAGGACTGGGGTCCTTCCAATAGATGGCCAGCCAGTGCCTGCCCAAAACAGGGGTCCCCGAACTCTAGGAAGGAGAGGGTAAGTGGAGACCAGGGGACCTTCTAAGGTGCCCAGCGGATGCCTGATTGAAAAATCCCCGAACTCTTAGGGAAGAGAGGGGTACAATCGGTACCTGAATCCTGGATCTGCACTGTCATAGGTCCTTCCATATGAAACCAAGCAAGCAGGTACCATAGCAGGGAGCAGTGGGTGAACACCCCCTGCTGCTGTACTGTGTGTTGGGGAAGAGCTGGAAAGGATAGGATCCAGCTGTTCCCATGGATCTGTCTCGAATCTTCTTACTGCAGAGGTAAAGTGGTCCAACTCCTGAGGCGCCACTTGAAGAACTGGAGCACTCATGGTGCACAGCCATATAGCAGGGGGAGGAGCACCTGAGCCTGTGAAAATTTTAACTCTCAAGTGTCCGCTCCTAGAGGTGAAGCACTTAACCCTTACAGTGCCTGGGTCCCCCTTGGCTGATGGAGAAATATTCATATAAATGAATAACATTATTAAAGAGGAGCTGTAGCCTCCAAACAAGGGTTACAGGGCAAGTCTACCCTCTAAACAAAATTCTCTAAATAGGTTAAGGATCCCCCCACAGCCATTGGCATTATAATTACCTTTACCAAATATACATCTAAAGTGCCAGTCTCTGGCCGGCACTGACACACACCTCTGCTGATGTTGCAAGCTTGTGTTAAGCTCACACAACAGCACAGTAGGCAGCTTAGGTAACAGCCACCAGGGATTGGCTCGGACATCAGCTATTCCCAGAACTGCCCAATCTGCAGAGGTGGTGAGGAGGCAGCGGTGGTGAGGCTTTATAAACATCTTTGGTAAAGGTAAGTATAAAGGAAAATCCATAAGGGGGGTGGTTGTTAACCTATATAGTGAATGTTGGTTAGAGGGTGGACATGCCCTTTAAAATAAAAGCCTTACCAGTGAATAAGTGCAGCCTGTCACACAGTTTTGGGCTGTAAAGTTAATGTTTACTGCATTTTTTCTAAAGGAAATCTAAAGGATTGCTCCTTTCATCAGTTCCCTCACTGTTACAGACACAGCCTAAACTAGAAATGCTTTTTGGTTATATTCACATCTGCCGGTTTCTCTGTATAGAGAAAGAAACAATGATGTGTAGGACAGTAGTGAATGTAATAACTTGTTAAACTAGTTGTAAAATAACAATATAAAAAAACAAGGCTTTGAATTTCCATTTGAGCAGCAGTGGGATATTTTCTTATAGTTAGTGAGTGTTTTTTAATAAATATATATCCACTGCACCTCCTACTGCTTCTATCTATGGAATAATAAAAGTGACTAAAAAAAGGACGAAACCCTAAACTTATAAGAAATAATTCACCCCAGAGCATCGTAATATAAGGATATTACGCCACCTCGAAATTCCCTTGGGCCTTGTACTTTTATGGGTCGGAACTCTGTGGTGTAATTTCTTTAATCATCAGGCTCCTATACTTTAAATGGGGAGGTACAGTGGCGAGAATCCTATTACTCAGGTGCGTCACTGAGTAACTGCCCCTCCCCCTATACTCCATACAATGAAGCTGTTTTCTGGGATATAAAATGCTGTTTTGTATTGAAATGTAAACGTAATGACAGGTTAAGGTTGGTACACACGTGTAATCGCGTCTACCGACTCGTGACGCACGATGTGTACGACAAACTTTTCGGCCGATAATCAGCCCGTGTGTGGGCACTTTATTGCCCGAAACGGTTGTTCGTTCGGAGATCTGCCAGGTCGGGCCGATTATCGAACATGGGCCGATTATCGGTCAAAACGTTTGTTCGTACACATTGTGCATCGTGGGTTAGGACCCGCGATCGAACGTGTGTATAAACCTTTAAACTTCGTTCCTCTCCCCCTCCCATCCGGATCATGTCACTGATTGAACTACACGGAAGATAAGGAGCAGCAGCTCATTCCAATGAGTCATAAATTGACTCGGCTGACGGCTGGAGCTGCTCCTTAGCTTCCGTGTTGTTTAGTCAGTGACAGGATCCTGATGGGAGGGGGAGAGGAACAGACTCTAACCTGGTCAGTACCTTTACATTTTAATACAAAACGACATTGGTTAACCCTTTATATTCCAGAAAAAACTTCACTTGCTCTCCAGCAATTTAGATAAAAACAGACGCTTAATCACACAACTATACTCAATACTGAACAACACCAGACACACATTCAAAATAGCCTTTATGACAAAATGGGAACAATGGCTGAACAGCTCATTAGACAATACACAATGGACAAACATTAACAATGGCTGAACAGCTCATTAGACAATACACAATGGACAAACATTTTTCAATCTCTCCGACAATGCTCGGCCAACATTATCCTCCAGGAGAACAGCTTTAAAATTCTCCACCACTGGTACCTGTCCCCTCACAGACTGAACCACATATTCCCAACAGCTTCCCCCTTATGCTACAGGAACTGCGGTACAAGAGCGGATCTGAAGCATTGTTGGTGGGGGTGTCCTGAGACACAAAAGATGTGGCGATATTGCGAAACACTAATACACAAAGTGCTACACAGGACGGTCCAATTGGACCCCTGGTCGGCCCTATGGAGTATAGAGGGAGGGGGGGAGTAGATACAGGAAGGGAGGGGGTAGATACAGGGGGGGACGTAGATACAGGAAGGGAGGGGGGCAAGGGTGTAGATACAGGGAGGGGGATAGATACAGGGTGGGACAGGGAGTAGATAGGGGAGGTAGATACAGGAATGTGGAAGGTAGATACAGGGAGGTGGGAGGTGGAGGGTAGACACAGGGAGGTGGGGGTAGATAGGGGGGGAAGATACAGGAAAGTGGGAGGTAGATACAGGGAGGTGGGGGTAGATACAGGAAGGTGGGAGCTAGATACAGGGAGGTGGGGGTAGATAGGGGGGTAGATATAGGAAGGTGGGAGGTAGATACAGGGAGGTGAGGGTAGATGGGGGGTAGATACAGGGAGGGGGTGACACGGAGCGGTAGATAAAGGGAGTATCTACAGGAGGGGGTAGATGAGTGAGTGAGTTGGTTGGTTGTGTGCTGCCGGTGCTGTTTTTTCTTTCTTTGGTATAATGTATTATGTGCCTTTTGTATTATATGGAATAACATGCTACCTACTGTCTCCTGCTTCCATATGGTCATGGAACTCCTCGATGGCGTAATCTCCTTATATTACACTGTAGGTAGCGTATTATCCCTTATATATTATTTTACACGATTGTTAAGTGACAATCAATCTGTATTGTTATTTTGCATTTCATAGAGTGCAACACTATACAGAACAGTCAAATAGAGTTCTATTGTAAAATAATGATCGATATTGTGAAATAACAATGATTAATGCTTATAGATGGATTAGAAATACCGTCCCTAGTATGTCATCAATAAAGCTTGAGCTTCCAGTCTATCCCAGCAGAAAGTTTTCAATGTGGAAAGAGGAGCTGTACAGAGGTGCTGGTTAGGTCACTCAAGCTACTGGAACCAAAAAAAAACTATAACCTTTCAAAAACCATATCTCCTCACAAGCTGCATCTAGATAAGGGATTCACTGCTCATAGCAGCCTTATTAGTTGTTTGGGGGTCCCTTTTAATCTATTTTTTTATATTTAATTTTTTTTTCTTAAAAATGATTTTATTTTTCAAAGTATTAAAACAACTTCCATAAAGGGTACAGCTTGGCTGAAACTCTCCTCCCCTGTTACAGATTGAACCTGGGTCTGGATTCCTCTGCCACATCCCCTAGGGTGGAGAGTTAGTTATATACCTGAGACAGGGAGTGTGCGTCACTGTTTAATATCCTGTTGATTTCGTCTGGAATCTCCCAGGGACTTGGCAAATCCCTGTCTATTTCTAACTCCTCATCTTCCTCTGGGAATCTCACGCTGCGCCGACCAATCGCTTTACTTGATTCTAAAAACAGGAAATGGCAGAAATATTAGAAACAAAATGGAAATGATCTAACGAATAATAAAAGATCCAACATTGTGTTATTTCCATATCTGTATACAAAGGATACAATAGGACTATACAAATACAAAGGACTATATCCACCCTTAAAACAAAATACTGGTGACTTGACATTTACCTGCCCATAACCCCAACTGATCTATTAAGCACACTATTAGATGTATAACTAGACATTTAAGCATAATTATTTTCCCCATTCTGGCAGAGTAATCTGGCCCCTCCCTCCATGCAGTCAATTTAAGCTGCAACTGCCAACATCGTAATCAATGATTGACTTCTGTTTCCCCTGCTTACTCCTCTACAGATGTTCAATATCATTGAGCAGAGGGAGGGGGTCAGATACATCTACCAGAATGGAATAGAACTTATCATTAATATCTGGTTACAAATGAATGTAATAAACTAGGAAAAATAGCAGTTGGGGTTGTGGGCAGATAACTGACAAGTTGCCATATTTTTGGGTGGACATGCCCTTTAAAATATGTTTTCCAATGTTCGAGATACGAGAATCGTCAGTGACAAAAACTGTGGGAGGAGTCAGAAAGGCGTTATTCACTGTTAGCATTGACGCGAAAGCCCCGGGTTCAAATCCTCCATTGGCACAAAAATCTGCAAGGAGTTTTCCTTGTGCTTGGGTTTCCTACACATTTATTAAGACAAACTGATAGATTGTATGTATAAATAAAAGTAATGAGATTATAAGCTCTTTGGGGCAGGGCCAATGTGAATAAATGGAATAACTGTAAAGCGCTGTGTGTATTGCTATATAAGAAATAAAATACGGGGGGGGCGGAGCTTGACCATCCTGCAAGATGGACGCAAAGTGAGAGAGCTCCGGGTATAGGGATCTATATTTAGCTCACGAAAGCTCAAATTCTCTTGGGAAACTAACCTAAAAGTGTGGGGACCCCTACAAAATGCCTCCCAAACGCACGCAAGTCGATCCAAAGACCAATCTCCAAGGATTTTGGAACAAGACGGAAAGCGCGCGAAACCCCCAGGACGGAGACGACACGAAACTCGGCGAAACAGACAAGTCCTCTCAACAAATCACGAGAGGGGACTTAGAGAAACTGTACCAGGACTTGGAATCAGTGATCAAAACGGCCCACTATAATACCATACAGGAGGTCCGTCAGGAAATCACAGGCCTAGGCAACAGAGTTAACCAACTTGAAAACTCACAAAGCCACGTGGCCCGGTACTGCACCCAACTAGAGCAGGATGTAATGGAACTGCGCAGCCACCTCCAAGCGCTCTCCGACCAGCAGGAAGACGCAGAGAATAGGAGCCGCAGACAGAACCTGCGTATCCGTGGAGTACCAGAAGAGGTAACTGACTTAAACCCTTACCTTGAACACTTGTTCCACGGGCTGGCTCCAGACCTTCCGCCCAGGGACATGAGACTGGACAGAGCACATCGAGCCCTGAGAGCGCCCCCGGGCCCCAACAAACCGCCCAGAGACGTAATAATCCGTTTTAACTATTTTACAACAAAGGAAGAAATACTGAAGTTGACAAGGGGCAAAACCCCCATCCAGCACAACGGAGCCCATCTCCAAATTTACCAGGATCTCTCCCCACGCACCCTGGACCGAAGGAGAGAAATGAAGCCTATCCTAAAAACACTCTCGGACCAAGGCCTAAAATATCGCTGGGGGTTCCCGTTCCGCCTGCTGGTCCAACACAACGGTAGAACACACTCGATCACTACCCCCGAGGCAGGTGTCGAAGTCCTCCGCAAACTAGGCCTAGAGATCACGGCCCCACTCCCACCACAAACAGAGGGGGACAGGATCCCCCCCAACCGATGAATGGGAGCTGGTCCAACCGACCAGATCAGGACAACTACACTCACCTTCCCCAGGTCGAGACCCTCAGTGAAGGCCATCGGTCCCAACAAAAATGATACAGGTATGGCTCCCAAAGCACTACTGCCGCAGCCTGGTCAAGGTAAGAAATGGGGGAACGGGACCCGAGGGAACCCACTATAGAAAACAAAAAGTTAACACCATAAACAAGTTAATACAGCATGATTTGACCCAAGATCCCTCCAAACCAAAACACCTAACAAACCAAATGGGGATCTACAATCCAGATAAAAACCTTCCACCCAGCTACAACTACAACTCCCACTGGAACAAACTGTCCTGGGAAATTACCCCAGCGGTCAACGGCAGAAAATAAAGAGGGGAACCCCACCAATCACCACCAACATCCCCTACCGCCACTAAAGCCCACAACAAAAATATGAACCCTCTCAATAAGCGGGAAACAAGGGTCACTTGCACTCGCACATCCAAAAACACTTCTCCCACGACCTGACCTCTGTTGGAGGTCACTCCAGACGAAATGGAACAGTGGATGTCTCAGGGGGACATAGGCCCACGCTTATAAGACCTGATACCGCTCTGGCAGGCCCAGATGCGGGACAGGCGAAGACCGGCTATTTTGCACCCCTGCTGCACAAACCTATAAGACCTGATACCACCAGGTGGAAAGGGACAGGCGAAGATTACAGTAATAGGAGAACTTTATAACACAAATCTGATGGTACACATGAACCTGGGACCCCCCACAACACCCTTTCATGCTCCCCCCGGCCAAGGACTCAGACGACCCTGCGATCACAAACAAGTGACTATGTCTCTTGAACCTGGTTTTTTAACCTATTTAAAGGCCTTTTGACGGAACCACAACTTATTTGCCCCTAAACACTGGAAGACAGATGGAACTCTTCTACCACTTCGCTGCGACTACTTCAACTCATGATTATGTGACCATACCTCTCAACCAACTACTGTATAATCTAAACCCTGAATGTATATTTAACTGCACTAGGTAGTATAAGCTCTTAATATCATATGTCTTCTTCCATACCCACAGAATAACTACGGAAGGGAAGCGACTATTATATATTTCTCACCTAAGGTTAAAATGGTCACCAATAAAGGCGAAATCAGACACCCCTTGGAACAACCCCTAGGGGTAGGTGAGGGGTAATATACCACATATCAAGGCTAGGTCAACCCACCACCAGAAAAAAGGTAAAATTCCTACCACCGAGCAATATACAAGGGCTACTAAACACAGCCTGGGGATATACCTATAAATAATAGCTGGGCGCCCACGAGACCCCATAGACTCAGTAACCGCTAACCAGGCATTTAACTAGAGGGGAAGACTCCCCACTATTGGTAGCACACATTAATAGACCATAGCCCCCTCACCCAAGCTACTCCCCAAAACTTGCCAATACCCAGGGAAAATATGCAACCAAAATAAAATAAGCACCCTATATTAAGAAACCAGTCTAGTCCCCTACCACTGCCCCTTAACCCCACAAGAAAAATAAATGAAGACAACTTAGAACAATAACCCCAAGAGAACTACAATAGAATCAGCTGAAGATCCCTTAATAACGGGTGAGACAACAATGTCTGACCCCCACCCCTATAACGGCTCTATTGAGCCGTGTTTTGATACTATTGAGAGTCTTATACTCTCTGTTTGTTATTGTTAAATTAAATAATGTAATTGTCTTGTATATGTTTCAATTCCAGATCTCTCCTTCCGCTGCCGCCCGTCTACCCACGGCTCCACTCATACCACCCAGAATCAACCAGAGCATTACTACAACCTCTCACCAAGACGATAACCACACTCTCCAGCATCTGCCTCAGCACACGGGTAAGCATACACTTTATGATAGCCTGATCTCATGACGCTCCCACCAGCTTTGTCAATACTAACACATAATACCAAAGGCCTGAATAGCCCGGTCAAACGCCGATTAGCCGCCAGGCAATATGAGAAAGAAACACACCACGTGGTCTGCCTTCAAGAGACCCACTTTGTGAGGGGACAGGAACCAAAGTACTGGGGCAAACACTACACATCACACTACTATGCCTCTAACAGAACTAAAAAAGGAGGAGTAGAATCCCCTTTAAACCCCCCGATCTCCGCCAACTACAATCCAAAATAACAAAATTCCTATGGGCCAATAAAAAACCCAGGATAAGCAGGAAAACAATGCAATGCCCCAGGGAATTAGGGGGAGCCGCTCTCCCAAGCCTCCAACACTACTTTATTGCTGCCCGAGTATCTCAGACACTCCAATGGAACAAAACTCTAGAAACACTGCCCGAGTATCTCAGACACTCCAATGGAACAAAACTCTAGAAACACCCAGATGGATAGAAATTGAACAGGCTCTCAACCCTGCTATCCCCTTAAAATATATCTTATGGCTCCCTAACAGCAAATCAGCCATAACACACTGCAGCCCCAATCCATATATACAATATTCAGTGAGACTCTGGTACGATACTGTAACAAATTACCATCTATGTAACAAACCCTCATTATTAACAGCAATATTTCACAACCCAGAGTTCCCACCAGGAATAAACACATTAGGCTGGACGCATTGGACAAACAGTGGCATCACCAATATAAGCCAGCTAATGTCGAGTGGCAGGCTGCGGCCGTGGGAAGTGGCGAGAGGGCAATTTAAATTACCAGAATCAGAATGGTTCCACTACCAGCAAATCACACATTACATCCAAAAAACTATGAACACTAAACAAAGACTAGACAAAACAACTTTTGAATCTCTCTCCAGCAATTTAGATAAAAACAGACGCTTAATCACACAACTATAGTGGGATATTTTTTCATTTTCGCAAATCCACCAGATTTTAGCTATAAATTGTGTCTCAGATGGGGCCGGTTGTTTCCAAGAGCTCGCCAGTAGGCAAATAGGCCTAGAGATCACGGCCCCACTCCCACCACAAACAGAGGGGGACAGGATCCCCCCCAACCGATGAATGGGAGCTGGTCCAACCGACCAGATCAGGACAACTACACTCACCTCCCCAGGTCGAGACCCTCAGTGAAGGCCATCGTCCCAACAAAAATGATACAGGTATGGCTCCCAAGCACTACTGCCGCAGCCTGGTCAAGGTAAGAAATGGGGGAACGGGACCCGAGGGAACCACACTATAGAAAACAAAAAGTTAACACCATAAACAAGTTAATACAGCATGATTGACCCAAGATCCCTCCAAACCAAAACACCTAACAAACCAAATGGGGATCTACAATCCAGATAAAAACCTTCCACCCAGCTACAATACAACTCCCACTGGAACAAACTGTCCTGGGAAATTACCCCCCCAGCGGTAACGGCAGAAAATAAAGAGGGGAACCCCACCAATCACACCAACATCCCCTACCGCCCACTAAAGCCACAACAAAAATATGAACCCTCTCAATAAGCGGGAAAAAGGGTCACTTGCACTCGCCATCCAAAAACACTTCTCCCACGACCTGACCTCTGTTGGAGGTCACTCCAGACGAAATGGAACAAGTGGATGTCTCAGGGGGACATAGGCCACGCTTATAAGACCTGATACCGCTCTGGCAGGCCCAGATGCGGGACAGGCGAAAGACCGGCTATTTTGCACCCCTGCTGCACAAAACCTATAAGACCTGATACCACCAGGTGGAAAGGGACAGGCGAAGATTACAGTAATAGGAGAACTTTATAACAAAAATCTGATGGTACACATGAACCTGGGACCCCCCACAACACCCTTTCATGCTCCCCCCGGCCAAGGACTCAGACGACCCTGCGATCACAAACAAGTGACTATGTCTCTTGAACCGGTTTTTTAACCTATTAAAGGCCTTTTGACGGAACCACAACTTATTTGCCCCTAAACACTGGAAGACAGATGGAACTCTTCTACCACTTCGCTGTGCGACTACTTCAACTCATGATTAGGACCATACCTCTCAACCAAACTGTATAATCTAAAACTGAATGTATATTTAACTGCACTAGGTAGTATAAGCCTTAATATCATATGTCTTCTTCCATACCCAGAATAACTACGGAAGGGAAGCGACTATTATATATTCTCACCTAAGGTTAAAATGGTCACAATAAAGGCGAAATCAGACACCCCTTGGAACAACCCCTAGGGTAGGTGAGGGGTAATATACCACATATCAAGGCTAGGTCAACCCACCACTAGAAAAAAGGTTAAATTCCTACCACCGAGCAATATACAAGGGGCTACTGAACACAGCTGGGGATATACCTTAAATAATAGCTGGGGCGCCCACGAGCCCCAGACTCAGTACCCGCTAACAGGCATTTAACTAGAGGGGCGACTCCCCACTATTGGTAGCACACATTAATAGACCATAGCCCCTCACCCAAGCTACTCCCAAAACTTGCCAATACCCGGGAAAATATGCAACCAAATAAAATAAGCACCCTATATTAAGAAACCAGTCTAGTCCCCACCACCCCCCTTAACCCCACAAGAAAATAAATGAAGACAAATTAGAAAAATATCTTTAACCCAAGAGAACTACAATAGAATCAGCGAAGATCCCTTAATAACGGGTGAGACAAACAATGTCTGACACCCCCTCTATAACGGCTCTATTGAGCCGTGTTTTGATCTATATGAGAGTCTATACTCTCTGTTTGTTATTGTTAAATTAAATATGTAATTGTCTTGTATATGTTTCAATTCCAGATCTCTCCTTCCGCTGCCGCCCGGTCTACTCACGGCTCCAACTCATACACCCAGAATCAACCAGAGCATTTACTGCAACCTCTCACCAAGACGATAACCACACTCTCCAGCATCTGCCTCAGCACACGGGTAGGTAAGCATACACTTTATGATAGCCTGATCTCATGACGCCCCCATCGGCTTTGTCAATACTAACGCATAATACCAAAGCGCCTGAATAGCCGGTCAATCGCCGATTAGCCGCCAGGCAATATGAGAAAGAAACACACCACGTGGTCTGCCTTCAAGAGACCCACTTTGTGAGGGGACAGGAGCCAAAGTACTGGGGCAAACACTACACATCACACTACTATGCCTCACAGAACTAAAAAAGGAGGAGTAGCTATACTCCTACACAAATCAATCCCATTCACATTAGAACATGTTACCGACACCCTGAGAGCCATATCTGAACTCACGGGGCAACTAATGCAGGTAGAGAACAATAATCAATATATATTCCCCACGAAAGGGCAAAAGAAATTTACAACGAATTAGAAAATCGTCTCCTCGCCATGGACCTAGGCAGACTAATTGTCACCAGAGATTTTAATCTCACATTATCACACGAATGGACCGTTCCAAACCTCTCAAACAAACAACCCAATGCGTCAGCCAAACCCCTACTCTCCCTATTGAACACATTTAATCTCTGGGTGCTGGAGAATCAAACACCCCCTAGAAAAAAAGTTCACCTTTTTCTCCTACCCCAACAAAGTATACACGAGATGGACTATATTTCCTATCAGCCCAACTCTACCATTATTAACAGATGCACGATATATCACAATAACGTGGTCTAGCCACGCACATGTCACAGCACATTAACAGGATTCTTAAAAACAAAACCCAACTACCACTGCGCTTAAATGAATCCCTGCTCTCAGACGAGAACAATATCTCAACTCTCTCAAAAGTTGTCAAAGTATATTTTGAACTAAACAAAACCGAAAATATGGCACATACACTCATCTGGGCAGCTCATAAAACAGTTGTTAGAGGTCATATAATTAAAATTGCATCAGATAAAAGAAGAGCCCAAGAAACTGAACTAAATACCTTACTTCACAAACTTAAGTTTTTGAAAGAAACACACAAGCTCCCACTCTGACTCGCTGCTGACAGAACTGACCAACCTCGAGGTAGAATTAACCTACTACTCTCCACTAAATCAGAAAAAGAAATAAGGCTCACCCGACAAAAATTCTACAACAAAAGAGACAAAACCAGACACTATGTTAGCTCGGAAACTGAACAACAAAATGACCCAAAACAGACTACTACCCCTGCAAGCTCCCAACGGTTCCCTAATCTACGACCCCATACAAATTCTCAACAGTTCACAGAATATACACCAACCTGTACGACGGCACAACAGGAGACACCACAAAAATACACAAACACATATAGATCGATATCTACAACAAGCATCCCTTCCGAAACTCTCTAAAGAACAAGCAGCTAGCCTCAACAACCAATTACCACAACAGAATTCACAAAGTTATCAAAGTACTAAAATCAGGAAAAGCTCCAGATCCCGATGGCTACACAATAGCATACTAAAAAAATTGGAAAACTGCTGGTACCCAAACTACAGAAAACATTCAACGCCCTACTAAACGGTTCGGAAGAGATATCCCCCCAGATTCTACGCTTTCTCTTTACCCTCTTTTTGTAATCCCAAAAGAGGGTAAAGGACAACACACAATGCGGCAGCTACAGGCCGATATCGCTGATTAACACCAGATATCAAAATATTTACAAAAATTTTGGGCCTCCAGAGTAAATCAAATTCTACAAGAATTAATACATACAGACCAGACTGGCTTTGTACCAGGCAGAGACACCACAGACAGTATCCGCAAAATCGTACAACTCACCACCAATTCCAAATCTCTCAAAACCCCTCATAGTAATCCTATCAATCGACGCAGAAAAAAACGTTCGACAGGATAGACTGGCGCTTTATGAAGTCAACCTAATCTCATTCGGATTCGAGGGTCCCTTTATGTCGAGCTGTCAATGCCCTTACTCCACCCCCACGGCGACAGTATCTAACATTGGTTTCTCATCCAAAACCTTCCCAATTCTCAACGGCACAAGGCAGGGGCTGCCCTATATCCCCCTTAATTTTGCTCTATGTATGGAACCATTGGCCAGAATTATCCGCGAAGACCCCACAAATATATGGTATCCCAATAGGCCACAAAGATTACAAAATCTCACTTTTTGCAGACGCACTCTGTTCACTCTCACCAAACCACAAACTTCTCTACCACATATTTGCTCTCAACTCCAGACCTTTAGTAGAATCTCAGGTTTCAAAATAACCACTCCAAATCAATTATACTTTCCATACATCTACCTCCCCCGACAATGAAGCTACTACAATTAAATTTTGACTTCCACTGGGTATCATCGCATTTACATACCTGGGAGTTAAGATGCTCAGACCCCATCTCACTATACGAAGCCAATTACACACCACTGATACAAACTTAACGCAACAAACCTAAAAAATGGACTACATATAACCTTTCATTATTTCAGTCAACAGCATTAAAATGACGCTACTGCCCAAACTCCTTTATCTGTTCCGATCATTACCAATCCCCTTTAAACCCCCCGATCTCCGCCCCAACTACAATCCAAAAATAAAATTCCTATGGGCCAATAAAAAACCCAGGATAAGCAGGAAAACAATGCAATGCCCCAGGGAATTAGGGGGAGCCGCTCTCCCAAGCCTCCAACACTACTTTATTGCTGCCCGAGTATCTCAGACACTCCAATGGAACAAAACTCTAGAAACACCCAGATGGATAGAAATTGAACAGGCTCTCAACCCTGCTATCCCTTAAAATATATCTTATGGCTCCCTAACAGCAAATCAGCCATAACACACTGCAGCCCCAATCCATATATACAATATTCAGTGAGACTCTGGTACGATACTGTAACAAAATTACCATCTATGTAACAAAACCCTCATTATTAACAGCAATATTTCACAACCCAGAGTTCCCCACAGGAATAAACACATTAGGCTGGACGCATTGGACAAACAGTGGCATCACCAATATAAGCCAGCTAATGTCGAGTGGCAGGCTGCTGCCGTGGGAAGTGGCGAGAGGGCAATTTAAATACCAGAATCAGAATGGTTCCACTACCAGCAAATCACACATTACATCCAAAAAAACTATGAAACACTAAACAAAGACTAGAAAAACAAAAACTTTTGAATCCCTCTCCAGCAATTTAGATAAAAACAGACGCTAATCACACAAACTATACTCAATACTGAACAACACCAGACACACATTCAAAATAGCCTTTATGACAAAATGGGAACAATGGCTGAACAGCTCATTAGACAATACACAATGGACAAACATTTTTCAATCTCTCCGACAATGCTCGGCCAACATTATCCTCCAGGAGAAACAGCTTTAAAATTCTCCACCATGGTACCTGTCCCCTCACAGACTGAACCACTATTCCCAACAGCTTCCCCCTTATCTACAGGAACTGCGGTACAAGAGCGGATCTGAAGCATTGTTGGGGGGGTGTCTGAGACACAAAAGATGTGGCGATAATGCGAAAACTAATACACAAAGTGCTACACAGGACGGTCCAATTGGACCCCTGGTCGGCCCTATTCGATAAATACATAATACCTCCACCAGCAAACAAGCTAGTCACAGCATAGGTGCAGCAGCACGGCAAGGCCTAGACCCCTGGTCGGCCCTATTCGATAAATACATAATATCCTCCACCAGCAACAAGCTAGTCCACAGCATATGTGCAGCAGCACGCAGCCTACTGGCGAGCTCTTGGAAACAACCGGCCCCATCTGAGACACAAGCCGCCGCACACGCTCCTTGTGTCCCTCGTCTCCACTCTCCGCTTCATCCCCGTTCTTTGGTTGAGGTCCCCTAGGGTAGACCCCCCGCGTCAGTCATACCAGATATCCACGGGGACCACACTTCATTGTAGGTCTTTAGTGTACCCCTTACAGTGTGGGATATTTTTTCATTTTCGCAAATCCACCAGATTTTAGCTATAAGTTGTGTCTCAGATGGGGCCGGTTGTTTCCAAGAGCTCGCCAGTAGGCTGCGTGCTGCTGCACATATGCTGTGGACTAGCTTGTTGCTGGTGGAGGATATTATGTATTTATCGAATAGGGCCGACCAGGGGTCTAATTGGACCGTCCTGTGTAGCACTTTGTGTATTAGTGTTTCGCAATATCGCCACCAACAATGCTTCAGATCCGCTCTTGTACCGCAGTTCCTGTAGCATAAGGGGGAAGCTGTTGGGAATATGTGGTTCAGTCTGTGAGGGACAAGGTACCATGGGTGGAGAATTTTAAAGCTGTTCTCCTGGAGGATAATGTTGGCCGAGCATTGTCGGAGAGATTGAAAAATGTTTGTCCATTGTGTATTGTCTAATGAGCTGTTCAGCCATTGTTCCCATTTTGTCATAAAGGCTATTTTGAATGTGTGTCTGGTGTTGTTCTAGTTGAGTATAGTTGTGTGATTACGTCTGTTTTTTATCTAATTGCTGGAGAGGGATTCAAAAGTTGTTTTTTCTAGTCTTTGTTTAGTGTTCATAGTTTTTTGGATGTAATGTGTGATTTGCTGGTAGTGGAACCATTCTGATTCTGGTAATTTAAATTGCCCTCTCGCCACTTCCCACGGCAGCAGCCTGCCACTCGACATTAGCTGGCTTATATTGGTGATGCCACTGTTTGTCCAATGCGTCCAGCCTAATGTGTTTATTCCTGGTGGGAACTCTGGGTTGTGAAATATTGCTGTTAAATGAGGGTTTGTTACATAGATGGTAATTTGTTACAGTATCGTACCAGAGTCTCACTGAATATTGTATATATGGATTGGGGCTGCAGTGTGTTATTGGCTGATTTGCTGTTAGGGAGCCATAAGATATATTTTAAGGGGATAGCAGGGTTGAGAGCCTGTTCATTTCTATCCATCTGGGTGTTTCTAGAGTTTTGTTCCTTGGAGTGTCTGAGATACTCGGCAGCAATAAAGTAGTGTTGGAGGCTTGGGAGAGCGGCTCCCCCTAATTCCCTGGGGCATTGCATTGTTTTCCTGCTTATCCTGGGTTTTTTATTGGCCCATAGGAATTTTATTTTGGATTGTAGTTGGCGGAGATCGGGGGGTTTAAAGGGGATTGGTAATGATCGAACAGATAAAGGAGTTTGGGCAGTAGCGTCATTTTAATGCTGTTGACTGAATAATGAAAGGTTATATGTAGTCCATTTTTTAGGTTGTTGCGTTAAGGTTGTATCAGTGGTGTGTAATTGGCTTCGTATAGTGAGATGGGGTCTGAGCATATTTAACTCCCAGGTATGTAAAGTGCGATGAACCCAGTGGAAGTCAAAATTAATTGTATTAGCTTCATTGTCGGGGAGGTAGATGTATGGAAAGTATAATTGATTTGGAGTGGTTTATTTTGAAACCTGAGATTCTACTAAAGGTCTGGAGTTGAGAGCAAATATGTGGTAGAGAAGTTTGTGGTTTGGTGAGAGTGAACAGAGTGTCGTCTGCAAAAAGTGAGATTTTGTAATCTTTGTGGCCTATTGGGATACCATATATTTGTGGGTCTTCGCGGATAATTCTGGCCAATGGTTCCATACATAGAGCGAAAATTAAGGGGGATATAGGGCAGCCCTGCCTTGTGCCGTTGAGAATTGGGAAGGTTTTGGATGAGAAACCAATGTTAGATACTGTCGCCGTGGGGGTGGAGTAGAGGGCATTGACAGCTGACATAAAGGGACCCTCGAATCCGAATGAGATTAGGGTTGACTTCATAAAGCGCCAGTCTATCCTGTCGAACGCTTTTTCTGCGTCGATTGATAGGATTACTGAGGGGATTTTGAGAGATTTGGAATGGTGGGTGAGTTGTACGATTTTGCGGATACTGTCTGTGGTGTCTCTGCCTGGTACAAAGCCAGTCTGGTCTGTATGAATAATTCTTGTAGAATTTGATTTACTCTGGAGGCCAAAATTTTTGTAAATATTTTGATATCTGTGTTAATCAGCGATATCGGCCTGTAGCTGCCGCATTGTGTGGTGTCTTTACCTCTTTTGGGATTACAAAAGAGGTAAAGAGATAGCGCTAAGAGATCTGGGGGGATATCTTCCGAACCGTTTAGTATTGCGTTGAATGTTTTCTGTAGTTTGGGGTACCAGCAGTTTTCCAATTTTTTTATAGTAGGCTATTGTGTAGCCATCGGGATCTGGAGCTTTTCCTGATTTTTTACTTTGATAACTTTGTGAATTTCTGTTGTGGTAATTGGGTTGTTGAGCTAGCTGCTTGTTCTTTAGAGAGTTTCGGAAGGGATGCTTGTTGTAGATATCGATCTATATGTTTTTGTGTTATTTTTGTGGTGTCTACTGTTGTGCCGTCGTACAGGTTGGTGTAGTATTCTGTGAACTGTTGGAGAATTTGTAGGGGGTCGTAGATTAGGGAACCCGTTGGAGCTTGCAGGGGTAGTAGTCTGTTTTGGGTCATTTTGTTGTTCAGTTTCCGAGCAACAAGTGTCTGGTTTGTCTCTTTTTGTTGAGATTTTGTCGGGTGAGCCTTATTTCTTTTTCTGATTTAGTGGAGAGTAGTAGGTTAATTCTACCTCTGAGGTTGGTCATTCTGTCAGCAGCGAGTCAGAGTGGGAGCTTGTGTGTTTCTTTTCAAGAAACTTAAGTTTGTGATAGTAAGGTATTTAGTTCAGTTCTTGGGCTCTTCTTTTATCTGATGCAATTTTATTATATGACCTCTAACAACTGTTTTATATGAGCTGCCAGATGAGTGTTGTGCCATATTTTCGGTTTTGTTTAGTTCAAAATATACTTTGACAACTTTTGAGAGAGTTGAGATATTGTTCTCGTCTGAGAGCAGGGATTCATTTAAGCGCCAGTGGTAGTTGGGTTTTGTTTTTAAGAATCCTGTTAGATTTTGCTGTGACATGTGCGTGGTCTGACCACGTTATTGTGGATATATCTGCATCTGTTAATAATGGTAAGAGTTGGGCTGATAGGAAAATATAGTCCATCGCGTGTATACTTGTTGGGGTATGAGAAAAAGGTGAACTTTTTTTCTAGGGGGTGTTTGATTCTCCAGGCATCCCAGAGATTAAATGTGTTCAATAGAGAGTAGGGGTTTGCTGACGCATTGGTGTTTGTTGGTAGAGGGTTTGGAACGGTCCATTGTCGGGGATAATGTGAGATTAAAATCTCTGGTGACATTAGTCTGCCTAGGTCCATGGCGAGGAGACGATTTTCTATTCGTTGTAAATTTCTTTTGCCCTTTCGTGGGGAATATATATTGATTATTGTTATCTAGCCTGCATTAGTTGCCCGTGAGTATCAGATATGAGCTCTCAGGGTGTCGTAACATTGTTCTAATGTGAAGGGGATTGATTTGTGGAGGAGTATAGCTACTCCTCCTTTTTTAGTTCTGTAGAGGCATAGTAGTGTGATGTGTAGTGTTTGCCCCAGTACTTTGGCTCCTGTCCCCTCACAAAGTGGGTCTCTTGAAGGCAGACCACGTGGTGTGTTTCTTTCTCATATTGCCTGGCGGCTAATCGCGATTGACCGGCTATTCAGGCCTTTGGTATTATGCGTTAGTATTGACAAAGCCGATGGGGGCGTCATGAGATCAGGCTATCATAAAGTGTATGCTTACCCGTGTGCTGAGCACAGATGCGGAGAGTGTGGTTATCGTCTTGGTGAGAGGTTGCAGTAATGCTCTGTTGATTCTGGGTGTTGAGTGGAGCCGTGAGTAACGGGCGGCAGCGAGGAGAGATCTGGAATTGAAACATATACAAGACAATTACATTATTTAATTTAAAATAACAAACAGAGAGTATAAGACTCTCAATAGTATCAAAACACGGCTCAATAGAGCCGTTATAGAGGGGTGTCAGACATTGTTGTCTCACCCGTTATTAAGGGATCTTCAGCTGATTCTATTGTATTCTCTGGGGTTAAAGATATTTTTCTAAGTTGTCTTCATTATTTTCTTGTGGGGTTAAGGGCGGTGGTAGGGGACTAGACTGTTTTCTTAATATAGGGTGCTTATTTTATTTGGTTGCATATTCCCGGGTATTGGCAAGTTTTGGGGAGTAGCTTGGGTGAGGGGGCTATGGTCTATTAATGTGTGCTACACTAGTGGGGAGTCGTCCCTCTAGTTAAAATGCCTGGTTAGGTGGTACTGAGTCTATGGGGTCTCGTGGGCGCCCAGCTATTATTTATAGGTATATCCCCAGGCTGTGTTCGTAGCCCTTGTATATTGCTCGTGGTAGGAATTTTAACCTTTTTTCTAGTGGTGGGTTGACCTAGCCTTGATATGTGTTATATTACCCCTCACCTACCCTAGGGGTTGTTCCAAGGGTGTCTGATTTCGCCTTATTGGTGACCATTTTAACCTTAGGTGAGAAATATAATAGTCGCTTCCCTTCCGTAGTTATTCTGGGGTATGGAAGAAGACATATGATATTAAAGCTTATACTACCTAGTGCAGTTAAATATACATTCAGGGTTTAGATTATACAGTAGTTGGGTTGGAGGTATGGTCACTAATCATGAGTTGAATAGTCGCAGCGAAGTGGTAGAAGAGTTCCATCTGTCTTCCAGTGTTTAGGGGCAATAAGTTGTGGTTCCGTCAAAAGGCCTTTAATAGGTTAAAAAACCAGGTTCAAGAGACATAGTCACTTGTTTGTGATCGCAGGGTCGTCTGAGTCCTTGGCCGGGGGGAGCATGAAAGGGGTGTTGTGGGGGGTCCCAGGTTCATGTGTACCATCAATTTGTGTTATAAAGTTCTCCTATTACTGTAATCTTCGCCTGTCCTTTCCACCTGGGTATCAGGTCTTATAGGTTTGTGCAGCAGGGGTGCAAAATAGCCGGTCTTCGCCTGTCCCCATCTGGGCCTGCCAGAGCGGTATCAGGTCTTATAAGCGTGGGCCCATGTCCCCCTGAGACATCCCACTGTTCCATTTCGTCTGGAGTGACCTCCAACAGAGGTCATGCGTGGGAGAAGTGTTTTTGGATGTGCAGTGCAAGTGACCCTTGTTTCCCCCCGCTTATTGAGAGGGTTCATTTTTTGTTGTGGGCTTTAGTGGCGGTAGGGGATGTTGGTGGTGATTGGTGGGGTTCCCCTCTTTATTTTCTGCCGTGACCGCTGGGTAATTTCCCAGGACAGTTTGTTCCAGTGGGAGTTGTAGTTGTAGCTGGGTGGAAGGTTTTTATCTGGATTGTAGATCCCCATTTGGTTTGTTAGGTGTTTGGTTTGGAGGGATCTGGGTCAAATCATGCTTTATACTTGTTTATGGTGTGAACTTTTTGTTTTCTATAGTGGGTTCCCCTCGGGTCCCGTTCCCCCATTTCTTACCTTGACCAGGCTGCGCAGTAGTGCTTGGGAGCCATACCTGTTCATTTTTGTTGGGACGCGATGGCCTTCACTGAGGGTCTCGACCTGGGGAGGGTGAGTGTAGTTGTCCTGATCTGGTCGGTTGGACCACTCCCATTCATCGGTTGGGGGGGATCCTGTCCCCCTCTGTTTGTGGTGGGAGTGGGGCCGTGATCTCTAGGCCTAGTTTGTGCGGAGGACTTCGACACCTGCCTCGGGGGTAGTGATCGAGTGTGTTCTACCGTTGTGTTGGACCAGCATGCGGAACGGGACCCCCCACGATATTTTAGGCCTTGGTCCGAGAGTGTTTTAGGATAGGCTTCATTTCTCTCCTTCGTTCCAGGGTGGCTGGGGAGAGATCCTGGTAAATTTGGAGATGGGCCCGTTGTCTGGATGGGGTTTTGCCCCTTGTCCTCACGTCATATTCTTCCTTGTTGTAAAATAGTTATAAAACGGATTATACGTCTCGGGGCGGTTTGTTGGGGCCCGGGGCGCTCTCAGGGCTCGATGTCTCTGTCCGTCTCATGTCCTGGCGTAAGGTTCTGGAGCCACCCTGGAACAAGTGTCCAAGGTAAGGGTTTAAGTCAGTTACCTCTTCTTGGTACTCCACGGATTCGCAGTTCTGTCGCGGGCTCCTATTCTCTGCGTCTTCCTGCTGGTCGGAGACGCTTGAGGTGGCTGCGCAGTTTCCATTAACTCCTGCTCTAGTTGGGTGCAGTACCGGCCAGGTGGCTTTGTGAGTTTTCAGTTGGTTAACTCTGTTGCCTAGGCCTGTGATTTTCCTGACGGACCTCCTGTATGGTATTATAGTGGGCCGTTTTGATCACTGATCCAGTCCTGGTACAGTTTCCTCAATTCCCCTCTCGTGATTGTTGAGAGGACTTGTCTGTTTCGCCGAGTTTCGTGTCGTCTCCGTCCTGGGGTTTCGGCCGCGCTTTCCGTCTTGTTCCAAAATCTTGGAGATTGGTCTTTGGATCGACTTGCGTGCGTTTGGGAGGCATTTTGTAGGGGTCCCCACACTTTTAGGTTGAGTTTCCCAAGAGAATTTGAGCTTTCGTGACTAAATATAGATCCCTATACCCGGAGCTCTCTCAATTTGCGTCCATCTTGCAGGATGGTCAAGCCTCCGCCCCCCCCGTATTTTATTTTATATAGCAAACTACACACAGCGCTTTACAGTTATTCCATTTATTACATTGGCCCTGCCCCAAAGAGCTTATCTCATTACTTTATTTATATCCATACAATCTATCAGTTTGTCTTATAATGTGTAGTAGAACCCAGCCAATGGAACCTCCTTCAGATTTTTGTGCCATGGAGGATTTGAACCCGGGGCTTTCTCGTGCAATGCTAACAGTGAATAACGCCTTTCGACTCCTCCCACAGTTTTGTCACTGACGATTCTCGTATCTCGAACATTGAAACATATTTAAAGGCATGGTCCACCCAAATAGCATACTTGTCAGTTATCTGCCACAAACCCCAACTGCTATTTTTTCCTAGTTTATTACATTCATTTGTAACCAGATATTAATGGATAAGTTCTATTCCATTCTGTAGATGATCTGACCCCCTCCCTCTGCTCAATGATATTGACCATCTGTAGAGGAGTAAGCAGGGGAAACGAATCAATCTATTGATTACGATGTTGCAGTTGCAGCTTAAATTGACTGCATGGAGGGAGGGGCCAGATTACTCTGCCAGAATGGGGAAATAATTATGCTTAATGTCTAGTTATACATCTAATAGTGTGCTTCATATATTCAGTTTGGGTTATGGGCCAGGTAAATGTCAAGTCACCAGTATTTTGTTTAAGGGTGGATCTAGTCCTTTGTATTTTGTATAGTCCTATTGTATCCTTTGTATCAGATTGGAAATAACACAAGTTTGGATCTTTATTATTCGTTAGTATTTTCCATTTGTTTCTATATTTCTGCCCATTTCCTGTTTTAGAATCAAGTAAGCGATTGGTCGCGGCGGCGTGAGATTCCAGAGGAAGATGAGGAGTTAGAAATAGACAGGGATTTGCCAAGTCCCTGGAGATTCCAGACGAAATCAACAGGATATTAAACAGTGACGCACAGCTCCCTGTCTCAGTTATATAACTACTCTCCACCCTAGGGGATGTGGCAGAGGATCCAACCCAGGTTCAATCTGTAACGGGAGGAGAGTTTCAGCCAAGCTGTACCCTTTATGGAATTTGTTTTTAATACTTTGAAAATAAAATCATTTTTAAGAAAAAAAATTAAATATAAAAAAAATAGATTAAAAGGGACCCCCAACAACTAATAAGGCTGCTATGAGCAGTGAATCCTTATCTAGATGCAGCTTGTGAGGAGATATGGTTTTTGAAAGGTTATAGTTTTTTTTTGGTTCCAGTAGCTTGAGTGACCTAACCAGCACTCTCTTACAGCTCCTCTTTCCACATTGAAAACTTCTGCTGGATAGCTGGAAGCTCAGCTTTATTGATGACATACTAGGGACGGTATTCTAATCCATCTATAGCATAATCATTGTTATTTCACAAATCGATCATTATTTTACAATAGAACTCTATTTGACTGTTCTGTATATGTTGCACTCTACTATGAAAATGCAAAATAACAATACAGATTGATTGTCACTTACATCGTGTAAAATAATATATAAGGGTATATACGCTACCTACAGTGTAATATAAGGAGATTACGCCATCGAAGTTCCATGACCATATGGAAGCAGGAGACAGTAGGTGCATGTTATTCCATATTACAAAAGGCACATAATACTTATACCAAAGAAAGAAAAAACAGCACCGGCAGCACACAACCAACCACTCACTCACCTCATCTACCCCCTCCTGTAGATACTCCCTTTATCTACCGCTCCGTGTCACCCCCTCCCTGTATCTACCCCCCCATCTACCCTCACCTCTCCCTGTATCTACCTCCACCTTCCTATATACTACCCCCCTATCTAACCCCCCACCTCCCTGTACTAGCTCCCACCTTCCTGTGTCTACCCCCCCTCCCTGTATCTACCTCCACTTTCCTGTATCTTCCCCCCCCTATCTACCCCCACCATCCCTGTGTCTACCCTCCACCCTCCACCTCCTGTATCACTCTCCACATTCCTGTATCTACCTCCCTATCTCCTCCCTGTCCCACCCTGTAATCTATCCCCCTCCTTGTATCTACAACCCTTTCCAACCCCTTGCGCCCCCGGTTTTGGGCGCCTGCCCCCCTCTCTCCCCTGCTGCTCTCTCTCTTGCCCGCCCACCATTAGCCAGCGCCCCATGGTCCCCCCTGCCTGCCCCTCCCTTCCCTGCCCCACCCCCCTGCCGGCCGCGCGCCGCCCTTCCTGCCTGCTCCCGCCCCCCCTTTCCCCTATCCGTGCCATCTGTATTTTAACTCCCCGCCCCCCGCCCCCCGTGCTGCGGCCAGCTGCCCCTTGTGCCTGACCGCCCCCCACTCTGCTCCTGTGCCTCCTTCTCCCCTACTCCCTTCCTCTGGATCTACGTCCCCCCCTGTATCTACTCACCCATCCACCCCCTTCCCAACCCACCGCTAACCCCCACCCACACCGCCCTACTCACCCCTCCCCCGCCTGGCCCCCCTTCGTCCCCCTTCCCTTAGTCCCCCCCAACGTAACTCTTTCCTACTACACCCGGCGAACCGGATCTAGAGCCTCAGGTCAGGAATGTCTAATGTTTCAATAGCCTCCACGTAAATGGAGACATATAAGTCAGTAATTAAAACTTCTTAAGGTGTTTATTAAGACCGAGCATTGAACTCAGAAAAAACAAAACAAAAAAAACCCAAACAGTACAGCCATAATAACCACTGTTAACCGCTGGGGACATGTGACACACACTGAAACAGTTTATTTGGACATGCACCCTCTACTGCTCGATCTTTCTAAATAATTTTAAAAAAAGCCTGGAAATCAAAAAAAGGAAAATGCGGATGGACACCGGTGAACAAATGAATGGCAATCTCTTAAAGATTGGAGAGTCCATCTGCACTTATTCTGGAAAGCACTCTCACGGTAATATATAAACCAGTAGTAATATATGAGAAGATAATAAACTCAAATGTGTAAAAATATAGAGAGTATAACTATCACCCTCCTCGATATGGAACCACTATGCAATGTTTATGTTTCAGAATAAGACGGAAATTCATAACAATTACAAAAACAAGACAGACAAATTGGTTGTTAAATTGTTTATATTTATGTTTATTTTATACACCTTCGTTATAAGTTGAATAAAAAAAAAAAAAGAAAAAACAAGCGATGGTATAATCTTGTTCTTTTTTCCCCTTTATATGATATCCCAACTCATGTAAACAAAATGAAATGAACGAAAGAATGTATTTTATTTATATTGCCTCATCGCTCAATAAAAATCTATTGAAAAAAGAAATAAAATACATACATTATACCTTTGTTAGGGTTTGGAAAATGAACAATTCTGGGATAGATTACAGGGTAAAATGAAATCCAGCTCACTAATTCCTTGTGTTAACCAAGGAATATTTGTTTATTTATGTATATCCATGGGTGACATTATCATACGTATATAACAGAGAAACAGCGTCTAATTTCTTTGTTTCCTAATTTGTACATTCTCCTCATTTTCAATGTCAGGCACAGGCTGATGCATTAAGGTTGGGTACACACGGCTGATTCTTCCGACCAATTGACCGATACTTGTATCAGGTGGTCGGGCCTAAAAATCTGTCCAGGGTCCGTCACCTGTTATCGTCCCTGTTGGTAAATCACAGGCGATTATGTGGTTCCCTATAGGACCGCGCAAACTGTAGACCGCAGCAACTATTGCGCAGACCAACAGTCATTTGTTCCAGCCAAACACTCGCTAGTAGTGAACGCCCAGTCAGGACAAGAAGTCCCTTCATGTGTACCCACCTTAAAATGTTTAATAGTTTCCCTGTACTATTAATCTGCAGCAACCAATCAGATGTTATCTAACTGCAGTAACCCAGTAAAAAGCGAACATCTGATTGGTCTCTGCAAATTAATAGCACAGGCAAAACTTTGCACCACATACTGCATCAGCCCTAGGGTCTTCTATTAATATTTTGACCCCCAAGCTCCACCCCCATTAAAAAATAGATTGTCATTGTTTTTTGTTGGAAAGAAGCAGCAGTAAGAAAACCATGTTTACCAGTAGTTATGATCTAGCTGTATATACAATATATGTATTACATGTGGTTGGTGTAATCCAGTAAAGTATAATAATATAAACAGCCTTACCCTCATGACCTGACCCTGTAGGCTGTAGACTTTTATACTGTACATCAGGCCTTCTCTTACCAGACAGCAACCCTCTGCGTGTGAGTTGAGACAGTCGGTCTCCAGGTAACGATTTGTCTACAAAGAAAGAGTATTTAGGTTATTAGAACCATTGGAGAAGCTTGGAAAGGCCAGATTAAACAATTGTCCCCAATAACAGCCATTGGAATAAAGGGAGGACGTTTGCAGAGATCTGTATATATAACATTTGTGCTTTGTTATAATTGACAGGAAACTCTATTGCAGATTCTCCTATAATGGGAGAGGACCCAGCTCCATAGCGCCCTGTGTGCAAGTACACAACACAGCACACCCACTAACGCAGGTTAAAATAGCACACACACACACAAAACCAACATCGCCTATAGACAATGTGGAATGCAGTGTCCTGTCATTGCTGCTTTAACTGATGATCTATATCTATTCATCTGAACCTACAGAAATGTCTTCTCAGATAGCCAGAGGGCAGATCTCTAGAATTAACAAAAATTCCCTAAAGAGTATTATATCACTAAACCTCAAAATTACCTATTCCCATTCCTAGTCTGTAATTGTATGTGAGATAGGAGCAACATCCCTACCTCCTACTTTTTGGTCAGTTAATAGCATTAGAAGGAGCTCACTTTCCCTGCCTTGTTAAAAACTGTTAGAGATTGATTCCCTGCCTAACAATATTTTTTCTTTGAAGTAAGACAGGCTGAGTGAGAGCTGAGCCTAGGCTGTAAAAACTTCTAAAGCGAAGCTGCTATGCTCCAGCCTAATTAAAGTGTGCATTAAGGATGTACATTTACTGGAACTGTTTATATTGTGAGGAAGAATTAAACCACCAATGGCATGGTAAAGAAGATCAAACTACTTACCAATCTTCTTAGGAACAGGATAGCTGGGGGCACTCTGAGCTCTCATTCTGGGCTCTTTGGTATTTTTGTTTTGTACAAATGTTGTCCCTTAGGAAAATAAAAAAGCATTTTACTGTAAGTTATCCAAACTCTTAAAGGGCCAGAATGGATGAACGACACATAATGTGATCCTTCACACTTGATTGCATTTTAATGTTGGTGTCTTATTTAAGCAAGAGCTCAACCAGACCAGTAATGACAGTATTTGTCAGATTATATTTCACCTCTTTTTGTTTTTGCTGCAAAAGAGAGACAGGATCCACAACATGTCAGCTCCAGACTTTAGTCTTGTATGTAGCACAGAATACTATATATCCACCCTGAATATTCTGACAAAACAACTGCACTGTCTTAAAGGGACACTATACTGAAAAAATTACTTTGCCTCATCTTAATCTATAATTGAATACATGTAAGTAACACTTACTCATTTGCGTGTGTTGCTGTATGCCTTCAATTCAGCACACATTTTGTTTAGGAGCATTATCCCCCTCCCTCTTTTAACCACTCCCACTTCCATCCGACCTGACTTTTTCCCACAAACTGTCAAGCCTGCACACAGCATTCCAACTGTCAAATCTCTGTCACTATTCCATCTACAGTAAAACTACTCACAGAAGAATAGTTTTTGATTGACAGCAGTTTTTGAAAGGAATCCTAGAAATATATAACGGATTCTAACCTTTGTCTTCATCAGGACGGACTGTGCTTGATTAGTGCCAATCTAGTCCGACACACGGGTGAGTAACTAGCAGTTAAGGTCCTCACCTTGGGTATTTTAAATATAGGACAGGGGTGGTATTGTCCTTCAATAATGAGAATTTACTACACACAGTGACTAGACTAAGTTTCAGCTAGGTTACCTAGAACATAGTTATGAGGGTGCCTATCTCTAATAGTAGACAAATGTAAGATTCAACTAGATTCAAGGTTAACGCAATATTTAGTTTGGCTTTCTAATTCTAGGTAATTAATTAGGGACTGGAACTTCTGCAGCAGATGATGCTCTGTTAAAGCAGTAGGATACAACTGGGCATGCTTAGTGCCTCTGGCAGTGGAGGCGGAGCAATGGTACAGGTCATGTGCTAGCTGAAAACACCACCCTTTATATGGCTGTAACTTTGGATAGACTGCAGCTAGAAGCATGATCATGGAGTCATTTTTAGGTATGAAAGGTATGAATGTGGTCTTTTTAATATAGGGCACTTGTATGCAGACCAGTTACCCTTTAATATATGAAAATGAGTAACTTTTATCATCAAAAACAGAGGTTCAAGGGAAAAACATTCCTTCTATTTAAAGGATAACTATACTCTAAAATCTAACCTGGGGCAGGGAGGTCAGATTGATTATTCCTACCTCACAATATTGTTTCATTGAGGAGCTACAGCACGTACAGTTTCCATTTGCCAGGTTAGTCCTGGACTAATCCTGTATTAAAGATAGCGCTGAAGCAAGGAGGAACACTGGTAGAATCAGTTTTCTTTGGGCTGGTGCTCCTCATAGAAACAATATTGGGAGGTAGGAATTACCAATCCTATATCAATGTCCCATTACTTTCCATTTTAACTGTATTTTAAAACAACTTTATACATACTATAGTTATCCTTTAAAGGACAACTCCACCCTCATAAGAACATCTTTTAGAAAGAACGGCCTCTTTAAAATACGTTGATATATCATAGTTTGCCCTATGAATTTGTTACTGTATGCCTGCTATGCTTCTGGATGCCTCATGGAAACTGAGCAATTTAGAAACCTGTACTGAGCATTTACTGAGCCTGGGCATGCTCAGAAGAGGCAGACAGGGGATAAACATTCAGTCATTGGCTGTGAAGTCAACTGTCAAATCCATAACTGACAGTTGCTAACTGGAAAAACCAGGAAGCAGAAACAGGGGAAACAGGACATTGTGCAGGATTTCAGGTTAGACTTATATATTTCAGATTTCAAATCATTACCGTTTAGGGTTTTGGGGGGTGATTTACCTATATGTAAGTTTTCATTTTAGGGCTGGACTTGCCCTTTAAGGAATATATAATTGGATATCCCCAACTATATAATCAGCGATCCCCCCATTTATAATCAGATCTCCCCCACCTCCACTATGTAATCTGATATCAGATATATATATTCGTAAATTCCTATATATATAATCTGATACCCCCGTAAATATAATCAGATATATAATTGGATATCCCCCTATATATAATAAACATGGTTGTACTGACCTCTTGAGAGTGACCGTAATGGTGAAGACATAGATCTCTGCTTCCTGGAAATGGGTCTCTGTCTGTCTGTTCGGATTAAAGAGGAGCCGCGGGTTGTAGGTGAATGT
Source organism: Hymenochirus boettgeri (assembly GCA_019447015.1). Taxonomy (NCBI): domain Eukaryota; kingdom Metazoa; phylum Chordata; class Amphibia; order Anura; family Pipidae; genus Hymenochirus; species Hymenochirus boettgeri. The sequence goes on along the minus strand of CM033469.1, from coordinate 384,911,030 downwards.
CTGAAAACGAACAGTAAATAAAATCACAGCTGTGGAAAATACAATAAAATGTAAAGTTTTTTTGTTCATGTTTTTTTAATATTTACATAGTGAGAAGAGAGGAATTATCCAATCAGCTGCTTTGTATCTCCCTATACTAAAGAGAGGGGAGGAGTTAAATTGAAAGTAACTGGTAAAAAGTACAATTGGCAAACATGGACGGAGCCACGAATAGCTCGGCCCCAAACATCACAGAGGCACCCATGTTCCGGTTAAGCCCTGTCCACCCCAGGACCTGCAACAGTATTGAGTATTGGGTATTGAGATATTAAGTACCTACTGTATAAACAAGGCACCTTGCTGGTAGGAAATAAATCTGTTAATTAAAGGGTAACTGTGATCTCAAATTCTTCAAAACTAGTAAGAAGTATATAAAAAGCCTTCTATCACACCTGCAAAATAAAACCTAAATCACATCTCTACATAAAATTTGTGAGAAGTTATTGCTGCAAAAGTTCAGCAATGTATCTTCCTGGTTGAACTCTGCCTGTTTTTAGCCATGTGACCAGCTTGTAGTCATGTGACCAGCCTTTGCCTGCATTAATAGGCTCCCCTTCTCAACTGTCAATTTTTTCCTCAGGTATTTCCTGATTTCCCCAGCAATAAGTCCTTACTGAGCATGCTTCTCCCCCGGGGGAAAAGGGCCGGCAGAGGTCAGGTGATGTCACTCAACCTACTGGAAGCAGGAAGTTTGAACATTCACCCCAATGTAATTTCTCATAGGCTCCAGCCAGAGATGTGATTGTTGGCTAAGTGTAAAGGAAATACTGCAGGCTTTCATTCAACCCTAACTTGTTTTAAGACCACAGTTGCCCTTTAAGTTAAATCAATAATTTTTTTTGTATTAAAGGGCATCTATACTAAAAAAAAAATATTTTAAATTGCCCATTACTGGAAACAATAATTCTTCCCAACTATCACTGTACCATTTTTTTTGGTTGATCTGTCCCCTATTTTTCATATAGCCAGAGTCTGAACTGTCTTACATCTTAGCTGGTCATCAAGTAATCAAACTTTCCTGCTTTAAACAATTCTGCTGTAGACTTTTGACAGTCAGGTCAGCTGGAAGTGGTTAAAAGATGGAGAATAATACTTACTCTGAGCACTGGATTGAAGACAAGCAGCAACACACACATCTCAGAGCAAGTGCTACTTACATGTATTCAATTAGAGATTAAGATGAGGCATTTTTTTTTTTCAGAATAGTTGCCCTTTAAAGGAGCCGGGTCACATGACTTACCCTTTGGATGATGACAAAAGATTCTGCCACTTAGGTGGTGAAACGTTGGCTTTTGGGAGCCCAGTCAGTTTGGCCTCTGACAACATCTCCTGCATAAGGTTCACTGCATCAGAAACTCTGTGTTTATGGTGGTCAGACAGCAGAGATCTAAGAGGGAAGACATAAAACACATCACACACACAGTTCATGGCTGGGTCCTCTGTATATCTGCCTGTAGACAGGAGGTGGATTGATTTACCTGTAATGTTGAGGGATTACGGGCAACTAATGGTCAGGATACCCAACTATTATTGGTCTATTAATACTGTAGGCCCAGTAACAGCTTTATATAGGGCACAGGTCTCATACAACTTACTTATCCTTTTCATCCTTCATCCTCTGACTGTGTAAAATTGTCCTGGAGGAGATTGACATGTTCTAAAGAAAAGATAAATGGGACCATTACATTAGCGTTTTATGAAGAAATATTGTATTTCACACAGATTCATCCCAAAATTCTCTTTATGAAGTGGTGATTTGGGGAATTATTAGGCTGTGACTAAAATCAGACACCAAGGCTAGGACTCCATACTGAATCGTCAGTCAATGGGACACAGACAGACATACAGGTTCCTTACTGAATTCTCAGTCAATAGGACACAGACAATTCAGTAAGGATCCTGTATGTCTGTCAGACAATAGGACACAGACAGATTCCTTACTGAATTGTCCGACAATAGGAGACAGACATACAGGATCCTTACTGAATTGTCAGTCAATAGGAGACAGACAGATTCCTTAATGAATTGTCAGTCAACAGGACAAAGACAGATTCCTTACTGAATTGTCAATAGGAGACAGACAGACATACAGGTTCCTAGCTGAATTTTCAGTCAATAGGACACAGACAGACAGACAGACATGATCCTTACTGAATTGTTAGTTAATAGGACACAGGCAGATTCCTAACTGAATTCTCCGCCAATAGGAGACAGTCAGGTTCCTTACTGAATTGTCAGCCAATAGGACACAGGGTAGACAGGTTCCTTAATGAATTCTCAGTCAATGGGACACAGACAGACAGACAGGATCCTTACTGAATTCTCAGTCAATAGGATATAAGACAGATTCCTTACTGAATTATCAGCCAATAGGAGACAGACAGACAGGATCCTTACTGCTTTGTCAGTTAATACGAGACAGACAGATTCCTTACTAAATTCTCAAGCCAATAGGAGAGACATGTTCCTTACTGAATTCTCAAGCCAATAGGAGACAGTCAGGTTCCTTACTAAATTGTCCGCCCATAGGAGACAGACATGTTCCTTACTGAATTGTCAGGTAATAGGAGACAGACATGTTCCTTACTGAATTGTCAGCCAATAGGAGACAGACATGTTCCTTACTGAATTGTAAGCTAATAGGATACAGACAGGTTCCTTACTGAAATGTCAGTCAAATAGGACACACACACAGATATTCCTTACTAAATTGTTAGCCAATAAGACACAGAATGTTGCTTACTGCATTGTCAGCCAATGGGAAAGGTCTGTGTTCACTTGCTCTCAGTTCTCCAATGCGCTTCCTATGTTCAGACATTCTCTCTTTCTGCTTTTTCTTCATCCAGTTCTGCAGCTTGATACGCTCCATTTCTGTCCGTTTAGATCCAGACCTCAAAACTGCACTTTGCGGCCTTTTCCTGAGATACAGATAATAAAGGGTGGACCCTGTTTATCCCAATTATTTCCATAATAAGCCCAAAGATTATTCCAGGAAGATTTTAGAGAAGGATAAGCAAACAGCATCATAATCACGGAGGATCAGAACAGGCCAATGTCAATAATAAACAACAGCAAACTAACAATCAAAGGACATCAGAAATAAAAAGAATCTCAAACTATGTGTTCTTAACATTAGGCACACAGAGATTTTCTATAGGTACAGGATGTGTTTGTGTCAGTCTTTGATATTGACATGGTTATTATATCAATATATGCACACACACCGGAGACACCTTTGCAGAAAACGTGGAATATAAGGAAACAAGGACCCTCCAGAAATGCAATTAAAGGACAGCTGCACAAAACAAGATCAGAACATAAACCCTACAAAATACACTGTCTGTAACGTGACTCCATCCTAATAAAATAAACCTCCAGCAGTACAATGGGTTTCCACCCTCCGGTTCCGATTGCCCTAGTACCTGTACAGTGATTTAGCCTGGGTCTCAGTCAATCCAAGTTCCGAAGCAGAAACTCCCCCTTCCATAAGGTCATTTAAAATATCAGCAATATCACTTAGACCTGTGACATTGTGTGGGTCCTCTCCAAGGCTGTAAGTTAAAGCAGTTATTTTTAATGGAAAATAAAATTAAAATGTCACATTTAGAACGTCAAACAAAATAAATAAGAAAACTTGAAACAGAATGTACAATGGGAAGAAAGATAAAAACAGAGAAAGAATTTCATTAGGTCCACAAGAGATAGAAAGGATTCAATTCCTTACTTTTTATCCACCTTGTCTCTCTCTCTGGGTCCTGGAAGGGATAATAGTTCTCGTCAATACAGATTTCTTTACCTTTATTTTTGTACTGACTGCATAAAGACAAAGTGTAATGTGACCCAGTCCCAGGCAATTGGAATGAATAATCACGAACTAGTAAACTGAGTCATGCCAGAGGGTTGCCCAGGGAGACACAATTCCTTTCTAGGGACTGGGTGGGATGTTTAAGGCGAAACCTACACAATTAGGATGTTTTATGTAAATGTCTAGACACACAGCACAAAACACAGAACTGAAATGCCTTCTACTGTTTATTCTAGACCATAGGTATACAAAATACAGATGTGCTAAATATCCAGTTTAATTCCTACACTTCATGAAGTTACATGGAAATAATAGTTTAACTGGTTTCTTAAGGTTCATACACACAGGCGATGGGCACCCACGATCTCGGATGAACAAGTGTTCACTTTATGTGCTAATTCCCTGTGTGTATGCTTTCGGCCGGGCGTGGTTCGTGGATCAACGTACATGCACACAAGCAATAATTGGCCAAAGTGGATGGTCGCCGGCGATTAAGTCATCGGGGTCAAAGGCGAAATCGCCATGTGTACGAACCATTTTATTACCTAGAACAATAGGAAGAGATTTGTGTAGGGCACACATGGACTCTAGCAGTGTGTGAATTGACTGAATGAATATAACCCATAATGTTGGTGCATAGACATATTCCAACATTGAGAGAATCTTTATCACCCATTTACCAGCCATGGCCTGGGACACAGGGGCGTTTCTTTTTTCTGAAAGTACATCAGGTTTGTGATGAAATGAATGGTCTAATTGGCTTGTTAGGGCTAAATCTTCATCCTCTTCACTGATTTTGTCTATTTCCATTTGGAGAGCTGGAACAGACAGATTGATATGGTAAATAACACAAACTGCTACTCTACAGCCATATAAACACACATCTGAACTGAAGACATGTGGATGTTGAAACAGGAAACAGAATTTCATTGTGTTAGTAATGTGGACGTTGAATTCTTACAACTTGTGGTTGATTAGAACCCACACTGGTCCCCATTCCATCCTTGAATACACCAGAACAGTTAGTTAAATGGTGATGTATAATATAGACAACCAATTAGATGTTAGTTTTCAAATGTTAAATAAGATCTGATTGGTTTGGGCAAAATTACCACCATTTTTAACGATAAGAATGTTTATTGAATCTCCCTGTTTGTCTTTAGGCCATTCCACAAAACAAAAAGGTTTCAGTCAGTAAAGTTCCAATAATCGCCTTAATAAGGGACAAAAATGATACATGGTTTGTCTGGGCTGCATGTGGTGGACACCAATATACTCGAGAATCAGTATTTGGATACAGTTTACCAATCTCTACCGAAGCCCACACTTTATAAAGGAACAGAGATTTTGTGCGGGGTTTGGTTTCCGTCTCTGCAGAAGGACCAGGTTTAGACTGTATCCTGTACGTAAATAAAGTGTGTTCCCCCCCAAGCAGGAAGTAGAGTACTTTTTACACTCACCGTTCCCTCTTCTATACGAAGTCCTATCAGGACAGGGATCAGCGACAGGTGCCAGGTTTTCTATCGTGTTCACCAACTGGAAATTAACATATTAAAGTGAGATTCATAGTAACCAGATTTTCAGGTTTTTTTTTAACAAACACTGAAATTATTCTTCATGTATATTATTATTCCTAATGAGATACAACCCATCACTGGCTGTTACTATACTGTACTAAGGTTTAAAGATGTAAATAAAAATGATATACCGGTAAATATTCTTTCACCTCATTACTAATTATGAAATCTGAAAATATATTCATTTTAAATACGGAAAATAATCACCTTAGTGAGACTGGACATTAGAAATAAAATGAATATCACTGGACTTAAATATTTCAGGTACAATATTTCCAACCAATGACAAGATTTTTGCTTGGGTGACTGTGATAAGAAATGAACGGCCATTTTGACCTAAAAAGAATCAGAGTTTGCTGCCTACACTTCCTGTCTACGGTGCATGTGTGTACCAGCCCTAACAAATAGTTTTCTGGTAGCTCATTCTTGATAACAAGGAGGTTACAGACAGGACACCCAGTAGTTATTTGACAGCTCTGTTGGGGAAGAGAGAAGGTGGCTAGAGAAACACGTCTGTTCAGAAGAATCTCTCTATTCAGGTATGTTTGAAACCAGAGTATCAGGGTCTTGGGGGTTCTTCATGGTTTCTATCAATGTGTGTGTGTGGGGGCTGCTCAGATGTAGGGTGATTTGTGCTCTCACATACTAAAGCCTAGCATGCTAGGAAAGGATGAATATCATAGAGGCTGTGAATTAGTGTATTACACCACAATTGGTAAAATACATTGATATATTAAACTTGCCAAAGCTGTATTTGCAAAGTCTCTCTCCATGCTGTCAGCCATAGCTTGTAATGCCTCTAACTGGGTATCCATCTCTTGCAGCCTGGAGATTGCGTGATTTTTCCCAACGTCTCTGCTTGACCAGTGTCTGGTTTCTATCTCTGCAGAAGGACCAGGTTTAGATATCTCAGACAGTATCCTGTACGTCACAGGGTCTGCAGCCAGGACTACCTCTTCTTGTCTTTGTTCCTCGGGGTTCACCAAGCGGCTGTCTACAGAAGGTTACAAAAACCCTTTATTAACCATATTAATTAACAGTTATACCAATAATCAAAGGTCAATGCAAGAAGAGTAAATAGAGTATTTATAAACTGACCAGTAAATTCTACCATCAGATGTTTTCTTATTGGTTACTGTAAATTAACAGCAAAGGCAAACTTATCTCATCAGCCTGAGAGTCTAAAGGTGGGTACACATCCTAACGATAAGGGGATAATACAGTCAGATCCAATGTTATCATCCCTTTATGGTTAGTGTGTGTAGCGCATTGTCAAGCTCTCAAAAATGCCCAAAAATATCCCCCAGCCGTTGTTGTCACCCCTTAATTAAAGTAAAGAGAGTCGGCTGAGGGAAATGTGCAGTCCTGAGCGTTCTCCCTATGTGTTACATCTTATCTTACAGACAGAATCTTGCATATCCTGTCTGTCATCTTCTAAAGATCTGTAGTTTGTGTACACAGCTCTAGGCTTGCTCACACACAATTGTTCTTTGTCACTCCCCACACACACCACGGGGGTCTCATTATCACTCTCCCTCCCCACAGAATAGGCAGCTTGACTAATGCGGAGCATCCATTCGGTATGGGGTTCAGTAGAGATTTGCCATTTGGGTTGAACATATACCTGTTCTCTGTACGTGTCCCTGGAAATCTACTCCACTGATTACAGGAGGTTCTAGTGGTTCTACCGGTTCTAGTTCTGGAAAGGATGGAGGTTGTTGACTGGCAACGTTCTCTGCACCAGAAACACCAAGTGCTGCCCTTTGTGGAAAGTCATGAGGGAAGTCCTCTGCATCGATATCAATGACACTGATGTATTTGCGACCAGCCTATAGAACATAACATTTAACTATTTAGATTTTAAAAGGTAAAAACATGAAAATCACATCAGATCAGGCTGACACTGCCCCAAGCTGGCGATATAAAAAAAGAGTCTACAGGTTAAACCTCTTATTAAATATGCAAATGATGCAGTGATTGTGCCTATGGGTGTAAGTGGCCAATCAGATTTTAACCCTTCATAACTATGGCAGTAACCAACACACGCCATGAGCCAGTTAGCCTTCTCCAATAGTTATTACATTACACATATGATTAAACAATGTCTATTGTTCTGATTGTTGAAGATACGGTTAAGGTAATGTGCCTTTAGCTGACTCCAATAACAGGTAAACATTGGCCCCTTACATGGACGGGTGGGATATCAGATGATTTCAGTGATGGAATCCTCACTTCCTGTTTATCGGGATAATGAAGGTTTAGGAACAGTTCCGGAGGCAACTCGATTGGAACATCCAAGTGTGACTGTTCGTCTGTGTATTACAGAAGATATTATGGTCTTAAACTATGGACAAACATTGTATTTAAAAGTTACACAAAAGATGTTATTATAATGTCCATAACCCAAACTCAACCTAGACCTAAACCATTAGGTTCTCATCTCTGGGTTTAGGTCACCTGAAACCTAACTCAATTCTTAACACTGGTCCAGTCTAACTCCACCCCCACACTGAGTCATGAACCTGACTGATAAACATGCGCTTCTGATTGGTGAGGCCTTGGACACAAGCAGGGGGTGAGGAAAAAATAATGATACCATAAATGGTTACATTTAAATAAATAGCTGTTCAGGACCAGTACAAGTAGAAATTATTTTTAGACTTTAGTTCTTCAATTAAGGGTCACTATACTCACTCAAACAACTTTACATTATCTGAAACTACAATTTGAGAGAAGCAAAATGGTGGTACTCACATATTTATCTGTGCTTGTTTTGTCATTAAATTATTAATTTTTAGTTAGTGCTCCTAATTCCCGCACCCTCCCTTACTCACTGCCTTCTTGTAGGGTCTGCGGCACTTATAAGTTCTGCACAGCCTCACCATGGACACTACTCTGCTTACACATCTCCATCCCTCCCCCCTGCCTTCTTTTCTCTGCTGATTTTCTTAAATGTTGCAGAAAGTGTGCTGGCAGGCAGGCAAAGATCCTAGTAAGATGTCATTAATGGGTCACACTTCTGGAGTGACAGGTCTTTCCCCGTAAATGCTGTGATTAAAATGATGATTTCTCAGGATCTACAGCTCAGATTTAAAATCTGAAAAGTGTTTTGAAGCAGTGTGATCTTGTTTGAATACTTGAAAATTTGATTCAAGTATAGATACCCTTTAATTAAGCAACATGTTTATACAATATCAATGCTTGGATGACGCATTTTCTTGACTTCTCCCAGAGTGTAGCATGCAAGAAGAAAAGGGAAAATCACCTGAAATGTCAATGTCCCTGACAGCCAAATAACTGGAAGGAGCTTCCTGACTGTTCAATTCATCGCACTTGGTTCCGGTATTCCTATAGGTTTCGGCAGCTTTAAAGGGCAGAGTGAAGGAGAGAATATGACATGGTTTCCTACACCGGCAATCGATACACTGAGAGCTATCGGCATATTACACCCGAGGTGCGTCTGCACTGGGGTGTATATATCTCCATAGTCTTATATATAGCTTTTCAATGTTATAAATATGTCTCAGAAAAGGGACTCTAGTTCCGAATGGAGAGTATAGGGTGGGGTGTGTGGTTGTTATTCATCAACAATATCACGTAAAACAGAACGTTAAAGGACAACAAATAGAACATTCTAATTTTGGGGGTAGCTGCAGTGCTGCCACTGAAGATTTTTGGAAACTACAACTCCCAGAAACTAAAGCGTGCTGGGAGTTGTAGTTTCCAAACATCTGGAGTGGCAAGGAATTAGGGGTTAGTGTGTGGGATTCCTCTCCATTTAAAGGGCAACTAATGCCTTATACATTACAGAATCAGGAGGATGGTACCTATTGTTAAAGATTGCCTTCTCATTCTGTATTGTTTTAAGGACTTTAGTTGCCCTTTAAATGGACAGCAGAATTCCCATACAGTAGTCCCTCACATACAGTAGTCCCATACTGGATTTGGCTATTACTGTATGGGACTACTGTATGGAAATTCTGCTGTCCATTTAAAGGGCAACTAAAGCCTCAAAACAATACAGAATCAGAATGCAGTAGTGGTCATAATTTCTACCCTCGGTATATACTTGAGTCAATCAGGTTTTACTAATTTTTCAGGTAAAAATAGGTACCTCGACTTATACTCGGAACGACTTATATTCAAGTATATACGGTATATTGTGTGCAAGAGTCATACAGCAATATACAGAATGGTCTAGCAAATGTTAATCTGCAATATAGGATTATGTTCTTATTTACATATATTAACATTTTATCAGCATATTCTTTACATATTATTAACATATAATTATCATATCCATTATGTATTAACATATGATTACCATATTTACATATTATTGGTATATCTTTTACATGTCATTAGTATTTTATTAACACATTATTACCAGGATCTGTGTTGGTAGCGATGTCCCGGATCTCTGGGGGTCTTTTTTTCGTGGATGCAATAAAATGCAACTCCGCTGCAGAAGGAATTGGGTTCGCTGATGTTGGCTTTGAAAGCAGAGACTCAAATGTACCTATTTCAATATTATGAATAACATGGTGTAATAGTTTTCTACACACCTTACAATCTGAATGTACAACAATCTACTATCTTAGTGGAAGGAGCAGTGACCGGTGAGCTGTTAGCCTCTGCACAAGGCACTTTTTTGACAGCTCATCGCAGGGATTGGGAGGTACAACGGGTAGGAGTAAAAAGTCTCCTTAATATTTTCAAAAGCCAAAATTTTACTGGGGCAACAAGTATAATTTATAAGGATATAATTTACAGGAAAATTAAGGGCTTTGTTGAATTACAAAACAATTAAATCTAATAGTGAAGCCAAGCGTATCCGTACACAAAGCGTAATGGTGAAAATGGTGACAAAGCCATAAAGAGGTTGGATCATACTGTGTAAATGTTATGGAGATGTACTATACAGTCCTGATCTACATTTACTTACCTAATGGAATTACAAATTCGTTATCTCCATGGAATGTTGGCTCCTCCTCTTCCTGAATATCCTAGGTAATGAGAATGTTACAGTCAATGACAATGTTATCATACAGATACGAATGGAAACCCCAGAACTATGAACAGGGCGTGTACAATTCAAAAAGCAGGTCAGACAGTCAGTGCAATTCAGCAGTACTGTAACTACCCAAATACAAGAGCAACAAAACAAAGATAGCCAACTTCTACCGATAGCAATAGCGATGCAAATATTAAAACCATGAACAAAAAACACCTATAACAGTCTGGGTAAAAGATCTGTAGAAATAATAAAATGCTAAATGTTTTGGGGGTAAATCGCAATTAGGGCTATAGTCTGTAAATAAGAACAACTGCACCCTTTGTGTGTCTGGCTCAGAAATTCTTTAAACAAAAAAAATTGCCAGACACCACATATGTTTAGCAATGATGTCCTGCAGCCAGGGGCAGATTCACTCCTCAGGAACCTATAGGCACAAAAAGTCTAGTGCGCTTAGCCACACCCCTAAACACAGACCGCATTTTTCCCAAACATTTAAATGGAAAGTTCAGTGCAAATACATGTACTTTTCAGAAAAAAGAGCAGTATTTTTTCATCCCAATGACCTTAATCAGCCAGTTCAGCATTTTGTCTGTGTTTAAATAAATGCAACCAAAATACTGACTTCCTGTTTGCAGGACCCCTAGTAGAGACCCAGCGAGACCCCGACCCTAGAAAAGATCTGAGCATCTTTGACCCATCCAACAGCCAATCAGTAGAACTTACGGTTAGGAACATTCCAAGGATGTGGTGCATCCTGGGAAGAAGAAGGACCGTTACAGAACCTAAAAATGTCAGCTCGCTAATATCAACAGCAGGGAACAGAAAAGGGTATGAAATCAACTGATTTTTTAAAAGGGGAGAGAATATGTAGATTAACTACGAATGCATTACACAAACTAACAATTTAACAAATATTGCCAATTTCCACTGAACTGTCCCTTTAAGTTTAATTCTCCTTTGAGCATTTTTTTTGTACAAATTTGACAAAACCCCTTCTAATTCTGTTTTTAAATGAGACTAAAGTCTCATAAAAGGTTTCACACACATAACAAATCTAATTTTATGATCTAACAATCAAACAGCTTGCTTGGATAAAAATTTCCATGTCAGTTTCCACACACTCTACGATTATTACACAGTAATGATAGCATGTGTAGCTGTCTATACACTTTAAATACAGCAAAGTTGTACATTTTTAGTTCTGTATATTACCAACAAAAAATCCATTTTACATTTAATGGTATCCAGGCCACCACTTATTTAAAGTTTGGTCTGGCAGATTTTATCAGATTTCTGTACCCTGTATTTAATGAAAACACATAAAACACGTTAAGTTAGTTTACCCCCATATTCAATACTGCCAAGGTTTTGCAAGGCAAAATGGCTAGGCTTACTGTTAGGCAGGAAATGTGGGTAATGAGGAGCAGGTTGGACATATGTCTTTATTCAACCTCAAAAACTATTATTAAATTGTCTTGGTGTGCCACCAGTGTGTCTATCCCTGCAATTCCAGAGGCTTTAAAAGGTGAGACCAACATCTGTAAGAAATAATGAATTTATTTATGCTAATTTTCCTCACACTGCCGTTATCCAATCATGTCCTTATTCCAGGAGTTAAAGGGCAAGAGTTTTGATATCAGAGGCCCGCACCTACATAAAGCTGGGTACACACAGTACAGATTTCTGAAAGATGACAGACAGGATCTGCAAGATCCTGTCCGCCATCTTTCAAAGATCTGCATACACACAGTCCCGAGCGTTCTCCCTATAGGGAGAACGCTCGGGACTGTGTGTTTCCATCGGCCGCGCTAGACTCCTATAGGGAGTCTAGCGCCGCCGATGGAAATTTTCGGCCTTTCCCGAACGAGCATACGGCCGACCCGATCGTTCGGCGGCCGCGCGCTCGTTCGGGAAACGAACGTACACACAGTAACGATAAAGCCCCGATACCGTCGGATCCGACGGTATCGGGGCTTTATCGGTACTGTGTGTACCCAGCTTAAGAGTCTACTGCACTCCTTGCCTAATCTGGAGAGTTTAATTGTTTGAATACAATAATAACCAACTAATTGAACCAGGGACCAGCAAACAATGTCCCTCCAGATATTTGGAAACGACAACTCCCAGTATTCCCTCACTATCCTCTGTAGTTGAGGAATGCGTTTTTTTTTTTTTTATAAAACAGCTGGAGGGGAACAGTTTAAGGATCCTTGAATTAAACACTCGGGTTTACTTGTTTACCATAAAAAATCGGGACCTGTCAGAGGAGACAGCGAAGAATCTTTTTTACAGGTAAGTTTCCTCTCTTCATTCCCGTCTCCTGTTAGATTAATTGAAGAAGAGGAGGTAAGACATCGCTCCTTTACCTCCAGTTCTTCAAATAATGCAAAAAAAGTTAGGATTACTTTCTGAGTGAACCTCAGCGACCGATATTAGGATAAAGAAAATATTTATTACAATTATTTCTCATACCTCTGTCTGTACAGCTTCATTAACTTTGTTTGGGATAATGATAGAATCCTCTGGACGGAAGGTAACAGACACTTTTCTTTCTTTCTTTCCATCTGTTTCTTCACTGTTCTCTTTCCGTGTGCGCCTATTTTGCCTGTAAAATCGAAGAATGAGAATTTGGTCTCTAAATAGGTTGTGTGATGTACTGTGGGCATTTCTATGATTAAGTCCTCCACCCCAAGGCTTCCCACTAGAGGAACATGGTGCAATGACTTAAGTTCTCTACACACATCAATTTCACTTAGGCAGAACACCCGAGGGCTGACCACTGACCAAGCAGTCCGTATGGGTGCTCAGTCAGTGTTGTTCGATGATCCACCAGTACGCCCAAATTAAATTTGTCTTGTGTATGAGGTTTAAAGTTTCATACACACGTCAGTGCATTTTTTTCAATCCTACATCACAGTCTACCGATAATCTGCCGACTATGTACAAACATATGATAATCGGCACAATGAATCCACCAGGCTGATCATTAGAAAAAGCAGAGAATAGCCGTGGATCACATTCGCACAAATGTCGTTTGTCAGGCAAATCGTGCAAAAATTATCTGACGTATGTACGAAGCTCAAGACTAAGGACACTGAGTTAAAGGGAAAGCTACTTAGCTATTCTACATATTCTCTCCCGTTTTGAAAAATCAGTTGATTTCATACCCTTTGCTGTTCCCTGCTGTTGCCATTAGTGAGCTGATATTTCAGGTTTCAACGGTCCTTCTTCTTCCCAGGATGCACCACTTCCTTGGAATGTTTAACAGTAAGTTCTACTGATTGGCTGTTGGATGGTTCAAAGATGCTCAGATCTCTACTGAGCAACTGAATCAACCCAGGCGCTAGGTCAAGGGCAAGACCATAACAGTCTCTATTAGGGGTCCTGCAAACAGGAAGTCATTTCGGTTGCATTTATTTATACACAGAAAAATGTTGAATGGGCAGGTTAAGCTCATTGGGATTGAAAATTACTGTTCTTTTTTTAAAAGATATGATTTGCACTGAACTTCCCCTTTAAGGAACCCTAGATAAACCATTGTTGTGTCACAACATCGGCCGTACCTTTTAATGCTATCTCCAAGTTTCTGCACTCTTTCGAAAGGTTCTATATCTGCCTTTAACAGTTGAATTGAACCATCCTCTGGGGCTTGTAGGCCTTGCTTCAGGCCATGCTCATATTCAATAAGACACTTAAGAGGAATAAGTCTCGGAGTGGGGTTCTTCGGTAGACCCTAATGGCAAGAGATACAAACAAACACCTTGATAATGTTATTCTACAGATTATCTACTGTGGCACTTTAAAGAGAATTCGCAGATTAATGGTATTGAAATATTTGCCCTAAAAGCAAAATATCAGGAAATGTGATACAAAAGGTTTATAATTGCTGCCCAATAAAATGAGGTGACAGGATCAGGAATTTTAACAACTTGCATGGGGCCCATCTATAGCCCGACCCCAGGCCTTCCCTCCAAAATGACTCTACTGAACCATCATATATCAACACTATATTGCCTGATTGTACAGAGGACACAGAAGGGTGTGAAGTGCCCAGACAGATTCCAGGGATATTTAAATTCTGATCAAAACTAAAGCAAATACCCTTTACAATGTTGGTATTTACCTGAGCCTTTTCTGGTAAATCTGTTTTCAGAAGAGCCAGTGTTGTTGTTGGTGGAAGCGCCGTTACATGGTCTGGCTTTGATGTAGGCTGAGGCGCTCTGACATCTTGACTTATTATTGGTGGAAAATAAGGAACAGGTGTTGGAAGAGTATGTAGGTAAAGCAAAGGTATACCAGCTTCCTGCTGTCTGTGTACTTGGTGTCTTACTTCCTTATCATGTGGGGTTTGGCTCTGTAACTGTTCACTGTTCTCCATAGAAAACGATACAATGGTGTCTTTAAATGTAACTTCAGGCCATGCAATTTTCCTGCCCCCTTTAGATGTTTTCTCATTATTCTCTTTGTGGTAAGCATGGAATTGACCAAGACCTGTGCCTCTCCTTGCATGATGACTTGAGTCGTATTTCGTACCATGACACGAACCATGGAATCCATGAGAAGTAGAAGGACGAACTCCAGACATTCTGAAATCATGTTTAGTGTATGTCAAAATGTGATTAAGGGGCACAAATTGTGGGTCAGGACGTAGCTGCAGAAGAGGAAATCCATGGAGGTTGCTCATTACTCTCGGGTTGGGACTGAGTGAAGGAAATTTATTTAAGGCCGAAGAAGAGAGAAGAGGAACATTTGCTTCGGGAATGGCGGTTAGCAAACCCTGGTTAGCTGGGATGTGTTCTCCATCATTGGATTGACTCAATGGAATGTTCAAATCCGGAAGGTTCTATTTATAGGAAATGGAAAGGATAAAAAGCAAGAAACAAATGTATATTAATCTATATTCTAATTTTAAATAAAGACAAATATGTGTATTTTATAATTAAAAGGAAAAGCAATTATAGTGAAATTTGTGATTTGGGAGGCCTTAAGCTGCTGTAAAAATTAATAGTTGGGGGTTCACTTGCCCTTTAAATGGAACCATCTAGCTGGTGGAATTTTGTGTCATAAGCCATGTAGATTTCAATGACATCATCAGGATCATAATAAAAAGAGGCAGCATCAATATATGGTTCGGTTTTTATGGAATGGATTAGAGGATTTAAAGGTAAAATACAGCAGTTTTTCATGGGGAATCATCTAAACAATTAAATATATTAAGTTTAGTTCTTTTTTAAACAAAGTGTCCCCAAACCCAACTGATATATTCAGCACATAATTAGATATATCACTAACCATATATTTAAGGATAATTATTACCTTCATTCTGGCAGAGTAAGCTGGCTGATCCTTCCAATCAAGGCTTTGACCACTTAAATTACAGCCAATGATTGAGTTCTGATTCCCCTGCTGTGTCCTCTGCACGTGCTCAGGCTTCTAAAAAGCTCATTGAGCAGAGGGTGTAGGCTGATACATTTGCCAGAAAGTAACGGAACTCATGATTACATTTCTGGTTACAAATGCATGTAATAAACTGGTAAAAATAGCAGTTGGGGTTGCAGGCAGATAACAGAAAAGTCATTTTTTTTGTTTTACGAGTGGACATGTCCTTTTAAGGCGGAATGCCATGGGAGAGCATGCTAGGTTTACTACACGTTTAAAGGCTTATTGTAAATACAGCAATACATCATTATTCTGTGTGCAACACTTTCCAAATTTCACCTTTAAGCTTTCTTTATTTTTCTTGTCCTCCAAAGCCTCCCTTTCATTGCTTGGTAAGTTGCATGGTTTGGATGAGCTACCCATCTCTAGATTTCTATTGATTGGTCTTTGTCCTGCTGGATAGACATTGACAGGTGTGCTCTGTGTTGGTAGTGGAGCCTGGTGCTGCTGCACAGGAATATGCTCTTCCATTAGGTTTGCAGTTTGGTTTGTTCCAATGTGGGAGGTTTGCTGAAAGATTTGATGCAGAGCTGGTAAAGCAGCAAATGAGGAGCCAACCACTTGCATTAAACTCATGAAGTTGATCTGCTGGAGCTAAACAAACAAAAAAAAAAAAACAATAACTACAGAGTTACAATCTTTATAGAATAACAATGGCTGGGATATTAAATGGCAAGTCCACCCCTCAAATGGTATATAGTTAATCACTCCCCCAAAAGTGCAACAGTTAGAAATCTGAGAGATGGCAAGACTAACATGAAATGCTGTACAATGTACCGTATATACTCGAGTATAAACCGAGGTTTTCAAGCTTTAAAAAAAGCCTGAAAATCTTACCTCGGTTTATACTCGAGTCAACGTTTCCCTTACCTTGTCCGGCGGCCGCGCGATCCGCATCCTCGCTCCACAGCCTCTGCGCATCCAGGTATGTCACAACTCGGCGCAGCAAATGAGAGGCGCCGGTAGTGACATCATGTTGTGAGAAGGATGCGGATCCGCGGCCCCGGACAAGGTAAGAGAAATTTACCGTTTATCAGTTAGCCCAACTTTTACCTGGGATTGGCACCAGCTGTGCTGGTATCAAAAGAGCTACCCACTGCAGACTATGTAATTTGCTGTTGCAGCAACTTCTATGGGCTTTTTAATGCCTAGTATAATTTATTATATTCTATTACAGTAATAACAACTCACTTTGCCATTTGTTATGCTGTAGAATTTGAGCTCCATTTAAAAGCAAGCTCCCTTGGCTTCTACCCAGATCGCAGTTCAAAGAATGAATGTTGAAGCAGTCTATGGGCAATGCACCAGGAACAGCTTCCCAGCGCAATCGCCCCTTCAATGCAATATGCCGATAGCAGCTTATGGTATATTGCAAACCTTTGCAGGACTTTAAATGCAACTTAAGATGTTTGAAAACTACAACTCCCAGCAATAAAGCATGCTGGGAGTTGTAGTTTCCAAAACCTCTTTAGTGGCAAATACTACCCCCTCGGTTTATAATCGAGTGAGTGTGGTTTTCCTCCTTTTTAACCCCAAAACTAGGTACCTCGGTTTATACTCGGGACGGTTTATACTCGAGTATATACGGTACTTTTATTGATTCTGCTTCCTGGTTCCTCTAGTTAGCAACTGTCAGTCATGGATATGGTCATTAACATCACAGCCAATGACAATGCTATTCCCCTAGCTGCCTCTACTGAGCATGTGCAAGCTCATAATGAGCTCAGAGAGCTTGGAAAGTAGACAAAAACAAGTTAATCTTTTGTCTGTCAGCTATTGTGGTTCATGGGTGTGGGTGAACGGTGAACATGCTGATTCTGATTTCCTTTCATAATTGGTAGATGTATTTTGAAGTTAAGTGGCCAGATGGCACTGATTCTAGTAAGTCAAACTACAGGTCACTCTTCCCTGACTTTTTGTAACAAAATTTGTAACAATGGAGACTGAAAGATGCGATCACTAAAGGTGCTTCAAAATGTAACCAAAATAACAGTTTATTAACGATCACCTTACAAACTGGTTCTGTCTTTGGTTCACTCTTATTCTGATACTAGTAATTGGAAGATACCTGCAGAAGGCGGAACATTTCGTCTTGTAATAAATGTCTGACCCCTTCTGATGCAGGCGGAATATCAGGTGCTCCATTTTGTAAAGTCTGCTGAACAGGGTTTGTCTCCACAGAAGGAATATTTGCAGCACTGGGAAATGTTTGGAGATCAGGGGGGGTATCATCTTGCACCAGAGCTGACTCAGATCCCCTAATAAATATATTAAAAGAATTACAACCAACCTTTAATGTACAAGAGCACATTGTACAAATAACATTATCACTTGGTAGCCTGTCAGTAGAATAAAAATGATATCTATGTATACATGATATTTTGGCCAATTGTAATATTGTAATAAGGGGTCAGAAAGGCCGAAATATCTCCCCCATGCTCTACCCAAAGCTGTTCCTACACAAAGATACAAATTAAGTAAAATCTTTAATTCGCACCCTTCTTCTCTCCTCTCACAGTGGGACAGACGTGTTCTGCTTCATCAAGGGAAAGAGAAGTGCTTTCAAATTAGCTACTTTCAGGAAGGGGAAATGATGTCACCAACAAAAGTGTGCAAAAATAAACAATAATGAAAATTATACTGTAATGACCCAAACAAAAAGCCTTGGCTATAAAATGGAGCAGAGATAAGGCAGCAATTCAGCACCAATTCCTATATTACATGGCCAGACAAGGAGCAAATTCCTACTTTACCTGGCTAGACATGGAGCGAATTCCTACTTTACCTGGCTAGACCTGGAGTGAATTCCTACTTTACCTGGCTAGACATGGAGCGAATTCCTACTTTACCTGGCTAGACCTGGAGTGAATTCCTACTTTACCTGGCTAGACATGGAGTGAATTCCTACTTTACCTGGCTAGACCTGGAGTGAATTCCTACTTTACCTGGCTAGACATGGAGTGAATTCCTACTTTACCTGGCTAGACATGGAGTGAATTCCTACTTTACATGGCTAGACCTGGAGTGAATTCCTACTTTACCTGGCTAGTCCTGGAGTGAATTCCTACTTTACCTGGCTAGACCTGGAGTGAATTCCTACTTTACCTGGCTAGACCTGGAGTGGACATCAATCCTGGATTTACACTCAGTATAACTGAATGCTTTGTGTATCCAGGAAGCAGGTTTCATTGCTGCACTGGAACAGCTAATTTATTAACTAACTGCAACTATTGGCTGAGAACACACCCCACTGGTTACAGGTTTGGTCTCCATAACAAAACTGCTTAACACAAATAAACCCACAGTACGTTTATATGTCAATCTGTAAGTAAGGAAAACAATTAGTAATTTCTGATACAGTGTCACATGCATTCTAAATGGAATTAACGCTCATATACTCTGCACTGCATTTCTGTACCAGAGCTGACATATTAAGGGCTATCAGGGAGACAAGGCATTAAAGGGGTAACATACCGTAAAGGCAAAATAACACGGACGCAATTCATTGTACACAAACCACAAACTCACTTGAGATGTCCAGCAAAATGTCCAGGTGCAAAATCGGGTTCTTTCAGTTCAACTGCAACTTCGCTGGGCAGATTCTGTACATTAAATAGAAATATATTCATCTAGAAGGTCTATTATTTATCTGTATTAAAGTAGTGATGTGTATAAAAGTGATGGGAATGTCTGATGTAGTTTTTTTTTTTAAATCCTCTCCAAGTGGAGGAACTTTATTTAAGAACAAAACATATTTGATTAACATTTTCACATATATTTATGACTTATACAAATAAATTAAAATTACAGTGAATTTTGGTAATTGCTTTTTGGTTTTGTGCATCTGTATAAGTTTTTGTTCTAAGAAACAGCTCAGTTTTTACTTTTTTAACACATTTCCCTGGACCATATCTACGATACCCTCTTCATGGCAACTTCTCAGGGTATGAACGATGTTAACAACATTAATGTACATCGTGTCTAGAGGTAAAGGACATAGTACTGTATCAACAACATTAATGTACATCGTGTCTAGATGTAAAGGACATAGTACTGTATCAACAACATTAATGTACATCCTGTCTAGAGGTAAAGGACATAGTACTGTATCAACAACATTAATGTACATCGTGTCTAGAGGTAAAGGACATAGTACTGTATCAACAACATTGATGTACATCGTGTCTAGAGGTAAAGGACATAGTACTGTATCAACAACATTAATGTACATTGTGTCTAGATGTAAAGGACATAGTACTGTATCAACAACATTAATGTACATTGTGTCTAGAGGTAAAGGACATAGTACTGTATTAACAACATTAATGTACATCATGTCTAGAGGTAAAGGACATAGTACTGTATTAACAACATTAATGTACATCATGTCTAGAGGTAAAGGACATAGTACTGTATTAACAACATTAATGTACATCATGTCTAGAGGTAAAGGACATAGTACTGTATTAACCATTAAACATTTTAAACCAAAAGCTTTTCAGTCGCACGTTTCTGGGGAAGTTTCCAATCTTGACCATATCTTAGTGTACTTAAGCGGGCACCCTCTGTGCTTGTACAGCATTTGTTTATATGGCAATATTTTATTGACTGCTTTTTTCCAGTCTTCTAAGAGTGGAGGGATGTTCGGGGGAGCCCATTTTGTCGTGTAAGAAAAGTAATATCTTTCGCCAGTATCAGTGGATCTTGGGGAAGGACCATTTTAAATGATAGAAGGTTCCTGGTGTTATCTGGCATTTAGGGCATAATGGGTTGTAGCTTGGTTTGTATTTAGATATATAGATTGGGGTAAGATGTGCTCTTTGTAGCATGTAAATTTGTGATTGTGAAGATTTGGTAGAGACCTGTTTACAAGCCTCAAGGGCTTCCTCACTTGGCTGAGTTCTTATGACTCAGAACATCACCAAGGGGGCAGCTCAGCAACTGTGGGGATAGTAACTGTGTCAACAAAAGCATGTCTCAGCTGTATCGAAATAGCATTCTATTTGGCAAATGATATTCTTGCTGGAGCTGTTCAAAAGTTTTGAGGGTGTCATTTTGCTGTAGATGGGATACTTGAAATATCCCATAACGAAACCACATAGTTGGTTCAGGTATAGTGAGAAATAACGGTAGGTGTCTGTTGTTCCATAAGGGGGATTGTTTATATACAGCAGGAATGTTTAGCTTATATAGGGCATTGTCCCACAATTTGAGCGCTTGTACAAGCAGTGGGTGAGGTTGTCTGGGGACTCCAGCACCCCCAGGCCCTGATGTAGTAATAACTGGGATTGATTTGAGGACCCCAACCCAGTTACTTCATTTAACCAGCCATTCCTATTGTATGGAGACTGCTCTTATCCTTTTACAATATAGCTACATTATATCTGTTGTATTCAATTAGATCAACTGGACTTGAAATATCTAATTGAATACAACAGATATACCATGACCTGGATGAATGAGAACCTTCACAAGCATAGCTACATTATCTTTTAAAAGCTCTTTTACATCCGTGATGCATTATGTGTCTCATTTATAAACAATACCAGGTGCTTTGTAAGCTATGAATGGTTATTCCATGCAATGTATTAATAGGGAGTAGGAAGGTTACAGTCTCACCTCTATATGGTTTGTAATGGTTCGTATACAAACGGAGATATTTGGGTTTCTCTGGGTGTCAGGTTGGTTGTCTTGCTCAGCTGCAAACAGGACAAAGCAGCATATTAATAGGGTAGTTATGCTGGGATCCCCGAATCCATCAATAAAAAAGCCCCCCTGATAATAGAGAGAGTCACCACTGGAGAAGATAACACTGACATAACTAGATAAATGCCACTGATGTCAGTTTCTGGTGTTCACATATACTGTAATATTTACCAAAAAGGAGGTTCCTGATATACCTTGAAGACCAGCTCTAGAGCTTTAAATTAAACTTGATAACCAATCAGGTAGTCAGTAAACATTAAAGAGGAGGTATCCGTTGTATTCATTTGGATCAATTGGACTTAAAGTTTAGTTCTTGTTGATGTTTCGCTAGTCATCCTAGACTGGCTTTCTCAATACAGAATGACTTGTACAAGAATCTGTTGGCAATTATGTACCATGGAAAGTCCCAATTAGCATATCACAGCCAGGTATTAGGGACCTTCTGAATGCAAGGCGTGATTGCATTGTGGCTAAGAGGTGTTATAGGAACGCCCAGGGTAAGGTGTCAAAACAGTATTGTACATGGCAGACAGCTGGTGTCGACCCCCCCCCCCCCACCAACCCCATTCATGCTTGATTTCTTTATTTTCACATAAATGGCCTCCTTGACACCTCTCTTGAACCAGTTATGTTCCTTTGCCAGTATGTTAACATTACAATCTTCAAAGGTAATGGGCAGACTGACAAAGTGTTTTTACCAACACTCCGATCAAACTTTTGTCTGTATAGAATGAAAGTTTGACCAAAATCTGTAGGTCACGTATAAAAGTACTGCCAACATTTCGACCCACTCAACTAAAATACCCATTAGGCTGAAATTTAAGGTGTGTACCAGGCCTTATTTCTGAGGATGTGAACAAACGTGAAAAAGCCACCTCCCTCTTATGTTTACAGACCACGATCCTCTGCTTCCAAATGAAGCAGGTTCCATCAACCACCTAAACAAACTACCATAGGCTTATTCATGGTCTTCAGCTAGAAATACATTAATCTAATCTTATCTCTGACTGAGGAACATGGGATTTAAGTTTCTATTTAAGTCCTTACTTATTATAAGGGTGGGGAAAATAATGATAAAGATTTTAGTTTTAAACATTAGTCAATTCTGGACTTTAAATAGAAACTACAAATTCCAACATTCTTCCAGGTAAGTACATATTTCTAACAAGTTACTTACCTTCTGATTCTGAAAGGACTTCAACTGGATCAGCCATAGCGTCTGTAATAATCTCTTCTGGTTTAGGGTTATCCCTGAGTGTTATCACAGTAGATGTCAGTGGGTGGTGTTTAGGTCCACATTCCTTGCCAGCACTGATTAAACTGAAAGATGCTCTAACACACAAACAGAGGAATCCAATGTAAGAGGAAATTCATGGATATGAGAATTTGTGTTCTACCCAGATGTACTGAACATCCCCTTGCCCCTAGTTATATGGGAGAGGACACCATCACCCCATGGAGAAAAAAGCAACATGTATGAATGAACAGTGTTATAATAGATAACAATTCAGGGGTATGGGTACACACATAAACGATAAAGGGATGATTCTGTCGGAATCGTCCCTTTATAGTTAAAATGTGTAATGTGTAAATGATCATTCCCGATGCCGGCAAACATTCACCTTTGGCGTCAGGAACGTTACATCCTGAAAATTTCCCTCGCAGTCGTAGGGAATACATCAGTCCTGAACGTTCTCCCTATACTTTACAAAGGGAGAACACTGGGGATTGTGAGTAGCCACAGTTTTGAAAAACAGAATCTTACAGATTGTTACTGTGTGCACCAATAATACCAGAGAATATAATAGCATTCTATCAGGGAGATTCAATAAAAGTTCTTATCGTTAAAAATGGTGCTAATTTTGCCCCAACCAATCAGATCTTCTTTAACATTTGAAAGCTAACATCTGATTGGTTGTGGCAAAATTACCACCATTTTTAACGATAAGAACTTTTATTGAATAACCCTGTGTATTTTCTACTTCCAAAACGTTGTGGCAGAAGTTATATCCATGTGCAAGAAGCAAAAGTCTATAGAGATTTGTTTTACTGAATCTGGTTCAAAAAAAAATTTCATCCACCAAGCCGAGACCTGTGATGTTTGTGTGTCTATAAAGTTTGCATTGTGTAATGAACAGTCTTTTTTTAAATTAATCATTTAGGAACATACACTAAGGCAAATTCACAACCCCCCCAATGAGCTACCCTTTATTAAAGGGTGTAACCAAAAAAGAAGTGGCTGGACTGCCCCCTCTAAAATGGAATGTTATAGGATATCATCTTTTTTACGGTTTCAACTCACTCAGAAATACTTTCTTCAGTGTTAATTTCATCACAAACATCCACAACCGATTCTGTTTCACTTTGTAGGTGACTGAGATGTAAGCTGGGTCTGTCCTGCAATTCCAATTCTGTCTCTTCCAGTAAATTTGGGACTACTCTGTTTTCCTGTACAGGAGTCTGGAAAGGTCAGTAAAATTGATCAAAAGGCATTAGACGGGGTGTTTGGAATTAATGAATTAATATTTGAAATAGTAATTAGCGCATATCACTGCTTTTATTACATTGCAAGATTTATTTTCCAAACGATTGCCTGCAAATTTATTGAGTAACCAGTGACTATTCTATATTATTCTATATACTATATATTCTAGTGACTACTTCAGAATAAATTCATTTTTGCAGTTTTAGTTATCACGTGCACTAAGGACACATTGCATGCTATAAACTAAAGGAGAGCTATAGGCTAAAATACATTTATTTCCTCACTTACAGACCACACTTATATTTATGTGTGCAGAATCTGCACAAACCAAGGCCAGATTCCCACAGATACAAAATGTCTGCGTGACTCTTAATGTGGCCATACACATGCGATTTGTACAGCATATGTACCGAAAGATCACAATGGTATCTGTCGGCACACATGCTGTGGGAACCGCATACAGATACCCGACCGATCACCATACGCGGTATGCGGCCGTGGCTCCTTTTACCAAAATAAAGGGAGCCGATAACGACCGTAGTGACGACAATGGTCATTCATCAGCACTACGGTCGGTCGGGAAAAGCCCATACACATGAACGATAATGGGTAAATCCAGTTGTGGAATGATGGGATTTATCCATTATCGTTCGTATGTATGGCCACCTTTAGTGGTTATATTTCTTTATGTCTTTAACGGGCATGTTCAGCCACCTGACAAACTTTTTACAGCACAACCCTCCCAAAACCCTATTATTATTATTTCCTTTCTCCGTGGCTTTCCACCTTCTTCATGGCTGTGTAAGCTTGTGAAGAGATTGTAAAGCCATTAAGAAGGCGGACACAGTGCAGCGAGGGACCGGTGGACAAGGTAAAATATCTTCAGGAATGCCGGGGAGGATGGTAAGTATTGTGAAAGCAGGGTTTTGAGGGTCCAGGCAGCGCTGTAAAAAGTGTGTTGGGGGGGGTGAACAATCTCTTTAACATAAAACAGATTGTTCCCAATGCATAATACATATATAAGTTTTGCCAAGAGAAACTAATAGCAATAAAATAAAAACGTTACCTCAGCTCTTCCATGAACCATTTCATTATCTTTGTAAGCGCCCTGCAGGTATTTCCTTTCTAAGAGCCATATGGATATGAGGATAGAAGCAGACGTGGTTTTCACTCGGATTGATGAGCTCTGAGCCTGAAATAATTCCGATTTGCCGGCTTTCCAGAATAATCTCCTGTCCGACCACCTGACCATCCACTCCACTAGCTTTTCATCATCACCAAATCTTGCCTTAAGTTTCAGCCCAAGTTCCTCATTGGGTATAAAATAGCTGGCATCAATTACTTTGCAGCTGTATGGATCGTGTGCAGAGAAGGTAATTGGTAGACCTGAAGATAAATGAGGATTATCTTTCCTTGTCTTTTGTTCTCTTAAACCAAATAAACCTGTTTTGACCGGATGGCCGGATCTTTTGAATCTCTCATCACCAGATGAATGTTCTGGTTTTTTAAAAAGGACAGTTGAAGACAACTTTGGAACAAATTGGCTTTTCCTCGGAATTTGAAGCAACGAGTCCTCGTTCTTCGTGGAGTCATTGAAAGGTTCAGTATGAACTGAATAGCAGCAACCAGCCCTGAAAATACTCTGCATTTTAGCCTTTCCCCACCGACGCTTTAATGTGGTGTGTACATCAAAAACCAGGGAATTTAGCTCGTTTCTCCTCAGGCTCTGAGAGAAAGTTGTGAGGAAAGGAATCCCTGGATCATTGTGGTGGAGATCTTTTTCCAGCAGATAACTCAGAAACAAATCTAAGAAGTTAATGTATTCTTCATCGTTGAACTCGAATTCCCAGGTGCCAACCTTAGGGAAAGCCGAATCGGTATTGCCAGGAGGTTTGTTTTTCTGTTTTAATTTAGATTTCCCCGATTTGTTTTTGGTCGGCTTCTGTACAAATGTGTCAATGCGACGCTCACTTCTGAAATAAAAAAAACCACACATGTAAAGGGGAAGTACAGTATAGTCTTCCTGAATGCAGGCTCCTTGCTTATATTAGGCAGATGAGATAGGATTTTCCTGATTTCCGCAAAGCATATGCCCAACTGTGATGTAGAAAATCCTCCACCGTCAGTACAGGCGGAAAATTCGATTGGTATACTCACACACAGTACAGATTTCTGAAAGATGACAGACAAGATCTGCAAGATCCTGTCTGCCATCTTTCAAAGATCTGAATACACACAGTCCCGAGCGTTCTCCCTATGAACACAACTATGTGTTTCCATCGGCCAATGAAAATTTTCGGTCTTTCCCGAACGAGTGTTTGGCCGACCCGATCGTTCGGCAGCCGCACGCTCGTTCACGAAACGAAGGTACACACATAACTATAAAGCCCGATACCGTCAGATCCGACGGTATCGGGGCTTTATCGTTGCTGTGTGTACCCAGCTTTACTTTAAGTCAAGGTAACCAAGATGACTGTTATATATACGCTCACATCACTGACTGACTGATCCCCATACAGAATAAGGGAGGTTGGCGGGGTGAATGTATCACGTATTAACGAAAGATTCCAATGGAATCTGTTGGTAAAAATGTACCAGCAGTCCCATGGGTATGTAACTGTAATGTAACTGTAATACGTGTGATATTAATAATTACTATAATACTTGTTCTTGATTAACATGACATGCCAACTGCGATCTCTGAACAATTCTAAAAACAAACCTTTATTTCTAAGATTGTTTATCATAACATTCTAGGTTAACCTTCACAGACTATAAAGCCACTGCCTATAACAGGTTATTTATAGGGGACGTTGGTAACTATAGGGCAGTTACCTTTCATCTCCATCATTACAAGTGAAGGCTTCAGAAATTGTGTCTGCATCACTATAAACCTGAGGTCTCCCGAAATCAGTGATGGTGCTTAAGGTCAGGCTGGTGCCCAAGGAGAACTGGTCGAAGGTATCCAAATCCTCTTCAATGGTATCCCCTAAACTAGACTCCCACAAATGGTTTTGCATGGGGCCTAGGTTCCATTGCACGCGCTTTAGAAGTTTAAGACGCTCTTTGTGAATGTTGTGCATGACAATAGACATCATTTCTTCCCCTTGTAGCCCTGTCAGAATAAATTAATTCATTGTCACATACAAGCTTTAATTTCCTATAGAAAACATTTCCAGGTCAGTTATTTCAAATGACAGAATTGGTTTTGCAATAAAGGGATACAATTTATAACCAGGGTTATTATTGGTTAAAGGACAACTTAAAGGGGAACTGGGGGTCTCCAAACAAGTTGAGTTTAAATGAAAGGCCAGTTTCCTACCTTTAAAACGAGCCATCAACCTCCTCTCTACGTGCTCCACAGCCCAAGATATAATGAAATGACTGACCAGAAAGTTAATGGATGGGAGGCTGACATGTGACATTCCCAAGGCTTCTCCTGGACAGTTCTACTGGCAAGCATAGCCTCAGACTCCCTCAGTGTGTGAGGTTGACAGGAAGTCACTCCTCCTCTCTGCTGTGTGAAGGACCTGCAGCTGCAGAGAAGGTAAGGGAATCTACAACCCTTCTCTCTCACTATGTGAAAACTGTCTTTCAGTAGCAAGAGCACCTTAATATAAAATCAGAAAATCTGTGTCTCACCTCTCATTTTGATATGGTTATTTCTAGCATGAGGTTTGTATTTTATCTCCCAACATCCCAGTATCACACTGTGGGGTCACAGACTTGTTCTTTACACATACTCAGTCCCAGGATACTGCAGGAACTTGTTACAGTTGATCACACCCCCTAGTAGCAGCCTCTAGCCAATACTTTTACATGACAGATTAGACAAGGGAGCATGTGACTAGATCAGGGGTGTGGCCAGTCACTGTACATACACACGCCATTATTTCATCCAGTTCTTTAAAGGGTTACATTTACTTTAATGCTATTTACTGTAGTGGGATTTTATAACTTATTGGTGTTTTTAGAGGGGAAATGTTCTGATTCTGGAATGTAAAAATGTGGGTTTAGTTCTCCTTTAAACATATCTATAGGTGGGGGCGTGGCTAAGATGGTGACCTGAGTGGGTGTGGGGAATAGGAGCTCTCCTGGTCGAATCACTCCTGACAATATCCTGAGGAGGAAAAAAAGACCTACACCCGACCAAAACATACGGCAAACCGCCCTTACATACCTAAATATGGAAAACCCGTCAAAGATCTGCAATACGCAGAGAAACTGGGAAAGTTTTTCAGGCTTGAACAGGAGCAGGCCGAGCCACAGCCTCTGACCCAGAATGCATGTCCACCGGAGCATCGCAAGATGGGGATCCATCTCAAAAGGCTACAGAAGACACAGATCTGAAAGTCCCTGAACCCACCCCAGCACAAATCATGGCAGCAATACAGGATACAAAGGCATCGCTCACTGTCCACATAGAGGTGGTGAGAGTGGATGTCGGCCTGTTGAGGCAAGATGTACACGTGCTCAAAGGCCAGATGGGAGATCTGGAACACAAAGTCTCAGCAGTGGAAGATGCAACAAATCCACTAGCCCAGGAATTAACCCATCTCCGCCAACAATGGCAAACCCAGCAAAACAGATCTGAGGATCTGGAAAACCGCTCAAGGCGGCAAATATCAGGTTAGTGGGTATACCAGAAGGACTGGAAGGTAGAGACCCCAAAACTTTCTAGACGCCTGGCTAAAAGAGACTCTCCCCAGTATTTACAGTGGAGCGCGCGCACCGTGTCCCGACTAGGCCCCTACCTCTGGGCTCCAGGCCTAGACCCATGCTGGCCCGCATGTTAAATGCATAAGATAGAGACGCTATCCTCCGGTTGGCCCGGGAAAAGGGCGAGATCGCATGGAAAATTCAATTGTGATGATATTTCCAGATTACTCGATGGAACTACACTCCTTGTAACACTCCTTGTTACAGTTTTTATAATCTCTAAAGGCCCTTTTCCGTTCCCTCTGCCTTAAAGGTTTTAAATGCCTTTTTCTTCCTTCTTTACATCAGAATTCAGCCACATGGGCTCGGATTTATTTTTTTACATTTATTTCCCAAGGGTATAAATTTATATGTGAACTGGCTTAAAATCCCCTTGAACACAGTCCACTTCTGTTCAGTACCTTTACCTGATAATACATTATCCCAGTTGACATTTTGAAGAGCTGCCTTTAACCTGGGAGAATTTGCCTTCCCGAGATTAAAAGTCTTTGTTAACCCAGCACATTTTTCCTTTCGATAACAAAGTCCAAACGCCACAATATCACGGTCACTATTCCCTAAGCCTCCAGGTTACCTTTATATCTATAATGTGCTTCACGATGTTAGATATTACCAGATCCAACAGAGCTCCTTTTCTAGTAGGAACCTCAACCACCTGTGAGAGAAAATTATCCTGCAGCAAATTCAGGAACTCATCGCCTTTTTCTGTGATGGCAGTTCCACTACACCAATCAATGTCAGGGTAATTAGGGTCCCCCATAATGAGCACACTCCCCAAACTTGCATCCCTTGCCAACTGCATATGAAGCTGACTCACCTCTTCTCTGCTAGCATTTGGCGGCTTATAGCAGACACCAACAATGACATTACCCCATTTCCTGTTTCCTAATTCCACCCATATTGCCTCCACTTTAACATCCATATTGCCAGTTATCTCTTCTTTTAAATTTGGCTTCAAATCTTTTTTAACATAAACACATACTCCTCCCCCTTTCTTTTTCTCTCTGTCCTGCCTAAACAAGGCATATCCTTCTAAATTTACAGCCCAGTCATGAGAACTGTTCAACCACATTTCTGCTATACCTATTACATCATACTTTTCATTCAATGCTATAATTTCTAATTCACCCATTTTGTCAGCCAGGCTTCTCGCATTTGCAAACATACATTTTAGATTATGATCCTGTAATTTATTCTTACACTTTAATACACATGCCTCCCTATCCCCTATGCTAGCCCCACCGCCCTTCCCGCCCACCACTGGCCTATCCACACCCTGCTTTCCTCCTGGGCTATCTATCCCAGTTTGATTGCTAATACCCCCCCAACCTAGTTTAAAATCTCCTCCAACCCTCTAGCCATCTTCTCCCCTAAAACAGGTGCAACCCATCCCAACTAAAGAGCCTGTAGCCGACAGCTAAGTCTGCCTAGTTCTCAATAAGCCCAAACCCTTCTTCCTTACACCACCCTCTTAACCATGCATTAATGCTCCTAAGCTCCCTCTGTCTCCCTGGCTTAGCATGTGGCTGCGGTAATATTTCTGAAAATACTACCCTGGAGGTCCTTGCTTTTAACTTGGCCCCTAACTCTCGAAAATCATGTTTAAGGACCTCACCTCCTCCTCTAACTTTGTCATTGGCACCAATACGAACCAAGACCGACGGGTCACACCCGGCCCCACCCAATAATCTGTCTACACGATCCACCACATGCTGAACCCTAGCACCAGGCAAGCAACACATGGTTCGGCATGTAGGGTCTTGGCGGCAGATTACCCTTCCTTATAATGGAATAGCATTCCTGATCCTTAGTTCCTCCTCCCTTGTATCAGAAATGGCAGTCCTCTGGGTGCTCAAAGGACTAGCCCCCTCCATACACGCTAATTCCGAGGTGTCCTCCTCCACTTAATTACCTAAGGCAGCAAATCTGTTGGGATGGGCAATCTGGGAAGAAGCCATCCTACCCTTCCGTCCCCCACTTCCTCTAGTAACCCTAACAAAATGACCTCCCCCTCAACCTTCCCTGTCCCACTTCCACCCACCTCTATACTGGCCCCAGCCAGTGCCTGCTGACACCCCAGATTTGCCAATCCATGCAATGATGCAAGCTGCCCCCTTAGACTCTCCACCTCAGCTTCCAAACGGGCAACCCACTCACACCTGACACAGACATAGGTTCCCTGGAACGTCTGCTCCAGGTTCCTATACATGTGGCAGGATGCACATGGTACCGTCAACATTTTCCCTTTTAATACACAACACCAACACAGTGAGCACAAACCTTGTTTAATTGAACTAATAGGCCACAGCCCCTACACCAATTAGTGCAAGAGCCAGGAAGAGAGGGAAAAAACAAAACACTTATTAACCCTTTCACAACCTGTTTGTGATTACAACAGGTGCAATACTAGAATATAGAAGCCCATCGCACCCCTTTAGTTGGAAGAAAGAAAGATTAATCTGCTTACTGCACACACAGTCCTTAACACAGCACAAACAATCCTTATTTTCAAACTTTCACACACACCATACAACCATCAAATGATTAAAAATCTGTTCTTGTTTTGTTTTTTTCTAAATAGAGTTATTCTATACTCCTGCCCTTATTCCAGAAGGGTAAACACCTAAACCTAATGAACATTAAATCACAAAAAAAGTATTTTTGTCTATCCCATGGCTAACTTATAAATCCATGTTTACCTACTTGGACCATATAGAGATGCCCTTTGGAAAATTTGTGAAATTTAGTTAACAGTCATTGGGGTCAATCCATTTGACTGAAACACAATGGTTTTTCTTTTTGTTTATCTTGTGTAAAGGTACAGGACTGAAACTCCCAGCAACCTCAGCTATCCATTTTATCAGTAACCAACTTTTATTGAATAGGAATTTAATATCAAAATAGTAAACTTTGTTCATTAGTGTATTAGATCAGAAGGATTCACTTTTTATAAAATCTGTTCCATATATTAGAGTGTAATAAGATCGACATTAACTGCAATGTTATTTTTTTTCAATGGATTCTAATAGAAGAAGTTACATTTCTGTTATTGGTTGCATGTGCATGGACTACTAACATTTATGTTTTTAGCATAAACTTTAGAAATAATAGTCTGGGTATATTAACTTGAGTGTTACTATATTGTGTATTTATTTTTTGGCGGTTGATTAAACAGGTTATAATATAAACTAATTAACTAATCAGTCTACTCACTATTCAAATTCCTTCTTGTCCTAAAAGTTTTATTGGAAATTTATTACATATATAAAAATCCTGCCCAGGTTTATAAAGTTTATAAATGTTAATCATTGTTTTAGAAATTGGTATTTTTAATGACATTTTTGAATAATAGTTCGAATTTTTTTAAAAAAATACTGTATGTACACTGTGAAACACTTTGATAACTATATTTTAAATTTGTCAAATAATCTGGCCAGATATATGATACAATTTAATAATCAAAATCATAAATCAAAGATGTTTTATATAAAGGTATGTTACTAAATTATAAGATTTATGATTGATCCATTTGTTCCCCATATGTATGTACAAATTTTAGCTTTTATTTTTATGCATTATAAATTTTTGAGAATTGTTTTTAACCTATAGATTATTGTAGTCAGAATACTTAGTAGTCTTTATGAAAGAAGATATATTTAACTTTCTTTTACCTTTATATCAAGAACTGGTATTGTGACACCTTTGAATACCTGTGCATTGTTATTCTGTATATGGAAAGTGCAGATAAGGAAAAATATACCGCAATCCATTCCATGCAATAAGCCTTGACTGTTAAAAATGGCCCGCACTGCCCTTTCCTTAAAGGGGCTCACTTCTGACCCTGTTTTGGCAGAACAATAGCCACTAACTAAAGATAATTAAAAGCACTGTCAGGGTTATTCAATAAAAATTCTTATTGTTTAAAATAGTGCTAATTTTGCCCCAACCAATCAGATGTTAGCTTTCAAATGTTAAATAAGATCTGATTGGTTGGGGCAAAATTAGCACCATTTTAAACGATAAGAACTTTTATTGAATCTCCCTGTCTATGAATTAGGTAAAGAACATTAGGCTATTTAAGACTTTTAGAAAAAAATAAAAAAATGTGAACTTGTTGCCTAGTTTAATCTTGTATTGTTCACTTTCAATCACTATGTTGCCACAACCACAGGTGTATTACAGACAACTACCTGATTTGAAATGGCATGGTCTGGTGCCCCTAATAACTTGGGACGGGGTCATGCTGCTGTGTTCTCTCCTTCAGGTCCTTTGTGGGTTCCAGCTTGGTGTGTTAAACTAGCACAGGATGGCCAGGCATCAATGAACTTCCAACCAGATTCTAAATTCAACATCAATCTCAGACACTGGATGAGTCAGCTCTCAGAAAAAAAAAAGGGACACCGGAACACCTGTGACTCCTCTATATCGCTACTGTGTAAAGCTGAATATACATCCTTAGCAGTATCGCTTGTTGGAGTTCCAGGATTAACATCATATAATTCTAGAACTATTCATTCTTTAGCATGTGTAGTTGCAAAATCTTTAAATCTTCTACAGCTCTCGCAGCCTTAAATAATGAGCAGTCTATATTGGACAATAGAGCTGCTATTGATTATTTGCTTTGGTTACATTATCAAGGCTGTGAGGTTGTCTCTAAAATGTGTTGCTTCAATCTTACAGACAATAGTAAGACCGTTGCAGCTTTAAAAAAACCTTGCAGAAGGTATAAAACAATCTATCTTACCTTCCTGGTGGGATGCACTATTGTCCTGGATCCCTGGCACTGGGTGGCTAAGTTCAATTGTCATATATGGTTTTCTCATTATAATTATCTGTATTCTATTATGTTGCTGTGTACAATGTATTCCTTCACTCTGTACTATATGTTTCTCATAAAAGAAACCATTTTGTTCATACATCTGGATTATCATACCTCTAGAGGAGAGCGGTGACTGTATCACATCACTAGTATGATATTCGCCAATCACAAGTGTACACATGTATCTTTATCAACATCCCTTCAATTCTGTACATCCCTAAAAGTCTGAATAAAAGGACTTCTTAGAGAAATCTGAGAGGACACACAGAACGATGATCTAAACCCTCAGTGTGTGTGTCATCACTTCTCTATTTACCTTACCTTCTAGTCACATTATAACTGACAGATCTACGGGAATATACCAGACTGACCTCATTGTGACTAATACCCCGGGACACTCTATCCCGATAAATACCCAGCTTTGGGAAACCAATATCGATATGAGGCCACAACCAACCCAAATTAACCAGACTGCTTAACAACACATCTTGTAAATGGCCTAGGAACTAACCAAAGTGTAGGCCATTGTTTAGCCAGGACTATATAAAAACTCCTCGATACGACTAAACTATACCAATAAGTGCTGGGAGATAAGGCAATGAGCGATGGTTTGGGATGTGGAGGCGGGTGGGATAGGGGACCCGGGAAGTGGGAAATGGATGGGAAAGGTTTTATTGCCTAGAACATGTTTGCATACCATATCTGTCATACTCAGTGATTTTATATTTATATTTTTCTGTGCCTACCATTGCATTCTCCATACTACCTATGAAGACTTAAAGGTTCTATACTTCCGCCCACGGCTGAATAAGCATTTCATCTACCATTCCTACTTTCTATCCCTCCCCTTACCTTCCTTCGTACTATTATACCTATCACTATTAGCCACTACACGGCTGTATGCAACCCAAACTACTATCGAATTCAATGTAAAGAATATGATCCCCAACCTGATCAAACTCTACATATTACAATTGGGTAAAAGACCTTGAGCCGCCTTTGCCTTAGAGCCAATTTTATTCTTATTTCTGACTTCCTATCCCCTCTCTAATATTCCTTCTCTCTACACTCCCTATCACTATCCACATTCCAAAAATTAAAGTCTGAACCCTTAGATATATCCCACCTTAGAATGTGAAAGCAAATACCCTGGAACCTGCAACAGTAAACCCCCAACTAGATAAGCATTGTGTATGAAGCCCCCTCCACCCCCGACACTCAATGCCGATGGATACGACCCCCCCCCCGCTATGAGGCAAAAATGTATAAGATGTAACGATATATGAAATACCAATGTCTTTAATACTTTAAAATCTGAAACTAGAAACAACTCAAAGTAGGAGCGGGAGATCCCCTCCCCAGACGTCTATTGATGTTTTTATTACTGCTCTGCCCCCCCCCCCCCCCCCCCCCCATTAGGGCGCCACTAACTTTCAACATAGGAAAGTACCCTGCATGTGACCAGGGAAATTGCACTATAAGAAGTTTCCCCATTTGAAAATTCAAATGTTAATTGTTTAAGTTTCTGTTTTAGTCTCTGTAAAATCTACTGCTTGTCGGATGCCTCCCCCCCGCCGCACAATGAATGCACCCACGACTTAAAATACGAGTGAGTCAAATCCTGCAATTAAAATTCTCTCCTGGAATGTAAGAGGGCTGGGTTCACCAAACAAACATATCCAGGTCTTCACCTATCTCAATCATTATACCCCAGACATAGTCTGTCTACAGGAGATGCACCTAATGTTTAACACCACCAGACTGGTACAGAAACCATGGGTCGGCTGGTTAGCACACAGTGTATGCTCCACCTACTCTCAAGGAGTTTTCATCCTAATCAGGAAATCACTCAGGTACAAAATTTTAAATGTTAAAACTGACCCACATGGCCGATATGTGTTTGTAGCAGCCAAACTAGAATCCCAATTAACAGTTATTTTGGGTATCTATAACCCACTTGGAACGGGACTCTCAGTAATGAAGACTAATTGCACCCCTTATGACACAATATCCCGAGGCCCACATCATATGTATGGTAGATTTTAATAATATCATGTGTCCCACCAAAGACAGACTGAGCTCTGAAGGCCCATCTAACCGACCCACTGGAAACGTAAACAAACAGCCACTAGCATCCCTCATAGAATCCTGGGAATGGGTAGATATCTGGCGACAGAGATTTCCAAACACTCTGGAATTCTCATGCCATTCCCCAACTCACAATATACTCTTACGTATAGACTTTATTTTTCTATCTAGGAAAACAGTCCCCTGGGTGACCCAGATCAAATACCTGCCCCTTGGAATATTGGATCACTTGCCACTGCTTCTATAAATCAAATTCCCGAGCCCCTCCTCATATTAAGGCATATGCCTTAATATGCCCTTAAGGCATATTTGAGAAGCAAATTACAGTCCACTGTATCGTATATTAAACGTACCACTAGGGAAAGTGAAGAAGAGCTAGCTGAGAAACTAACACAAGCAGAGAAGGAATACATTGAGCATAGTACCCCCACAAATCATTCAACATGGCTACTTGCACAGAGGAGTAAAAGCTGCAAATAAACAGTTTTTCCTTCGCCAAAATTATTTTGAAAACGGAAACCACTCCGCTAAACTGAATTCTTAATTAAAGACCATTCACAAACTAACACAATCCTCTTTATACGATCCAGCCGAGAAGAGGCCTTGCACTCTACCCCGCAGAAAGTAATGGCCAACCGCTACTAGAGATGTATACACATTCCAATGAGACTGGAACACTCTCCCCCTCATTATACACAGCTACAATAGTAGTAATTCCCAAAGTCGGTAAAGACCCGACTGATTGCGGATCCTACAGACCCATATCACTACTGACAACCGACTATAAAATTCTGGCCATAATACTAGCAACAAGGTTAAACTCTATAGTATTATTCGTCATACATCCAGATCATACGTGATTTATGCCTGGCAAATCCACCTCCATCAATCGGCGTCGTACCTTAATACAATCACAAATAGACCATGATAACTATATGGAAACCATATTATGCTATCACTAGATGCGGCCAAAGCGTTTGATTCAGTTGAATGGCCATATTTGATGGAGGTACTCAGGGCATTTGGATTTGGTCATGGTTTTGTCAGATGGGTACATCTCTTATACTCAGCCGCCAAAGCACAAATCCTGATAAATGGTAGTCTTTCTACCCCATTCCCATTGCATAGAGGCACTCGCCAAGGATGTCCACTATCAGCTTTATTACGCAAAAGCCCCCAGATTAAAGGATTCGAATTAGGGGGACATGAGGAGAAATTAGGCCTCTATACGGATGATGTAATTATGTGTATAGATAACTCGCACAACACACTCACAACTGCTTTCAATCTAATCTCTACCTTCGGCACATACTCGGGACTAACGATAAATTGGGGGAAATCTGCTTTATACCCACTAGATACACTCCCTCCACATAACTTTATATGCCCTGCACCAATACAGATAGTATCACAATTCAAATACCTGGGAATTACTATCACCAAATCACCACAACTATTCTACTCCATGAACATAGCCACACTGCTCGACTTTACACAAACTAAAACCCAAGCATGGAGCTGTGTCCCCTTGAATCTGTGGGGTAGAGTGCAACTGGTCAAAATGGTACTACTACCCAAGATTTTATATACAATTCAACATTCACTTACCTGCATCCCCCTCTCCTGCAAAAAACTGAATAGCTATATACTCTCCTTATCTGGAACAATGGTAAAGCCAGGATCAGCCTCAATAAACTACAGGCACCTAAATATCTCGGAGGCCTTGCACTCCCAAATATACAGCTGTACTATTGGGCCACCTAGATAGAATCAGACTATATGATGCTACAGTACATTACAGGCCCATACATTGCATATTAAGCGGCCCAAGCACTACAAAAAATAGGCCATGGCACTACACATCATAAACAGTCACAAAAAATTTGGCAGCAAACCAACCGCCTGATGGATTATATACACATACCACTGTGGAATAATAAACTTCTGCCTGAATTACAAGAGATACCTGGGAGACTATTATGGGAGGCATCTTGGATCAATAAACTGGGAGACCTTGTACAGGACTCTGGAATGATACCTTTACATAACTTACAAGAAAAGCACAAATTACCTAACTCAATTCACTATTGATCCTTACAAATTGGACATGCACTTAGAAGGTACATCATACAATTCCCTAATGGTCCTACCAAACACCCGATTATTGGAGTGATCCGCACCGAGGGGCTGCGAGGAATGAATACAAAACTCTATACCTTCCTCATACAATTCAAACCACAAGTATCTGTAGATGCAATCAAGGCTAAATGGTCGACACATACAAGATCTAGATAGCGAACAATGGTCAGAAGTCATCAACTCCCACACGCCTCGTCGGCAATAAACAATAAGCTGATACAGTTTAAAATAAATCATCAGGCCTACTGCTCACCAAAACAACTAAACATTTTAAACCCTCCAATGTATCAGAATGTCCTAAATGTCGCAGATTTAACTCTGACTTTATCCATCTCTTATGGAGCTGCCCCAAGATCTCCGAGTTCTGGGAGCAAGTGCTCCAGCTACTGACTCAACTATCACCCCATCCCAAACAAACCTCTCTACCATTATGTATATTTGGTGTGACAGATCAAGAAATATGGTCTAGCTATGAATTACTGTTCATACAAGCAGCCTTATTCTATGCACGCAAGACAATCATGCTGAGATGGATGTCACACAAAAGCCCTAGGGTGAAGACCTGGATCAGATTAATAAATGGAGACCTTCCCCTACTACAAATCATATATAAACATTGGAACTGCCCAGATAAATTCAATAAAATTTGGGGAATATGGAACGACTCTACACTCTACCAACTAAATAAATGTGCGGAATGCGGATGGAGGACGGGGATGGCAAACGAACTAATAAAAGATACAACAATATATTTGCACATTTAATACACAGAGACCAATTGGTTAATATGTTTATTTAATATATACACAATACAGTATCCACATTCACCAACAAAATGTCTAAAAGTGAGTAACAACTCAAATATTGATATATAGTAGACTGCAATAGAAATACCCCACAAATAGTGTGTTATCCACATTTTATTTAAAATAATATTGGATTTAAACAACACAAAATATTATGTTGTAATATTATCATTTTGGTGAAGACAAAGCGAATTAAAAAAAAAAAAAAAATATATATATATATATATATGTCCAGTCCAAACACTTCCCCCAGTAATGGCCTCACTAGTTCCAGTGATACACCAATTTAAATACCTGGGTATCCAGATAACACTCCCCCACTAGATTCTACACTCTCAACATATCCCCTCTTGTAACATTAGCCAACAAAAACACATCTCCCTCTCAATGTGATATAAACCTCATCAAAATTATACTCCTTCCGAAACTACTTTATGTCTTTCAACACTCACTGATACACATACCTACCTCATTCTTCAAGGAACTAAACTATATACTTATCTCCTTTATCTGGGGTCCCTTTAGACCCAGAGTTAAATTTCAAATGTTACAATGCCCCAGGGACAAGGTGGGCCTGGCACTTCCCAATTTACACCTATACTACTTAGCAAGCCAATTAAAATACTTTTACCTCCAAAACCCTTACCACCATAAGAACCTCCTCATCAGACATTTATAGATCCAGGCCTTGAACCTATGCTACATGCCTATCTACCCTCCTCACCTCTAGCATTCTTAGATAACCAGATATGAAATTACTGGAGACAGTACTACATTACATATCCAAATGTTCAAGATATGGAAATCAATCCTATCAACGATACAATTCGAAGGTATATGGGACCACAGATACCCACAATTAGCAGCCTTTACCATGTCCTCCTTATGGGAAAATAAAGGAATTAAACTCTTCCATCAAATTGTAAAAAAACAACAATTAATGACATTTCAAGAATTCCAAACTGCGTATAATCTCCCAAACCACTACTACTTTCGATACTTGCAGCTAAGACACTGCATCAGATCTGAATTTCAAGGGACTTACGTCCCCACTACTTCTAACACTTTACTGATACTAATTGGATCAGGCCATACTAAAGGGTTTATATCCAAAACTTATAAAATACTACATAAATTATGTGGCCCCCTATATAACATCTTCTCCTCCAATGGCAAAAGTGGATACCTTCCATCACGGAGGAATTGGAAGATATGTCTCAATACCACACCCTTGTGTTGCCAGCAGCAAAAACATGGCTATACAATTCTTTATCTTACAACAAGCATATCTTACACCTATCATACTATCTCATAGAACACAGGGCAGAGCCTCACACTGTCCCCAATGCTCGGCTCCACAAGCATTTAATATGGGAATGCTCACTAGTATCCAGATTCTGGCACAAAATAACCAAGACCCTTACTGATCTCCTTGGCATACCGGCCCCACAGGACCCCAAACTATGTATTCTAGGGACCCCAGATACAGACAACTGGGACAGACACCAGGTGGCTTTTCTGAGGAAATTACTATTCTATGGCAGAAAAAGTATAACACTTAAAT
Source organism: Hymenochirus boettgeri (assembly GCA_019447015.1). NCBI lineage: Eukaryota > Metazoa > Chordata > Amphibia > Anura > Pipidae > Hymenochirus > Hymenochirus boettgeri. Next base: position 384,870,827 of record CM033469.1, on the reverse strand, counting down.
GGATGGCGACAGAACCCCCCAAGATAAGACAAATGGAGGGCCTTGTTGAATGGTGACCTCCTATACTTGAGAATGGTGTACATAAGCAGAGGATGCTGCACAAAATTCCCCAAAATTTGGTCCCGGTGGCTGGATACAAAATGTATTATCTAGACAGAAATATCGGATAGGCAACACTGAATCTGTACCCTAAATTGTGACATACACTAAGGATGACATGTGATCTACCCAATGTAAAACATCTATAGGTGGACTGACCTGATTGGGTAAGACTGAAAACTGTTCCTAACTCTGATACCCTCCCATATATAACTATATAATAATGGCCTAAAAGTTGCCTATCATAAAAACACTCAAGGTTCAAGTGTAAGAATCTTTGCTGCAAATAAGGGGATTTTTGTACTTTCCAGTAAAATCCTTTTCTCTGAAGCCATAAGGGGGACCCAGGAACCATGGGGTTTAGCACCATTCTCCAGGAGCGGACATTTTAAATAGAAAGGAAGCTCTGGTGCTCCTACCCTTAGGGTATACCCCTCTGAGCACAGTATAATGTTGTAATATAATTTTGGTGTAGACAAAGCGAATTTAAAAAAAAATATATATATGTCCAGTCCAAACACTTCCCCCAGTAATGGGCCTCACTAGTTCCAGTGATACACCAATTTAAATAGCTGGGTATCCAGATAACACTCCCCCACTAGATTCTACACTCTCAACATATCCCCTCTTCTAACATTAGCCAACAAAAAAACATCTCCCTTTTCTCTGAAGCTGTAAAGCTGTTAAGCACCATTCTCCAGGAGCGGACACTTTAAATGGAAAGGAAGTGAGGCTCTGGTGCTCCTCCCCTTAGGGTATACCTCTCTGAGCACAGTAAGCTTCCTCCAGTTTGTACCAAGGAGGAAGCATAAGCAGACAGAAAAATGAGTATAACAATAACAAAGGAAACAAGCCAGAAAGAAACACACATTAACATGTCAGACAGGGAGGGAAGTAGCTGGGTCCCCCTTACAGCTTCAGAGAAAGGGATTTTACTGGTAAGTACAAAAATCCCATTTTCTCTATCAGCCTGCAGGGGGACCCAGGAACCCTGGGGATGTCCCAAAATATAGGGTGGGCAGAAGGAATATCTCCGCCCCTCTCAGGATAGTGGCCTAAGGCTGCATCCTACTCTGCAAACACAAGGAGGCGATAAAACTTTATGTGGGTGGAGGACCAAGTTGTAACCCAACATATCTGGTCCACTGAGGCACCATGGCGAGCTGCCCAAGAGGCCCTGACCGCCTGGGTAGAACGAGCTGTAACCCGCAAGGGAGGAACAGCTCCGGCCGCTAAGTAACAGTGGATAATTGTAGAACAAACCCACCTCAGAGTCAGTGGAGAAGCCCTGGATCCCCTGCGGGCCCTGCCAGAAGGATATACAAGGCCTGAGAGGAACTGAGACCCTGAGTGCGAGCAATGTAAATCTTAAGTGCCTGCCCCACATCAAGATAATGTAACTTATGTTCTCTGGAAGTGGAATGATTTGGAAAGAAGTATGGAACCACAATTTCCTGATTGATGTGAAAGGATGATACCACCTTTGGAAAAAAAGAGGAATTAGGGCAAAAGTTGGCCTTATCTGTCTGGAGTGTCAGGCACGAAGGTTCCACCGATAAGGCTGCCAGTTCTGAAGTTCTCCTGATGGCCAAAAGGAACACAGTCTTCCAAGTGAGGAGAGTTAAGGAGATTGACCTACAGGGTTTGAACGGCGGATTTTGTAGAGCTCTGAGAACTAAAGTAAGGTCACAGGGCTGGACTAGAGGGCTAAGGGAGAGACCACTGTCCAATCCTTTCTGGAGGAAACGGAGGACTCTGGATAGTACACACCTTGATGGGGGAAAACTCCTGGAGGAGCTCCATGTTACATACCTTTGACATACCCGGTAATAGACTCTTGAGGAAGACTGCTTCCTTGTTGCCAGCATAGTAGGTATCGCCGATACAGTCACAACTCTCTTGCTCAATATGGTGGATTCAACTGCCATGCATTAAACAGAGGCGCTTAAGGTTCGGATGTAAAAAAGGCCCTTGCAATAGGAGGTCTTTTCGTAGAGGGAGGGTCCACAGATTCCCGACTGCCATGGTGAGGAGGTCCAAAAAACAAGCTCTTCTGTGCATCCAGAGGGCATTGAATAACCTTCTATATCTTTATTTTCTTTAGGACCCTGGGTATCATGGCTATTGGAGGAAAACATATACCAGATGTAATCGCCAAGGTATGAGGCCGCCAGAGGGCCCCGAGCCTTGGCGCAGAAAGTTTGAACCTTGCGTTTGCGTTGTGAGGCCATCATGTCTACCCCATCTCTGAGCCAACTCTTTGAAGATTTCTGGATGGAGGCACAAGCCATTGACATATGAAATGGCAGGGGCAGCTTTTGTTATTTTTGAGCGGAATGGAAGTTTTCTCCTTGGTTCACATGGTAAAAGGTTAGTCAGAATGGAAAAAGGAAAAGAAAAAAAATATATATTTTTTTTTATATGTCCCTTTAAGGGCCCCAGGGAAATATCCCTAGGGACAATTAGAGTCAGGTCCCTTGGAGAAAAAGAAAGCTTTTTTCCAGGGATAACACCCTGATAACACAGGGTACAAACAGGAAAAACAGCAAAGAAAGTAAAAGGCAAGGGACTTAGCTCAGAAGGAGTTGAAGCAATGTTAGAACGAAGACAACCAGGCTGCAGAGAGGCGCCTGGAAACAGAGACCCCAAGGAGCCAGAGAGAAAAACCACCCCTGAGACAGAGCGGAGAGAGTTCGGATTAGAAGAAGGAAGTCCCGCCCAATCAGGTGCCCAATCAGGTGCCAAGTGGCCGGTCTCTGTGCAGTGTTGGGAAGCCGTGGCTACTGGCTAGGCCGCTGGTTACCCAAATAGCGGAGGGGGTTTTAATAATGGGCTTAGCCACTACTGAATGCCATTCCCACGTAAGGAGCCGGTAGGGCCTGGAAATCACCGGTTCCTTGTCAGTATCAAGTCTGCTGCTTGTCCTTTTCCTGAAATGGACACTTTAAAACTGGAGGAGGCTTCTTGTGCTCAGAGAGGTATACCCTAAGGGGAGGAGCACCAGAGCCTCACTTCCTTTCAATGTTAATGTGTCCGCTCCTGGAGAATGGTGCTTAACCCCATGGTTCCTGGGTCCCCCTGCAGGCTGATAGAGAAATATATATTTTTAAAATGCAGTTCAAAATAATGAAATGAGCAATATTACATTTTTTACATTTCTATATTATACATCTGTAAACAGTTATGCTATTGTTTAGAGGGGAAAAAAAAACTTACTATTAAGGAAAGGAAGGAATCAATTTTACATTTTTTAGTACTTTTATTTTAAATAATTTCCTTTTTTATGGAATAAAAATCGTAACCATGATGTTCAGTATAATTACCCTTAACCATGTAGTGACGCAGCCGCTGCTGAACAGATTGATACTTCTCTCTAAGTTGTACGCGGACATTCTGAGGATGGGGGAAAGCTCTAACCATTATCTCGGCCACCTACACAAACAGACCAAACAACATGAGAACATTAGATACAGCAAATAATCCCCATAACATTGACACATTCAACACCATAACTGCTACTGAGGTTACCAGCCAATAATCCAAGGTGTAAAGTGATATTACAAAAAACCCAGTAAAGAAAATAAACGGCACTTCCGGATCCGGTTAAAACAAACTTTATTGCACAAACTGAATACAAAACATCGTCATCCGACGCGTTTCAGGGACAGCCCCCTTAGTCATGGATGACATCAGGGTACATACTCGAGTATAAGTCGATCCGGGTATAAGCCGAGGTACCTATTTTTACCTGAAAAATATATAAAAACTGATTGACTCGAGTATAAGCTGAGGGTAGAAATTATGACCACTACTGCCTTCTGATTCTGTATTGTTTTGTGGCTTAAGTTGCCCTTTAAATTGACAGCAGAATTCCCATACATGAATCCCATACAGTAATAGCCAAATCCAGTACCAGCAACCTCCAATTCCTTGGCACTCCAGATGTTTGGAAACTACAACTCCCAGCATGCTTTGTTGCTGGGAGTTGCAGTTTCTAAACATGTGGATTGGCAAGGTTCAGTAATCTTTAAATTAAGCTTAACATCATTTACAATTCTCCTGACCCCCATATATAGTAAATGGCCCTCTGACCCCCATATAGTAAAGGGCACTCTGACCCCCATATAGTAAAGGACTCTCTGACCCCAATAGTTAAAAATGTCACCTGAGAGCTGTAGTTTCAAGCTGTCCTTTGCACTGTACTAGCAGCTGTTTTTTGCCCCAAACTGAGAAGACCCATCAGATTTACAGCATCCAGAGCAGTGACAGTGCTGAGTGAGTCCAGCAGCCAGACTACAGGAAGCAGGAAGTGTAAAGGCTGATCAGCTCCTGTAACTTTCTATGCAGGTTAACACAGCGCCACCTACTGGTTACTATCCGCAATTGCAGAATTTGTATGTAAATTAGGACTTGGCCCGAGTATAAGTCGAGGTTAGGTTTTCAGGCTAACTTTAAAGCCTGAAAAATTTGACTTATACTCGAGTATATACGGTAAGTCAGCCCCCATTTATAGGGGAAGAACAGGTACAAAAATGTAACCCCTTATTCACATTTAAAGGTTACATATTAAAACCACATTAAAAACAAAGACAAGTTAATATATCCAAATGGTCCAATTAAACAAAATGGGTTACATGCCACCTGGAATTTAATCCCTGAGAGAATCTAGTTTGCAACTGGAATATGGCACTCAATTTGTTGGCAGTCCAGCCCTCTGGTCACCGAAGGAGCTATGCAACACTGAGCAAATTTGGTTAAAATGTAACTTTTATTGTCACAAGCTAGGATAAAACATCAATACAAACTGGTACGTCTGACCCGTTTCAGATGTTATGTCACATCTTTAATCATAGGCTTACCTGAATGCCCTACCTTTCCGATATAAACAGACTCCACGCGAAGCCACTAAGGCTTCTACAGGGTCCTAAAAATAAGGAAACCAAAGGTAAAAGAAAGGACGCTATATAAATTAGATGCCTTATGGCAGACTACATCCCACAGTCCCTATCAGAAAATGGTGCCTTTTCAGACAGTCAGAATCAGACAGTTTTATACTTGAATTGGGGGAAGGTAACTAAAAAGTGACCACTTTTTGTTTTAAGGGTGGACATGCCCTTTTGTTTGTGCTGGTTCTTGTACTGAGGGAAATTACATTGAATGGATGATGTTAGAAATGAGCATAGTCAGTGTATCCTCCTTCCCTTATGGGTAGACATACCTTCTTCACTGGAGGCAGCTCACTGACCAGACTCAGAATGATATCATGAACCAGCTCTTCGCAGTTTATAATGTGAGTGAAAGGCAGCATTCTACACGCCCATTCCAAAGCCTCAAAGCAATGCTCAGTAAGACAGGAATCGTACGCATCTGCATCCTGATAGAAAAAAGCATAGTATAGTATATAATTCCTTCCTGACTCCAAGTGGCAATCGGAAATATCTCTGGATCAACTCCAACTTTATGTATCATTACCAGTAACTTGCAACATTCCTTGTTTACAGAAACTCATCCAGCATGATTGATTCATAAACTAAATTAAAACAGTTACATTAAAACCAGTAGTGTAACTAGTAGTGAATAGGGCCCCAGCAAAAATACAATGGAGATACTTCCAGGGGCAAATGCAGGATACCAGAGGAGGGATTCCTAAAAATGGTTATCATGGTGGTGAGCTTAGTGCACCACCAACATTTTAGTCACACCCTCATTAAAGGCCACTCCCACGTTATAGTATTATATTTCCGTTCCTAGCTTTTTTGCTGCATGAATACATTTTCCCATTATTTTAAAATAGAAGGATGTAAAAATTTCCCAAGGTCTGGAGTTCCATGACCATATTTACATATGAGGTATTACTATGGATTTAGTTTCTTATAATGTAAACATATTCAATTGTTTTAATCCGCTTTCACAATTACATCGATAACCTAGGCAGCTCCTAGCATGGTAATGATATACAATGTAAATAAGCATTCCCTTTAAATATTTATAACAAATTAAAGAAATAGGAAAGAAATCATCAGATCCAAAGTTTTATCGCACTGGAAAATTCAACTAACCAGTGCTAAGCAAAACCCACATACCTTAAATAGTTTGCCATTGTCCCTAGCTTTCTGGTATTGCCGGCAACTGTAGGACAATTTTTCACGTACGTGAAGCATCCAACATAAAGCACAAAGTTCTCTAAAGTAACCTGGAACAGATATAATGAAACACTGAGATGCAAGATGTGCCGTAAATAAAGGGAAAGACGATTAACTTATTATAGCATAAAAAATTAGCCTAAGTGTGGATCATTATAATCATTATATATTAAATGTTCTGATATCAATTTAGCTTACTATAAAGTCACTGTCAACAATTCAAAACAACATTACAGAACAAAAATTCAGCAATGGAAACTTTGCAAAAGATTAAATGTCAATCCAGCACCCTGAATCACTGAACTAATATTTTCACAGACTGTGCTTTTAAATCCTCCTTCATTAACTAGGCTAGTGATGTGGGTTAGGAGTGGAAGGGCATTGCTGGGAAGACAAATTTGGGGGTGAATTTTTTCTAAAATTGAAGGGGTAGATGCAATGAATTTCCCACGTAACTGACCTGCACTTGTTCCCGCGATGTAGTAACCACTTTGAGACTGTTATTGCATCGTGTGAATGTGAGCGGTAAGTTGCGATCTTTTGCACGGCTTTAAAGCCACATTGGAAAAGGCTTTCATTTTGGTGCAAAAAACAAGCATAATAATCATTGCTAAACTTATTGCATCGCTTGCACTGAGTTATTTCCAAAAATCTTAGGAAATGGCGCAGGCAATGCAAAATGAGTATAAAACCATTGTTAATCCAATATTACATCGGTTACCGTGAGTTTTGCACTTAGTTTTCCCCTCAGCACAGAGAGGAATATTGCCTCTCCCTGTAAAAATCTGAACACAATGATCTGAGCTGCTGGACGGACACTTTATCTTTTCTACTTCAGGTTATGTACACACCAGAAAATGTCGTGCCCACTAGTGAGCGGGTGGCAAAAGTAGCCGTGGCCGATAATTCACCATGACCTATTGTGCGGTCCATAGGGAACCGCATGTGCGGACGTGATTATACAACATACACGATTTGTGCAAATGGACGACCAACATTGCCGCACATGCCCGCACATACAGCAGCTCCTCTACATAAAAGTGAAGATGTGAGGTACAAACCTACAATGCTGGCAGACACATGGTCATTTCGTTGATCATCGCAAGGACCAGCCTTAAAAAATGCTTTGCTACTGATGGAGTAATTCAGCAGAGTCTCGGGCAAATCATTTAACGGAGAGAGTGAGAGTTTGGAACGAATCTGGTTGAAAGGAAATTGTTAATACAGATTATAACAAATATCATTAGTAGGATTAATTATATTCAGTACTTTCTATAAAGAATTGCTAACTGGAACCCCTGTCAGACCAAGGTTGTTAGATACGGGATACTATGTATAATAGAAGAACCACGGGTTGTAAATTCATAGCTCACAAGAGACTTTCCCTTTACCTTTTGAACAAACTTCCTTGCTCGCTTTATCTGTTTAATATACCACTGAGCAGCCGGTACTGAACAATGTGCAGAACGCAGAATAAGGAGAATTCTTTGAAGAACCCCAGAAAGTTTCTGGCGTGTGTGTTTTTCTGCTTCCAACTGCAAATCTCTACAGTCGTCCTAGAAATAAAAGGAAACAGACGTCACAGAAGGCTGACCAATGCCATTGTTCTATGGAAATGTGACATAATAACATGCAGATTACTCCAACTTGTGTGTTAAAGGAATTGTAAACCAAAAAAACAAGTGTTTGCCAATCGTTTCTATTATTCACAGGGAGGTGAGAACGCTTATTCTCACCTCCCTGTGAATAATAGTTTGATCAGGGGACACAGCCGAACTTACCTTACCTGGCGCTCCACTCGCTCCTTCTGATCTGACAGCCGCGTTGCCCCTGTCTCCCGACCACGCGCCTATCTTTGGGCGCATGCGCGGCAATACAAAAGATAGGCGCGCGATCGGGAGAGCAGGACAGCGCGGCTGTCAGATCAGAAGGATCTGCAAGTGGAGCGCCAGGTAAGGTAAGTTCGGCTGTGTTCGGCTGAGCAAACTATTATTCACACGGAGGTGAGAATAAGCGTTCTCACCTCCCTGTGAATAATAGAAACGATTGGCAAACAATTGTTTTTTTGAGTTTACAGTTCCTTTAAAAGCAAACTTCTCAGGTTTGAATACATTCCATTACTAGTTCAGCTAATAAACAAATCCTCCCCCTAGTGCGATTTAGCTACTGATTAGGCCTTTGGGATGTAAGGAGATTAGTGCATCCCTTTCTAAAAGAAATTAAATCAGATCACACCTGCCCCACTATTAAACAGCTCTGTGCAAAGCATTTCTCAATAGTTTATATAAAGGGGAATGTTGGAGGGAAGGGTTGGCAGGCGGCTAGCTGGCCTATGGGACAATGTACAAATCCGGCCCTGCATATAGATGATGTCTCTTTCAGACCAAGCATAGAATATAATACATTGTCTGGCTATTACAGCACTGTAGACATAATAGGGAAGCAAAAAAGCATGTTTACATTGCTAAATATACATTTTATTCAACAAGTGGCATCCAACGTAAAGTGGGTAAGGAATTGCTGCATAAAGGCCTAAACAGAAACACCACAGGGGAAGCCAAATACATAGAGAACTTATGGGGGTGTGTGGAGGGTTTAGTAAGAAAAAACATCAAAAAAAAAGTGTAAACCAGGGGAAGAAAAGACAAGTATACACAACAGATAAAAGGCATATGCAGGATAAAATAAACATATAATGAAATTCCCACACGGAAGTCATACTTCACTGACGGACGCTGGCTGTGGGCAGTACAGAGGGGGGGCTGGGAGGTAAAATTTATCTGGCACTAAAGCAGGAAGTCTTCTGCTTAGCTCCTTGGCAGACTCCATAAGCTGGTGAAGGGTGTCAGTAAGGATCTCTGCATCGGCCATTACAGCTGCTTTCAACATCTCCTGTACAGAACTAAAGAGGAGATCAAGGTCTTCTTCTTCTATGGGATCTACAGAGAAAATATATATAAAACTGTTCAAAATATCTGTTCTCACTGTATGGGACTGCCTGTTCTCACTGTATGACACTGTCTGCTCTCACTGTATGGGACTGTCTGTTCTCACTGTATGGCACTGTCTGTTCTCACTGTATGGCACTGTCTGTTCTCACTGTATGGCACTGTCTTTCTCACTGTATGGCACTGTCTTTCTCACTGTATGGCACCTTTACTGTCTGTTCTCACTGTGTGGGACCTTTACTGTCTGTTCTCACTGTATGGGACCTTTACTGTCTGTTCTCACTGTATGGGACCTTTACTGTCTGTTCTCACTGTATGGACCTTTATGTCGTTCTCACTGTATGGGACCTTTACTGTCTGTTCTCACTGTATGGGACCTTACTGTCTGTTCTCACTGTATGGGACCTTTCTGTTGTTCTCACTGTATGGGACCTTTACTGTCTGTTCTCACTGTATGGGACCTTTACTGTCTGTTCTCACTGTATGGGACCTTTACTGTCTGTTCTCACTGTATGGGACCTTTACTGTCTATTCTCACTGTATGGGACCTTTACTGTCTTTACAGTAAAAAATTGTGAGGTTTACGGACTTGACAATAAACATCTTTATCAACTTAGTAGAATAGTCTGGTTCTGAACAACAACAAACAATCAATACAAGTCACAAACACAACTTGTATATATACAAGGGCAATATATATGGGGAAAAAGAAGCAGATATTAAAGCATTACCGGTAAACTGTTTTTGTACAGTAGAATTGTTATTCAAGATTGTGTCGCTCGGGGGTCGCCCTAGAAATGCCTGTAATTTTTCCTGAAATATGTATGCAGGGGTCAAGTTCTCCGGTAATGGCTGCTGTTTTCTTTTAAACCTGGAAACAAAAAAAATCCTTACGCTAGCCTGATACTTCATGATCAAAATTAATTTTCAAAGTAGCGATCAATGTACCACATTGCACCAACACACTGAAGTTTAAGAGATATAAAATATTCCATGTTGGTTTTAGCCAGCAAGCTAGCAGAACAAAATACAGAAAGAACTTACTCCTCAGGGATGCTTTCCAAATACAGGTTATAAGCTACTCCTATAGAAACAGAAATCTTCCAGTCTCCAAGTTTGTTTGCTAGCCATGCAGCCTCGGGCAACAATCCTCCAATGAGAAGCAAGTCCAGGGCGTAGTCTACTGTCCAGACGCAGGAGAGATTCTGGTCTCTAACTACATTGGAAACAGTGCTGTGTCTCAGGCTTATCATCCTAGGTAGTCTTTCTAAAAAAAACAAAGAGAAACCCATAGAGTGTAATATACTGGCAAAAGAGCATATTATAAAGGGTGAAATTGACTGATCTCTGTCTGGACATAACAACACAAAGATATAATTCTGTGGCCTGAATAACAAGAAAGAAAATTTATAAATGTCCCTATTAATTCTGTATTTCCTGACAGCTTTCTAGCTGGTTCTCCTACCTACCGGTATTTTTTAAATATGTTTTTATGGTTTCAGTCTCCTTTGATCCATGCACAAAGGGGACATGTATAATTATTAATTCTTCAAAGGGAAGCAGATGATATATATAGAAAACTTCCAACAAAAAGATGGTAAAAAACAGTTAGGAACAGTAGAACCTATCTTCATTCTAAAGGTTCATACACTGTGCTGTGTGGTCTGTCCGACGGATCAACAAAAATGATGCCAGACCAAACATACACAAGGGCGTAAATCATTCGCTGTGTATATGCTGTGTACACGGTGTGTATACGCTGTGTATATGATGTATACGCTGTGTATATGATGTGTATACGCTGTGTATATGATGTGTATATGCCGTGTACACAGTGTGTATACGCTGTGTATATGATGTATACGCTGTGTATATGATGTGTATACGCTGTGTATATGATGTGTATATGCTGTGTACACGGTGTGTATATGATGTGAATATTATGTATATGCTGTGTATACGCTGTGTATATGATGTGTATATAATGTGTATATGCTGGTTATATGATGTGTATATAATGTGTATATGCTGGTTATATGATGTGTATATGCTGGTTATATGATGTGTATATGCTGTGTATACGCTGTGTATGTGATTTGTATATGCTGTGTATACGCTGTGTATATGATTTGTATATGATTTGTATATGCTGTGCATAGGGAGAATGCTCCGGACTGTGTTTATCTTGATCTTTGAAAAATTACAAACAGGATCTTGCAGATCATATCTGTCATCTTTCAAAATCTGTCGCAACTTTAGTCAAGTTACCGATACTCCCACCACCACTACTTCCTAGTCACTACCCATTATCAATGATTTACTGATTGCCAAGTATGGAGATAACACAAAGACAAATCAGCTGGATATACCTTTAGCTTTATGAAGAGGGAACAAGACACAAACATTGTGGGGTGGAAAAACATTGAGCTGCTGATTTGTAAAATAAGCAGCCATGAATCTCCCCATAGACTGGATCACGGCCAGAGCTGCTGCAGAATGAACATCAGTGAATGGCGTCTGTTCTTCATCCACTGTGGAAGAAAGGAAGATGTAGCTGTTAAATAAGAGAAACGTGAAATATGGACCTACAGAAAAAAAAGTTTTCCCTCTGGGGGACAATACGGATAATAAAAAACAGTTTGTTGAGTTTGGGTAACTTTGTTATGAGTTAGCAACCTTTACACAATACAATATAGGCAAAGTGGCTTTATAAAAACAGTGATCTCACCGGAAACATTCCCAGAGGCTTCCATAAGCAAACTGGACGTTCTAAGTAGTCGTCTCACAAGCTGGTCGCACATGCCCTGGGCATCATTTAGATTGTAGTTGTACAGGTGGCAGTAAAGTATAGCAAGGTAATAACGTGTCTGGAGTAAACTGCCTCTTCTTCCACCTGGCCACAAAAACATCATTGCATGCTTATTGACCGTTATAGATTGTTTGGCTAGACTACATTAATTACAATAGGACTGTTTTAAAGGAATATTTCACTCCCAAAGTGAACTGTTCCTTTAATGTATTGATTGAAGCCCGGGAGGTTAAGGAGCTATGCCTTTTTTCCAGTTCTACAATCAATAGCTCGGGATCCGGGAACAAAGATTTAAGAAACTTACCTTTTGAGCAATCCACCATGGCCACAGTGAAATAGTGAAATCTCCGACTGATTCCTTGTTCTGCACAGCTATAGCGCGCATGCGCGATAATGCGCGCTATAGCTGTACAGAACAAGGAAGCTGTCCGAGATTTCACTGTGGCCGCAGAAAAGGTAGGTTTCTTCTACCTTTGTTCCCGGATCCTGAGCTTTGTTCCAGAGAACGGGAGGTAAGGCATAGCTCCTTATCCTCCCGGGCTTCCATCAATACATTAAAGGAATAGTTCACTTTGGGAGAGAACTATTCCTTTCAATTGTAGGATAATATTATTATTTAAAAATATATTCAATCATACTCAATATATTTAATCATTTAAAAAATCAACAACAATGTATTACATCACGTTTACTCATTTTATTTCTCAAGCAGGTCATTGGTTCTACAGGGGATACGACTAGTTTAAGGGCTAGCAATAAGTAAACAGTAACTGCTCACAGGCTCCCGCAGCCAGTGTCCCCAACACTTCAACCCCACAACAAATCTGCTCTGAAATAACATAACCATAATACACTGGAACTTCCAAACTCTCTGATGTGGTGTACATCTCTACTTTTTTCTTTATTTCTCAATTTATAATTTCCAATTATATAAATGTACAAGCAAAACCTGGGGGAAAGGAGATTTTGTACTTACCGTTAAATCTGTTTCTCTGAAGCCAAAGGGGGACCCAGGCACAGCAAGGTTAAGTATTCCACCTCTAGGAGCTGACACTTGAAGAATTGAAAACCCACCCAGGCTCAGGTGCTCCTCCCCCTGCCATATATACTGCAGCACCAGAGCCTGGTTCAGTTTGTCCCAAAGAGGGAAAGCGAAAGGAGTACTAACATAGAAAGTTATTAACGTTTGTCAACAATTCACACAAATAAGTACAAAACCATAATAATGCAGAAGAAACAATGGGCAAAAGCCCAACTAATTGAAATCTACATACTAAAGGGAGGGTAGTGCCTCGGTCCCCCTTCAGCTTCGGAGAAACAGATTTTACGGTAAGTACAAAATCTAATTTTCTCCTTCAGCCTTGGGGGACCCAGGCACAGCAGGGAACGCCCCAAAGTTCCGACAGTAGAGGGTGGGCAGAAGAATTAATCCTCTGCTACTTGCAGCACCAGAAGACCGTCTCTGCTGCAGCAAACACATCCAACCTACAGAATTTGATGAACGTGTTGATTGAGGACCAGGTAACCGCTCTGCAAATCTGGTCTACAGAGGCCCCACGACGAGCTGCCCATGAAGCCCCTAGTGCCCTGGTAGAATGGGCTACAACCTGCAAGGGAAGAGCAGACCTAGCTTCCGCATAGCACCGCAGAATGACACTACGAATCCATCTAGCCAGGGTCTGCGGAGACACTCTGGAGCCCTGCCAGCAGGATAAATAGAGCTTTGGATGTGCGTAAACATTCAGTTCTCGAAATGTATATCCGGAGTGCTCTGACATCCAGGGACTGCAGCCTCTGTAAATAGGCATCTTGGATGTCGAGAGATGCCAGTCTCCCTGTTCGATCGCTAGAATGACAGATCATAGGGACTCCATTTTGAAGTGAGTTTTTGAGACATGGAGGTTGAGTTGTTTGAGGTCTAAGACTGGACAGAAATTTCCATTCCTTTTTTTTGAACCAGGAAGAGGTTGGAGTAGAATTCCGTGAACCTCTGAGTGGAGGGGACCGGGACTATTACTCTGGCTTGTAAAAGTAAGTGTATTGGAGGGTTTTGCGTAGGGATGGGCAACTGGGGAGTCTGGATTGGAAGAAACATTGTGACGATGGGGAGGAGAACTCTATGTGGTGTCCTTGGCAGATAACCCTTAGAGTCCATGTGTCTTTGGAAGTATGATACCAGGCCTCCTGAAAGAAACAAAGATGTCCTCCCACCCAAGAGGTGGGGGGGATAGTCATGCCGACTTGGGTTTGTTTCCCGAGGGTCTAAATGATCCTCTTTGGGGGGGCCAGGGTTGGCGGGAAGGGGCGCCGCTTCTTGTGGAGGGGACCTTTGTATTGATTTCAGAGGGGGCCCTTGGAGAAGTGTGAAAGGGCCGAAAGGAAGGGTGTCTATGGAAGGAGGGGAGCATGCGAGGTCTGTTCTGGAGGAGAAAAGTGCTGAGAAATTATATTCTCTAGTTCTGGGCCAAATAATTGACCCCCTGAAAAGGGGAGGCTGGTAAGGGCCTTTTTTGGGGCAGAATCTGCCGCCCAATCTCGGCCATGGAACCCTCCGTCTGGCTTTTACTGATGCAGAGGACCTAGCAATTAATCTGCTAGATTCCAGGGCTGCATCCCCAATGTAGACTGCCGTGTCGGAAAGGTCCTACACAATATCGAATAGTGAAGCTTTGGTTGGATCGGCCAGGAGGCCTTGATACAATTGGTTAAGCCAAACCTCCATAGCCTTGGATACCTAGGCTGAGGCGAAGGTAGGGCGAAGAGCCACCCCTGAGGCTGAAAAGGATATTTTTTATATGATGATCGTTTTGATCTTTAAATGTGGCTGCTTCGGAAAGGGGAATCGTGATGGCTCTGGAGAGCCGGGTCACTGGGGGGTTGACTATGGGGGGAACTGACCATTTATTTATGTCCGATTGTGGAAATCGGAACATAATGTTGAAGTGTCGGGATTGTTGAGGGCGGCATTCTGGGGAGGACCATTCTTGAAGAACGATCTTGTCCAATTGTTCGCAGGATGGGAACTGTGCTGAGGATTTTTTAACTGACCTTATTAGCGAGTCAACCACTTCCACTGTGAAGGTTGTTTGAGATTCCTGTTCAGGAGTGTCATACTCTACTTCGAAATAGAAGCAGACAACGTGGACATAGACATGGCCAAGGAGTTAGCTCATGCGGGCTCAACCTCCTGAGGGGACCCCTGAGGAGCTGCATTCTGAGCAGACTCAGCAGATAGATTTTTGAGTGAATCTTTGTGTTCCCGTATTGATCTAGCCCAATCTGGTTCTTGTCCGACTGGGGCCGATGGGGCAGTCGGTTGTTCATGGGTAGCACTGCATGCGATGCACTGGGGGCCAGATTGGCCTATTTGCAATTTCTCTTGACAGGTTGCACATACATATGATGTTGCGACCATGGGAATTTTATTCCCTTTCTGACAGGACGGGAGCGACCCCTTGAATATACTAGGCCCAGAAGGCCAAAAACAGAAAGGATAGGGAAGAAATCCCTAAGCCCACAAGAAGCCCTCTTAAGGAGAAGCCCTTAAACTGAGAGGAGGCCCAAGGTCGTGAGCCGTGAGGAGAGACCTGACAAACAGTAAGATGACAGCAAGGATGCGCTCCCGCCCCTTCCCCAGGAGGACCCGGGGTCTTACCAGATAGGTGTCCGGAGGATGCAAGTTCCGGAGGGCCGGTTGCAGATTTCTACAGCAGGGATATTGGCTGCTGAGAGGATCCGGATATAGGGCCTTAGTAGGCTGACCCTGATCCACCTTCATGGGGAGACCATGAATTGGAGGACTTTCCATTTCAAAGTAAGTCCGTAGAACACACTAGAAGTGGGGAAATAGGCCACTACTGTGTGTGTTGTATGGGGAAGAGTTGGAGCCTCCAGTTGTTTCTGTTGATTATCTTCTTTTCCAGTTAAAGTAGGTAGAAGTGGTCCAACTTCTAAGTGAATACTTTAAAAAACTGAACCAGGCTCCTGGTTCTGCAGTATATAAGGCAGGGGGAGGAGCACCTGAGCCTGGGTGTGTCCACTCCTAGAGGTGGAATACTTAACCCCCTGCTGTGCCTGGGTCCCCCAAGGCTGAAGGAGAATTATGAATTTATTTCTATTATAATTCCCCATACAATAAATTTTAATAACAAATGTGACAAGGGTGATCGCAGAACCAGCTCCTGTACAGACCCCCCACTTGTACTGCTTCCTCTTGCCTTAAACCTCTCTCTCTTGTGGCTCCCATCCTCTGGAATTCTCTTCCCCTCGCTCGTTAAGAAACCTCAATTAGTGGGTTTAAATCTATCCTTACATCCTACCTATCTGGTAACCAGCACAGTATATAATATGATTGTTTTATTTGCACTGCATAAGTCTCACTACTGAAATTCTACCCATTTCTTTGTATCTGTATGTTACCCTCTTAATTAGATTGAAAGCTCTACAGGGCAGAACCTCCTTTCATCTTGTGGAAAAGCTTGAGAACTTATATATTTATACTGAACTATTTATGTATTTGTCCCCTTGTATGACTTTTTTGTATTTTGTTACTGTACATTGCTGCATCCCCAAGTGGCGCTTTATGAATAAACTATACATACATACACAGATACATACAAGAATATGTGGTAACTTACCTTTGTCTGTGATCTCTTGCAGTTCTTTCTTCCAGTAATCTACTGCTTCCTTGTATGATCCCAGCAAGAAACATTCTTCTCCTGACACAGGAAAATAGAATTTTACTGGACAGTTACGGGATTTCCAAAGGTTTATATTTTGCATTTGTTACCTTCATATTATTTTCCAGATGATATATACTTGCTGATATATACTTGCTTATACACATACCGATCCCTCGCGCCTCCTCCTTTTCTTCTGTCATGGCCACAACAAATGTAGCATCGCGGCCAATGTCTGACAGTCCATAACGGGAAGAGCGGTTACTAGTGCACCTCTGCTTCTGCACGCTTGTAACTGGCTTGAAACAGAGGACAGGAGGCTGGACTTCCGGCGAGGGATCGGATGTGATTAAAGTATGTATAATTCAGTGTGGGAGCGTCAGATGAAGGCAAGATAAAAACGCAAGTCCACTTTTGGTGTAAATAACCTGAAAATGGTTAGTTATTTTCTGGGTGGACATGACCTTTAATACCTCATAGTATAGACCTTTGAGTACACTATGTATACAAGGAGAGAAATAAACAAAGATTGATAAACAATACTGTTTATACTTAAGGTTTGTACCAGCTTCAAAAGGATAAAAAAATGTTTACATTATATTTCCAAATGAAAGGAAACCTTATTCATGCAGCAAAACGTTTAGGGGCAAGAAAAATATAATGAAGGTATACATTAACGTGGGAGTGGTCATTAAAAGAGAGCGCGGTTAAAAATGCTGGTGATGCGATGAGCTCACCACTGATCCTAACCTATTCGGGAATCCTTGGAAATTTTGCACTTGCCCCTGCCAGCGTCTATAAATATAGTAATATTACCAATGATGCCTACCATTCACAGGTAGAAGGTTCAAGCTTTGATCCAGCTGCTGCCCTGAAGACTGTAGTTCAGCCTGGATATGGCACATTAGTGAAATGATAGTTCGCTCCTCCAGCGAGTTAGCCGTTGCTGGATTTCCATTGACATGCTGGTTCAAAAGGTTTCGATACCAAAGAGTTTTGTTGTAGAGAAGCCTCCAAAGAGCCACAAGCCTGAGTAAAGAAATCACCTTCACTTTAATAAAATCCCCTCATTCAAAAGAATGTGACATGGCTTGGGCCCTAAAAAAGATTTTAGTGTAAACTATCCTGGATTTATTTTTAAATTGATTTTAAAGTTTTTATTCTGTTAAAAGCAAATACAGCGAAGAATCAGAATCCAGATCTCCCAGATACGCAGGGATACGCAGGGGATGATGCTATCGGCCATTTTGCAGCCGAATTAGTAGAAAACGATGCTATCCTATGGATCAACAATCTTAATGCCTTTTCTAGAAAAAAAAACAAAAACATAACCAGTATTCCGCGATGCAGTAAGTCTTGCAAAGGAGTTTAAAGCATCGCGGTCAAGTAAAACGTATGTTTTTTTTCCTACTACAACGGCCCACCAGTTAGATGGTTATTGCATATGAAACAGACAGACATCCATCAAATTCAACACAATCCACAAAAGTGGATACAGAATATGTTTTCACATATAAACATGACATTTTAGGCTGGGTACACACCAGCCAATATGGTGGGTACACACCAGCCAATTAGGTGGGTACACACCAGCCAATATAGTGGGTACACACTAGCCAATATGGTGCGTACACACTAGCCAATATGGTGCGTACACACCAGCCAATATGGAACTTTCGGTCAATCGGCCGAAAATATTGGCTGGTGTGGGCGGCTGCGACCGACATCGTCCGGATCGGATGAACTGACGATCGGAAAATCACGAACGATCGTGCGGTTCCCTGTGGAATTGCACGGTCGATCATTTGCAAATTCGCCCGAATTTGCTGCGACCGACTGACATTTGTTCCGGCCGAGTGCTCGCTCGTAGCGAGAAAGGGAACATGATACCCTAAACATCTTGTGGTGCATGGATTACAAATAAATTCCTTCACAGCATAGTCTGTTTCATCGGTCTCTGTCTACCATTTTCCCTTTTTTGTTTAAATTGCAATTGAGCCAGAAGTGGAAGGCCCAAGGTAGATTGGGGAGACCAGCCTAAAGCTGAATGGTATTGGTGAACCTAACCTACTAACTGAAATATTTGGTATTATTACATATACTGTAGTTCTGGTTGATCCAGGGATCCTTTCCATTTGAAGTAAGAATCCCTCCCTCCCTTTTTTTTTCTTGCCTTCCTCTGAATCAACTGATGAATTAGGGTTAATGATGAGGGTATAAAGGTTGGACTAGATGGACTTATGTCTTTATTCAACCTCAGTTACTATGTTACTAGGTTATGCTACTGTTCTGGTCACTTCCTGTCCTATCAGTATTTGTGGTTCTGTATTCTCAGCACAGTATACACCCTCTAGTACCATACAGATCAATAAACATGTGACAAACACTTTACCTTTTCTCTGACTTCCTGGTAAGATTTACAGGATCTGGGGGGCATTGGAGAATAGAGAGGACAGTAAAACCTTGATCAGAATGATCCACTGATTCAAAGACTGGAGCCCTCAGGAAATCCAGAAATGCTTTACTTCCCCCTTCAGATGACACGGGTACAGACTCATAATGTAAATGATAAATGGTGTTTAAATGGCGGGAGACCACCTTTAGCAAACACACACTTTCAACCAATCGTCTGGAATACAACTGCTCACGCTGGGTAAGGATCATCCAGATGGTTTCAGAGGTAAGCTTTAGGATGTGTTTCACAGATTGTGGCGATATTACATCCCAATACAGGACAGTCATGCACTGCTGGAAAACACGTAAGTAAAGACCCAAGGCACTACGGTTCATTTTTGCACATTTTCCAAACCTAATAGAATTGAAGTTAAACCATGGAATAATGGACAAGTAATGTGCCAGACATCCCACTGTATACTGTAACAATGTATCCTTCTCCTCCAGGTTTCTAACTGTAATCCCAATTGTCCAAGCAGTAAGGAGCATCCTCTGAATATGGAAGACATCAGTAGACACAGGATTCTCTCCTTCACCAATGTCCCTTGCATGCATAGTGTCAAACATGGAGGCAAACTCAAGCCTGCCCTGCTCAGCGAGTGCAGAAACCTTTAAGAAATCATCATCTGACTCGTCATCATCTTCCTAACAAAGAACATAAAGGAGAAATAATCTTGCAAATGTAAATATTTTGTCCATGCTGTTAATCTGAAAAAAATGTTAGCAAATGTTTTCTATCTGCAGCAGACCAGTAAAAAGGCATTATCTGATTGGTTGCTGCAAATTAACAGCAGAGGCCAAATGTTGCACCTCCATACAAATATGCCCATGTTATGACATTTTATGATATAAAGCAGTTCTAAAAGTTACTTTGCCTCATCTTAATCTATTATTGAATACATGTAAGTAGCACTTACTCTGATTTGTGTGTGTTGCTGCATGCCTTCAATCCAGCACACATTTTGTTTAGGAGCAGTATCCCCCCTCCCTTTTTTAACCACTCCCCCCCCCCCAACAAACCAACTGTCAAGCCTGCACACAGCATTCCAACTGTCAAAACTCTGTCACCATTTCAGCTCACAGAAGAATAGTTTTTGAGAGCAAGGAACTTGATTGACAGCTGATATATAAGAAGTTTTAGATTGGATATCTAAAGAAATAGGGCAGATCGTCAAAAAATGATACAGTGGTGGTTGGGAAGAATAATAGTTTCCAGTTATGGTCAATTTAAAATAACCTATTTTTTGGTATAGATGCCCTTTAATATTGAATATTTCTACTTTACCTGTACAACGGATTGTTCAGTCGATTCCAATGTTTCCTTATCTGCTAGTAAAAAGCTAGGAACTGTAGAGCTTTCAGAATATGGCGTTCCATGATCTTTCATTAAACTTGCTTTTAAAGAGGATAGTGGCCTAAGGTTTATTCGGTTGTTTTTTGGCTATTGATAAAAAAAGACAGTAAACTTTTAAATACGTATTAAGCTTCAAGAGCTGATAATAACGGACAAACATTTAAAGGAATAGTTCACTGCCGTAGTGAACTATTCCTTTACTACACTGATTGAAGCCCGGGAGATTAAGGAGCTTTGCCTTACCTTCCGTTCTTCAATCAATTGTTGGAGAGCCAGGAACGAAGATGCCAAAAGCTTACCTTTCGCACGAACCTTAAAATTTTGCAGCTGCAACATTTTGATCTCAGGAAGTAATAGAGAATGTGTTTTAAATTAATTAATATATCATCTCTACACACTGACGCACAGTGTATAGGGATGGCCCTGATTGCGGATCCAAACCTAGTTTCTATGCTTTCTGAATTTTTTCTGAACCACGTTTGGAAATTTTCGGAAATCCTCAACGGTTTGGGGATTTCCAGACGTTCGGTAATACTGGAACGGCTGAATTTGAGAATCCTTGAACGTTCCATGATTCTCGAATTTGGCTGTTCGAGGATTAACGAATACTGCCTGTGGAAAAACGGAAGTAGTGCGCGTGAGCGCTACCATTTCCTAGGCCCCAAGAGCCATTTACAGTAAGTACCACTGCTATTTAAACCATTATTTTTATTAAAAAATTTTCCCCATTGACTTTAATGGCGGATTCGCAGATTTTTTTAGAAAATCCAAGAATCCTCGTGCGGAACGGATTTTCAGAGGTTCAGCCATCTCTAACAGTGTGATACATCCCCAACACAGACGTCTCTCCAGTTGTCTCTCTATCTCTGTGGCCAAATTAAATGCAACTAAACTGATCATAAGATACAGATACATGTATACTACCTTTCCCAGTTGTAGGGTTTGCCTTAAATCCTCAAGTCTCTGCGCTGAATCCAGCAGAAGTGATTTCATAAAGTAATACGGTGTGAAATTGTTTGCAAGGCGAAGAGCCGTGACCATGTAACCATCTGAAACAATGAGGTACGGTGATCTCGGGTGAAAGGTGATGGAATATCTCTGCCTCATCACGTCGGCCTCTGATGCTGCTGAATCCAGTGAATTATTTGCATTTTGTGAATCCATTACAGAGCAAGGAGATCTAGTTAAAGTAAAGATTCTCATTTGTTTATAACAGCAACATGATGCAGCCTGCTCCTAAGGGCTAGGCCACACATTTAACACTAGATCTGATCACGACTGCAATACAAACGTGCTGTAAAAAGCGCACGCTAGTGTGGCCAATTAGTGTGGTCACACTAGGTGCGCTGCAATGACAAATTTTTTGTACAATCGCATAAGCTCAGACTGCGCAACATTGTGGAATCGCAAGTCAACGCTAACTATTGCACTGGAAACTTGCATGTGCATTTCCGGTGTCATATAGTGCGCTTTGTAGTGTGGCCTTACCCTTAACGAAGTGTAAGGGAGGAAGTAAATCCCTATTAATAAAAGTGGGATACACGCTGAAAAACTAATTTAAAAGAAACTATTCAAATTTATTTTTTCAATACGCACTGATTATTTGTGCGTATTATAATTCTAATAAACGATTAAGATGCATCATTCTACCTTTTAAGCAATAAATACACTGAGATCCAGATCCAGCAGTAAAAAAAATAAAAGGATTTTGGAATAGAAAGTCTATTGTAGCCTATTTTCTATGTGGTGGTCCTTGATCCTTAGCAAAGCCAATTAGGTAGTGACTGAAAGACTTTCCTGCTCTGCTGGATCTCTGCAGATGAAGCACATTAAAAGACAAAAGGGGCCTGTTCAATATGAGGTGCAACATTTTGCCTGTGCTGTTAAATTACTGAAACTAATCACAAGCTATTACATGTTTTAGCACTGCAGTAGGCTGGGTACACACAGTACAGATCAGTGAAAGATGACAGACAGGATCTGCAAGATCCTGACTGCCATCTTTCAAACATCTGCATACACCCAGTCCCGAGCGTTCTCCCTATGAACAGCATAGGGAGAACGCTCAGGACTGTGTGTTTCCATCGGCCACGCTAGACTCCTCTATAGGGAGTCTAGCACGGCTAATGGAAATTTTCAGTCTTTCCCGAACGAGCATTCGGCCGACCCAATCGTCGGCCTCGGGCTCGTTCTGGAAACTAAGGTACACACAGTAACGTTAAACGGTATTGGGGCTTTATCGTTACTGTGTGTACCCAGCTAGTAGACCAATAAATAGGTATATCTGATTGGTTGTTGCAAACGAACAGTACAAGCACATTTTTCTCCAGAATACCCTTTACTGTAGGAGCTGTAAAGCCACAAGTTTTGAATTTTAATCAGCTAAATCCAACATCTGGGCACAGCACAAATTAACTAATGAACTTGGTAACAAAGAGCCAAAGGTGACGGAAAGAATAGGGTAGAGTAGAATTGTACTTACATGTTTGTATTGTGATTAATGTTGGCAGGACAAAACAAGTGAAAGAGGAAAGCTAGAATGAGAAAATGAGTATTGAAAAACAGAATGGAGAAGATACACACACTAAGGGCTGGATAACACCTGCTAATATTTTATATACTGTATACACATATTAATATATTTTATTTACACTATGTATACATTTTAATATATCATATACCGATATGTGCATTATATCCCATTTGCATACAGCTCTATTTAAATCAGCTTAGCACATTGTTCAAAGCAATGTGTCTGAGGTTACCCAGCCCTGCACACATACATAGATAGAGAAACAGGGTCCTTTTCTTAAAGAAAAAGTGTCAATGAAAATGTAGGAACCATCTACTATTTATAGTCTTGCCACAGGAGTGCTCCCACAGCCCCCTGTAATTTATAGTCTACCTGATAGTCATTAAATCTTCCAAAGATATAAGAAAAGGAAAATTTTAAATTGCTGGTAAATAAAAAATAAAATAGGAAGGACTGTCATTAGTTGAAGGGCGAAAAAGTACCACCAATATTTCTGCCCGACCGATTAACATACTGGTTGGCTGGGTCAAAAGATGGGCCAGTGTGTACCTAACTTTAAAGGCACACGCCAGTGACCATTTTTAGCAGTAACTTTTAACTACTCAACTCTGACCATACGGCTCCTCCACTGATCTGTTTTTGTTGGCCAATCGGAATTTGCAAGAGAATTTGACATGCCAGTCAATTTAAAGTGTCACTTTCACTTTAAAAAAGGCCCGTCGCTGAAAGACAACAGACAAAGATGGATAGAAAGTATATAAGAATATAGAGGAGTTTTGTTATCACTTTCCATATCGATTTGAAAATGGAATGTTGGTTGTGCAACTCTAAGGCATTGTCCGCTCCATATTTTAAATGTAGAGAATAAAAATACAAAGAAATGGAAAATAATTGAAAACACTGATCTGCTGCAAGAACAATAATCCATTAACACTATATTACTTTATAAGTAATTCCTAACCAGAGGTAAAGCTGTGTCGACTATACAGTAACTACAAATATATCCTTGTCCTCAATCCACTAGTTTGGACATGTTCAGTTTGGCTCCCCCAAGGAGTAAGAAGGGTGCACAATTAGCATATTAGCAAGGCTGGTAGTAGTGTAAATTTGTACTTTTTTCTCAAACAAACATCTGTGATTTGGAATTACACAGAAACTCAGTTTGTTTCAGTCTGAAAAAAAATGTTAGACAGACAACAAACCTGTATGTGATTAAAGGGTGGAGTGGAATAAACTCTGCCGGTCCAAACTCAACAGAACAACCAAAAGTTGTCAATGTGAGGATCTCCCCTAGTCGAGTCAGTAACATTAAAGCTCCCCGTTTCAACAAACATGCTAGAAAAAGGCTATCTGCACTCCAAGACATGTCTCCAACCCAGTAGGACCTGGAAACAACACAGAGAATTAGTTTCATAAGTTGAAATAGTCAATGCATTATAGGAAAATTAAAGGTATGTCCACCCTTTAAACAAAAAAAATGGTCACTTCTCACTCAGTTACTGCTCCCAATTCCAACCAATATATTTAGCACATTATTAGCTTTATTACTAACCAGATATTTAAGCATAATTATTGCCCCCATTCTGGCAGAGTAAGCCGACTCCTGTCTCCATGCAATCAATCAAGGCAGTGGCTGCTGACATCACAGACAATGATTGACTGGCCTTTCCCCTGATGCTTCCTCTGTACAAACTCAAGTTACAAAGCCTCATTGAGCAGGGAGAAGAGGCAGTAACTCTGTTAGGAAGGGAGAGTACGGGGGAAATACTCAAAAACTCATTGCCCCAAAAACAATAAATTCAGGCAGTAGTTCATAAGTAAACCATGGGATTTGAACTTGTGACTGTCTGTTCCTAAAAACATGACATTTACCAACAATTAACCCAACAATTAAAACAGATACATTTAGAAACTTTATCTTTAGCTAGAAACAATAGCTAGAAATTCTGTGCATAGAGACTGAATCCTGGGGTCAGGGGGCGTGGCTCTTTGAAGCCAAGATGGGCTACGAGTTGTACTGGCAGTAACATGGAAGCCTCCTTTGTTACAGAATCTATTACTTACTTTTCAATGCATAGGCGTTCTGGGGAGAAAAGCTTGCAAATAATAATTTAAAAAATGTAAGTTTAGTTTTCCTTTAAGGGTGTACGTGCCCTTTATACTTTACTTACCTTATCAGTTTTGATGGAAAGTTGCTATCCTTGCTACTACAGCCTCTAAGGTGTCCAGAAATAGTGACAAAATTCATTGAGTTGATGAACAGGATATGAGTGTTCTATAGAATACAGAAAAACATTTAGGGGGGCATATTTAATAGGAGGTGCAACAGCTTGTCTGTACTGTTAATCTGCAGCAACCAATCAAATTGAATTATGTTTTCTGCGTAAACTAGTAAAAAAGGTTTCATCTGATTGGTTGCCGAAAATTAACAGCACAGTCACATTTTTGCACTTATTATCAGACTATGGCACTATTGGGAATACAGTTTTTGTCACCCCGAGACCCCTGTGTTCTTAATCTTGGACTCCGATGTAGTTACGCTGTAAATTATTACTATTTCATACACTTTACAATGTATTACATAAAAGTCATGATAGAAATAAATAATTCCTTGGTGCTGTACAGAAATATATTGGCTCATCTCTGACTGTGATGGGTCCCAGCACACAGCTTTAGAAACCATGCTTTATTCTTTTAATTAAGGGGCCTAACATCCCCCCAGGAGAATCAGTGTTCGGTACCTTAGGGTCCCTTTGGTTCACAGTTATGGCCAAAACAAGACCGTCCCTGGAGAATCTTGCTAACAATGCTCCTCTGGACTTTAATGGTTCACAGGAAGGAACAAGACTTTGAAGAGAACATTTCTGTTGGGCCCAGTGAATGTAATATGGCAACGAACTGAAAGACATTAGAAAATCTGCTTTAGTAATTGTGAGGATCCATTAAAATTTAGTATTAAAAAAATGCTCAAGAACAGTTATTCCAGTATAACATTTCAGACCTAGGGTTCAATAGTAAATACACAAACATGGTCCATCTTTAAATCAGGAAGGGATGGGAAATTTTGAATGCAACGTCAGGACTTTCTGACATCAGAATCACACATCACATAATCCAATATCCAAAGAAAGATTACCTTAAGTCCCTTTGGTCATTTT
This sequence comes from Hymenochirus boettgeri, assembly GCA_019447015.1. Classification (NCBI taxonomy): domain Eukaryota; kingdom Metazoa; phylum Chordata; class Amphibia; order Anura; family Pipidae; genus Hymenochirus; species Hymenochirus boettgeri. Next base: position 384,844,650 of record CM033469.1, on the reverse strand, counting down.
TATAAAAGCGTAGAAGTAGAAATGTCATCATTAGCGTCATCCCAGAAAAGTAGGCAAAGGTGCACAGACAGCAATCACCGAGTATCTGCAAAAAAAAAAAGAAATTGGCTTTTAAATGAAAACTATAAGAAAAAACCTCAGCTAGAATACATATTTAATAGAATTGTAGCCTAGATTGGAACTGCCATTACTAGCTTGTGATGTTTCCATGCGACTCCAACATTGTGCCACTTTGACTGATTCAATTGTTGTGCATATGCACCTGAATGCACCCCCCCCCCCCCAAAAAAAATACATGCTTCTTTTACAGTCATGTGCATGCATGTGACATAGTGAACCAGGAGAAAAGTGAGCGAAGCAGCTACTTCACAGTTGGATAGAGATACACAGAAGTATACTGGTTCCAACCTCATTTTTCCTAGCTGAATTCTCCTTTAAACTGCAAGAGCCAATCAAAAAAGCTTTTAATTGACCTACTAAAGTTAGAAAACAGCAGATTGGTTGCTATGGTTTGATAGCATTTAAAATTATATAATTGAAAACATTTTAAGGGCTATACCAACTTTCCAAATCTCCAATACCGAAAAATCCAGAACTGGCACAACTCAATATAAATCTGGACTACTTCACACCAAGAAACAGGACCATAGATGCACAGATACTTATTACAGATAGAATAGCTATAGCCAGAAACTGGAAATCAGACAACATTCCTACCATGGAACAAATAAAAGAACAATTTACAAGAATGCTACCGTATCACACAAGGATACCATGAACAATTTGAACAAAATTGGATAGATGCATTTAAAAGAAATGGCGTCTGTACCTCATTCTGTATAAATATGGCATGGACTGTCGCTTCCTTATCCTTTGTGCTGGGAAACATTGTGGAGTCATGAGACTGAATTCTAGACCATCTACTTAATGGTGGAATTTTTGGAGAAATGGGTTCATTGTGGTTTTCAACATTTTCCCAGAGAAACACTGAACCAGTGAGAGCCACCAGGAGCACTCTCCCGCCATCTCCTGATATATAGACATCCAGCCTTATGGAGGTTTCTACATGAGAAAATAAACAATATACTTAAGCAAATTTATCAGGATCCTATGATAGATGCCTGTGCGATGCCCGATGAAGCAAGTTATTTAAAAAATAATCACATTGTGTTTGTCTTCTAATTAGGCTTGAAAGAGACAAATTACTGTTCTTTCAATTTCCTCTTTTCTTGTATTCCACCCAATTTTTGCACTGTATCTCCTTCATCAGAGACAAACGTGCAAGGTTAGGAATGTGTGAAAGGGTTTCCGAGTTAACTAAAACAGACCTTAGACTGTACACTCATATAGGGCTATGTACGGAGAGCAGTTAACACTTTCAATTTCCCCTTCTCAGTGCATTGCAAACAGATTCCATCTTAAAGAGACGTTATCGGCTGGGTTCATTGCTTGCGGCAGTTGCGGGACACAGTTTTTCGTAATGCCACAAATGGCGTTAGTTAACCCTTGGTACATCGATTAACGTAACGTTAAAACACAAAAAGCCGATATGTACTGAAAGCCGAATGGCCTTTTCGGTCTAAAAGTCGCGTTAACCCATGTACCAAGGGTTAACATGACTTTGAGACACAACTAATGGCTCTTTAAGACAGAAAGTTTAACGCCAGCAGATAGCTGGCGTTAAAGTTTCAGAAAGGAAAAACCCCATTCGATATGCACTGAGAGCTGTTATCAGCTCAATGCATTGCCTAGTGGAGGCAATAGAGAGCAATAACAGCTCTTGGTACATAGCCCTGAATGTCTCTCAGTACATAGCCCTGATAGACTTTAAAGGATATGTGCCGTAGGTGCAATCAACACTGATTATCTGTCCCTTGATTGCATTCATCTGTGTCAAAAACCTAATCAGCGCTGATTACCATTGCATTCAGCTGTGTTACAGCCCTAATCAGCACTGATTAGCTATCTCTTAACTGCATTCAGCTGTGTTACAGCCCTAATCAGCACTGATTATCTATCTCTTGATTGCATTCAGCTGTGTCACAGCCCTATCTTGCCTCATTACCTGGTCTTGATTGGCATTCAGCTGTGTACGCTAATCAGCACTGATTATCTATCTCTTGATTGCATTCAGCTGTGTCACAGCCCTAATCTGTGCTCATTACCTGTGTCTTGATTGCATTCAGCTGTGTTACAGACACGTTTTAAAACTCACAGCACACACAGACACTCACATTAATAGAGATTTAAAAAGACAAATTCAAACTAAATACTTAAACTTTCCCTTTCTAGTAGCACTTTTGTTGTGACACTGTCAGTAAAGAGCAAGTTATAATTAAAGGTCATAATTGTGTAGTTTTAAAGTTTCGTGTGGATCTAGGGGCCTGTCCATTAATGTTAACACTTGGCTTTACGCTCAATATATTTACACATTAATACAATACAATAAGCTTTTCTCTGCTATCACATGGTTAAAAGTTTTGCTTGATAGAAACATTTTCCTTTAGCAGACTGACATATTAGCAAGTGATTTACAAATATACATATCTGGATCTATGAATATACCACAATAAGTAACTTGTCAGTTTACAGATTGGTAGACACACATAGAGTAAAGATAACGAAAAGAAATTAACAGAACCAATTTACCTTGTGCAGCTGCAACCAGCTGGGATATCTCTTCATTAGCTGGGATTGATACCAGATTATCCAGATCTTTATTCCAGATAAATAAGTCTCCCGTTAGAAGTAACATCACCACAAACCCCCCTGTAAAAAAACAACACACGGAGGATATTTATTTATAAAATGTGTCCATATGGTAAAGAAATATTTGACCGACCACTGCAGCCATTATGTTGGGTTGACACATAGGTTGTGACATTTGATTTGGTTGAATTATTAGCCCCTGTGTAACCAGTTTTAATCTGCTAAACCCAATTAGTGGAAACCACTTATCCATCATCCAAAAACCTGTATAGTCAGATTATAGACAAAAAAAAGTGCAGTACAGAGAAGTCAGTGTTAAGAACTTTACCATTCAGTGAAGTGCCAATCGCCACAACGCCGCTCCTCTTTAGGAAAGTCTGCAGGCGGGAAGGAGCTTTCTTTACTCTTCCTGTTCGGAGATTAACCTCATTCAAAGTCTTTTCATCAATTATGTAGACTGCTTCTTTTTGCTAATAGGCACACACACAAACAAAAAATGAATCAAGTTTACAGGTTTAGGCTAGGAACACACACACATGGATTTTTACTTGGCAACAGCGATAGAAGCTGGTCGATTTACGAATCCCTGTATAGAATCCAATGTATTTGCACAAGTCATCGGAAAGATACAATAAAATCAGACTAAAGCTAGGTACACACACTAGCGATAAAGCCCCGATACTGTTGGATTCATCTGTATCTGGGCTTTATCGCTAATGTGTGTGGCGGTTTTCCTGAACGAGCGTGTGGCCGCCGAACGTTCCCGTCGGCCAAGTGGTCGTTCGGGAAAAAACTAAAAACTTCCCTCGGCCGCACTAGACTCCCTATAGAGGAGTCTGATGCGGCAGAGGTAAACACACAGTCCCAAGAGTTCTCTTGCCTGTGTGTACCCAGCCTTAGTCGTTATTGACCAATGTCTGTCAAACTTTTGTCCAAATCTGACAAAAGTTTGCACATGTCCAGAAATTTTGTTCACTTAAAAGGGTTTTCAATGGTCCCCACAATCAGTCACACCTAAATGTCAGCTGTGGTAGTTTTGAAAAATAAGTCCAAAAAGTGTGTACCAGTTCAAAGACAAATCTAGGATACAAATCTTTTTATGGAGCTAGTCTCCAGTACATCAATAGAAATTCTCCTACAAAGCTATGAGTAAATTTCACTGGCTACTTGGTTCCTGGGGATAATTTTTTTGGTACTGCAGACACCACAATAGGGAACTCACTCCCTTTTAAGTGATTTTATGTGCACAATGTTTCGGGGTTCTCCCCCTTCGTCAACCCTGATTTACACTGTAAGTTAATACCTGCTATCTGTATCATAAATCCAGAAAAATGGATTATAGTTTATAACACATTTGCATATTGAAGCAGCTCTAAGTACAGTTAATGGGTCCCTAAACTTTTTTACCGGCACAGCAAACCACAGGCTTTATCCATAATTTTGCACTGGTTATCATATTAATCTTCTATAGCCAATTATAAAATACCATTAGTGGATATATATTAAGTTACCAGATCAGAACCTCTGTATGGTTTATGGTCCAGGGACCAGAAGCACAAATATGCTAATTAACTTCATGACTGGCAGGTCCTCCCCCTGTACAATAGAAACCTAGAAATATAATATCTATATCTACAAAGCTGATGAATGGATTTTAAAAAGCAGGTTTGAGAATATGGAAAAATATACTTTAAATGTGACTTTTCTAAATATTTTAATTTGCCTTTAAATCTTACCCTTTCTTAAATGTTGAATTTAAAGAGACCAAAGTTCATTTGATTTCTTTTCAGACTTACTTTTCCCAGCCAACAGAGCCTTGGGGAAGGTTTCTTCCTCTTGATGTTTGTAGATACAAGAACCTCGAGGGACACTTCCATGGTTACTGAACTAGATCCCTACACATCCAAAACGCTGGTAAACTAGATAATACTGCGTCTAGGTAGAAGAAAAAAACGTGCACACACTGATTAATATTATTAAAAAATAGAAAAAGGAAACTGTCCAGTGCATTCAAACGAGGGTTCTAGGAGCTGGGTAAGAAATCACTGGGTTTCACCTGATGACTTCTGGGAAAAGAATATTGTTACAAATATTAGTACTTAGAAATCATATACCTTTAAATGAAAAGAAAACAGACGGTAGGTAGACTTGCACCTACCCCACCTGGGAATTATAGATTCTGGGGATAGGGGGTTGTTTTGAGGGTTTAAATAGGACATTTGATTTGACCTGCAACTGTTTAATCCTGTGTTAAATCTTAAAGGACATTTATAGTCCTATCCCCCCACCCCCTTTAAAAAAAGCCAATAAAAGTACCCAGGGTGGGGACCAAAACCACTAGGTCCCCACCCTTGAGTTTAACTTGAAAACATGCACCACTGCATAGAAGTTATACAGTCCTGCATCCCGTATGTTACCCTATTTGCGGATTGGGGTTTGGTCAACCACAGTGTGTTTGAATTGGTTGGGTCCGGATACAGGTAGAAAACCGTGTGTGCGGTTCTTGTCAGGTAGCAGGTTGGGTTGCGTATCAGGTCAGGTGTGGTTATGGAACCTACTAGCAAAGCAGGCGTGGGTCCTGAAAATTTAGACCTGCACAGGATTGTAGTTAAAGTTAAGATAAACCTAGTCCTGCCTCCCAGCTTGTGCAACTTGGGAACATGCAATTCTAGCAAAGTGTGCAATCCCGGTAGGCCAAGCTCCAGGCTGGCCGGTGATAATAATGAAGCCAGGTATCAGAAGTTCAAAGCAGTGGTGCAGGAGTTGTAAGGGTTAGGGCTCCAGGCAAATTTTCCGCTAGGTTAGCCCAAGGGTAATCTAGATGAACATTCATGCTAGGCACAGCATCTAAACTATCTATTAAGGCTAGGATATAGAAATATCTATTAAAGGAACTGTAAACTTAAAGAACGCTTATTCTCACCTCCCTCCTGGCACTCCACTCGCAGGTCCTTCTGAACTGACAGCCGCACTGTCCTGCTCTCCCGATTGCGCGCCTATCTTTTGTATTGGCGCGCATGTGCCAAAGATAGGCGCGTGGTCGGGAGACAGGGGCAACGTGGCTGTCAGATCAGAAGGAGCGAGTGGAGCGCCAGGTAAGGAGCACCGATGTTGCCTATCAGGCATGTTGAAAAAAATGTAAACAAATGTATGATCGGATTGGCTGACGTAAAAACAAAAATTCAATTGGCCCAATACAAAAAAAAATATGTAAGATTGACAAACAATCGTCCATATGCGATTCGCCGATCATACGATATCAGAATATTCCACATATCGTATGAACGTGATTGTTTTGTCTTTGTCCACCATAAGACCATTGTCTGTAGGTCTGTACATATTGATGATACTAGTCAAATCCCGTCATAGAGTCATGAGAGAAATACAGACAGATGATGGAAAGACACAAAGACAAATAATAGTACAGACCGATAATAGGACGTACAGACAGATATAATAGGACAGACATACAATAGAAAAATACAAATAGATATCATAGGGACAGACAGACAAGAGAAAGATATAATAAACAGACAGACATAATAGGACATAGATATAATAGGCCAGACAGATAGGGCCAAACAGACAGATAATGGGATAGACAAGCAGATTAGGCCAGACAGATATAAAGACAGACAGACAGATAGATAATGGGAAGACAGACTGATACAGGACAGACAGATATTGTAGAACCGTTATTGGGACAGACAGATATAAGAGACAGACAGGCTGATAACAGGACAGAAAAATATAATAGGACAGATAATGGGACAGACGATACAGGACAGACAGAAACAATAGGACAGCACACAGATATAATAGGACAACAGACAGACAACAGGCATAATAGGACAGACATACAGATATAATAGAACAGACAGACAGAGATAATAGGACAGATAGACAGGTATAATGGACAGACAGATAGATATAAATAAGACAGACAAAGGTATAATAGGACAGCAAACAGTTATAAAAGGCAGACGAGAGATAAGAGGGCAGCAGAGAGATAATTGGACAGACAGAGAGATAATAGACAGAAGAGAGGTATAAAGGAAACAGGTTAATAGGGCAGACCGACTGTTAATAGGACAACAGACTGATAATAGGACAGAGATAATAGGACAGACAGACATAATAGACAACGACAGAGGATAATAGGACAGACAGAGATAATAGACAGACGAGAGATAATAAGACAACAGAGAGATAATAAGACAGACAGAGAGATAATAAGACAGACAGGTATAATAGACAGACAGAGAGATAATAGGACAGACAGTATAATAGGACAGACAGACAGGTGGTATAATAGGACAGACGTATAATAGGAAAGCCAGACAGATCTAATAGGACAGACAGTATAATAGACGAACAGACTGTTAATAGGACAGACAGACTTTACATGACAGGAGATATATGACAGACAGACAAGATAATAGGACAGACAGAGATAATGACAACAGAGATAATAGGACAGACAGAGAATAATAGGACAGGCAGAAATAATAGGACAGACAGACAGATATAATAGGACAGACAGGCTGATATAAATGGACAGACGTCCAGATATCATAGGACAGACATACAGAGATACAGGACAGACAGACAGGTTATTAGGACAGAAGAGAGATAATAGGACAGACAGACAGGTATAATAGGACAGACAGACAGATAATAGGAAAGGATGCACCTGAGGAAGGGGACACTCCCCGAAACGTTGTGCACGCATGTCACTGAATAAACAAGTACAAACTATAAGATAATAACTGCTGGTGGTTAGCAGTAAAGAGGAGCAGCACCTATAATAAGAAAGGAGTGCAGACAGACAGAGATAAGAGAGACAGACAGACATAATAGAAACAACAGACGAAAGATAATAGGACAGACAGATAGGTATTAGGACAGGCAGAGAGATAATAGGACAGACAGAGAGATAATAGGACAGACAGAGAGATAATAGGAAAGACAGATAGATAATAGGACGACAGAGAGATAATAGGACAGACAGAGAGATAATAAGACAGACAGAGAGATAAATAATAAAGAGCAAAGACAACAGATAATAGGACAGACAGAAGATAATAGGACAGACAAGATATAATAGGACAGACAGACAGGTAGGTATAATAGGACAGACAGGTATATAGGAACAGCAGACAGATCTAATAGGACAGACAGACTGTTAATAGGACAGACATGTTAATAGACAAGATAATAGGACAGACAGACAGAGATAATAGGACAGACAGCGAATAATAGACAAGACAGAGAGATAATAGGACAGACAGAGAGATATAATAGGACAGCAGAGAGATAATAGGACAGACAGACAGATATAATAGGACAGACGGTATATAATGGACAGACGTGCAGATATCATAGGACAGACATACAGAGATAGCAGGACAGACAGACAGGTATATTAGGACAGAAAGAGAGATAATAGGACAGACAGACAGGTATAATAGGACAGACAGACAGATAATAGGAAAGGATGCACCTGAGGAAGGGGACACTCCCCGAAACGTTGTGCACGCATGTCACTGAATAAACAAGTACAAACTATAAGATAATAACTGCTGGTGGTTAGCAGTAAAGAGGAGCAGCACCTATAATAAGAAAGGAGTGCAGACAGACAGAGATAAGAGAGACAGACATACATAATAGGAACAACAGACAGAAAGATCATAGGACAGACAGATAGGTATAATAGGACAGGCGAGAGATAATAGGACAGACAGAGAGATAATAGGACAGACAGAGAGATAATAGGAAAACAGAGACTATAGGACGACAGAAAGTATAATAGGACAGACAGAGATAATAAGACAGACAGACATAATAATAGGACAGGCAGAGAGATAATAGGACAGACAGACAGATATAATAGGACAGACAGAAGGTTAATAGGACAGACAGAGATATATATAATACGAAGACAGAGAGATAATAGGACTACAGAGATAATAGGACAGACAGACAGGTATAGATAGGACAGGCAGAGAGATAATAGGACAGACACAGATATAATAGGACAGACAGACGATACTAATATACAGACAGGTATAATACGACAGACAGACAGAGATAATAGGACATACAGAGATAATAGACAGGCAGAGAGATAATAGGCAGAGAGAATACAGGAAAGACAGAGATAATAGGAAAGACAGACAGATATATAGGACAGACAGAGATAATAGACAGACAGACATGTATAAACGAACAGAGAGATAATAGGACAGACAGACAGGTATAATAGGACAGACAGAGAGATGATAGGACAGACAGAGTGATGATAGGACAGACAGAGTGATGATAGGACAGACAGAGAGATAATAGGACAGACAGAGTGATGATAGGACAGACAGAGTGATGATAGGACAGACAGAGAGATAATAGGACAGACAGAGAGATAATAGGACAGACAGAGTGATGATAGGACAGACAGAGTGATGATAGGACAGACAGAGTGATGATAGGACGGACAGAGTGATATAGACGGACAGAGTGAGAAGGACGGACAGAGTGATGATAGGACGGACAGGATATAGGACGGACAGAGATGATAGGATAAGGAGAAGGAGCGACAAGTGATGATAGGACGGACAGAGTGATGATAGGACAGACAGATGATAATAGACGACTAGTGATATAGACGACAGATGATGATAGACGGACAGGTGATGATAGACGGACAAGTAGATAGGACAGACAGAGTGATGATAGGACGGACAGAGAGATGATAGGAGGACAGAGAGATGATAGGACGGACAGAGTGATGATAGGACGGACAGAGTGATGATAGGACAGACAGAGTGATAAAGGATAGACAGAGTGATGATAGGACGGACAGAGTGATGATAGGACGGACAGAGTGATGATAGGACGTGACAGACAGACAGAGATAATAGGACAGACATATATAATAGGACAGATAGAGATAATAGGATAGACAGATAATAGGACAGACAGACAAATATAATAGGGACAGATAGTAGGATAACAGGACAGACAGATATAATGGGGACACAGAGAGATATAGACAGAAAGAGAGATAATAGGACAGACAGATATAATAGGACAGCCAGACATAATATGACAGACAAGACTGATATTAGGACAGACAAACTGATAATAGGACAGCAGATATAATAAGACAGACAGACTGATAAAAGACAGCCAGATATAATATGACAGACAGTACTGTAATAGGACAGATAGATATAATAAGACACTGATAGATAATAGGACAGACAGACTGATAATAAGACAGACAGACTGATAATAGACAGACAGACTGATATAAGACAGACAGACTGATAATAAGACAGACAGATATAATAAAACAGACAGACTGATAATAGGACAGACAGATATAATAAGACAGACAGACAGACAGACGACTGATAATAGGACAGATAGATATAATAAGACACTGATAGATAATAGGACAGACAGACTGATAATAAGACAGACAGACTGATAATAGGACAGACAGATTTAATAAGACAGACAGACCGATAATAGGACAGACAGACAAAAGAAAATAAGACAGAAGACAGACAGATATAATAAGACAGAGACAGACAGATATAATAAGACAGACAGACTGATAATAGGACAGACAGATATAAAAAAAACAGAGACAGATATAATAAGAAAGACAGACAATGTAATAGGACAGAGACTGATAATAGGACAGACGATTAATAAGCAGACAGACAGAGACTGATAATAACAGACAGACTGATAAGACAGACAGACAGATATAATAAAACTGACAGACTGATAATAGACAGACAGATATAATAAGACAGACACAGACTGATAATAGGACAGACAGACAAATATAATAAGACAGACAGCACAGATATAATAGGACAGAGACAGTGATAATAGGACAGACAGATATAATAAGACAGACAGAGACTGATAATAGGACAGACAGATATAATAAGACAGACAGACAGAGACTGATAATAAGACAGACAGACAGATATAATAAAACAGACAGACTGATAATAGGACAGACAGATATAATAAGACAGACAGACAGAGACTGATAATAAGACAGGCAGATATAATAAGGGACAGGGGACAGACTTATAATAGGACAGACAGATATAATAGGACAGCCAGCCTGATATTAGGACCAGAACGATACTAATAAGACAGACAGACTGATAATAGGACAGATAGATATAATAAGACAGACAGATTGATAATAGGACAGATATAATAATACATTGATAATAGGACAGACTGACTGATTTAATAAAACAGACAGAGAGACTGATAATAAGACAGACAGACTGATAAGACAGACAGATATAATAAAACAGAGACTGATAATAGTACAGACAGATATAATAAGACAGACAGACAGACTGATAATAGGACAGAAAGATATAATAAGACAGACAGACCGATAATAAGACAGACAGATATAATAGGACAGACAGACTGATAATAGGACAGACAGATATAATAAGACAGACAGACAGATATAATAGGACAGACAGCCTGATAATAGCCCAGACAGATATAAAAAGACAGACAGACAAATATAATAAGACAGACAGAAATAATAGGACAGAGACTGATAACAGGACAGACAGGTATAATATGACAGACAGACTGATAATAGGACAGACATATATAATAGGACAAACAGACTGATAATAGGACAGACAGACTGATAATAGGACAGACAGGCTGATAATAAGACAGGCAGATATAATAAGACAAACAGATATAATAAGACAAACAGATATAATAAGACAGACAGGGATATAATAGGGTAGGTAATAGGAGGATATGACATTTACCCCCATGTGCCGGTAGAAGACACATTAAATCCCATCATTGTGACCTCCATTCCCTCCCAGAGCCCGGGAACCAGCGCGCCACCATCGGACCTCAAGGGGCAGACCAGGGCCTGGTGTGGGGACCATCAGCAGGACGCACCGACCTGGGCGGAGCTACGGGATATCCCGCCCATAGCATTCACCAGCCTGGTAACAGTAACATGGAGACGTGGGCGGGTGATGGGCGTGGTACTCCCAGGAAGCCGTGACATTTTGGGCCAATTAGGGAGCTAGGAATTATGCATACAGAACCCAAGGAAAACAGTGATTGGCTGCCAGTATGAAATGGGCGGGGATAATATGTAGCGCACTGAGGGTTGGTTTGAAAAGGAAGCGATTTTATTGCTGGGGCGAGGGGCTGTGATATTCTGTCAGTACTATAACTACCGTACTCTGTGGAGGGCCATAGTGAGATGATCCATGGTTATCTCATCATAACCTGTACACATGTCTGCTGGCTGGGTTTAGGACTGTGTATGTACTATATGTGCACGTGTGTGTGTGTGTCTATGTGTGTACAATATGTTCACGTGTGTGTACTATATGTGCGCGTGTGTGTACTATGTGTGCACGTGTGTGTGCACTACATGTGCACATGTGTACGATATGTGCGCGCGTGTTTACAATATGTGCGCGCGTGTGAGTGTACTATATGAGCACGTGTGTGTGTACTATATGAGCACGTGTGTGTACTATATGTGCACGTGTGTGTACTATATGTGCACGTGTGTGTACTATATGTGCACGTGTGTATGTATTATATGTGCACGTGTGTATGTATTATATGCAGGTACGCCACTCCTCCCACAACCGAGACGAGACTTTAAAGGGCATGTAAAGTCACCCTCACAGTTTTCCAACTGACGACAATATACAACACTATAATTCACCCTTGCCTAGTCTGCATTGTTTTTCTCTCAAATTTGGCCCCATGTCTGCATTCTCCTTCTAAAGTCATCTGTGATTACAGTGCGCGGGGCTGTCAATCAAGCCTTTGGTAATTATATGCAGAACCCCACCCACTGACCAGTGAAGTGAGTTGCATATCCAATGTAAATAAACATAACCTTCAGACAGCAGAAAGACACATTCACAAGTATTGTGTTAAACTCTTGTGCCACACTACTTGTTATAGGTAATTTATTTATTATTTTCCTTCTTCCTCTTTTCCCTCTTCCTCCTTCATTGCCAGTGGCGTAACTAGGAATCACTGGGCCCCAAACAAAACTATGATGGGGGCCTTATTACTTTATCCACAGTGGTTTTCTGGGAGGAGGCTGTATCTGTCATAGGAAACACAAGAAGATGGGGCTCCCTTGCGGTAGCTCCTCTTGCTTCTCTGGTGGTTATGCCCCTGTCCATTACCTAGCTAAGCAATCCACTGAAGCGTTTCCATGGCGAATTTCAGGAATTTTTTTTACATTGACTATTAAAGGGCATGTCCACCCTGAAATTTAACTTTTGATATGCGGTAGGGCATGCTCCCCCAGCCCCAACCGCATTAATATAATTGTTAGAAAGTCCCCCGATTCTTACTTACCTGCCCTCTCTCCTCCGCTGCAGTGTTCAGGCCCTCTGCTTGCATGGAATTGAAAGCAGGGGGCGGGACCGGCAGCCGCGTCCGTGATTGGCTGAGAGGCAGGGAGGGCTGCACTGAGCATGCCTTAACCTTGATGAGGTTGAGGAAGTCTCAGGCACAGCATGAGTCACACACTGCTCCTACACAGCAGTTTCCTGGACTTTGGAGGGGCACAGCAGGGGAACTATTTTGAGCAGGAATGTAAGGTAAGGATTGTTTTAAACTACTTGATGTGGCCAGTAAGGGGTTAAATTTTAGTTTTGGGGGTGGACATGCCCTTTAAAAGCACAAGGCTCAAATGTGGATAATTCAAGATTTTAGGTACATACTCCTACTGACCTACCCTTTTATTCCCTGTGGCAGCGATACTAAAGGGTAACTATAGTCAAAAAATAAAATCTTGATCAATAATCAAAATTAGTTTTCCCCCCAAGCAGGGGCATAACTAGAACTCGGTGTGGATGGGGCCCCCACACCACTCTCTGTCTATCTATCATCTATCTGTATATCTCTCTGTCTATCTCTCTCTATCATCTATCTATCATCGATCTATCTCTAAATATTTATCACTCTATCTATCTATCTGCTACCTACCTATCTATCATCTATCTGTCTATCTATCATCTATCTATCTATAATATATCTGTCTATTATCTATCATCTATCTATCTATCTATCATCTATCTATCTGTCTATTATCTATCTATCTATATATTGTCTATGTTATCTATCTGTCTATCTCTATCTATCGTCTATTCTATCTATCATCATTCTTGTCTATTATCTATCTATACTATCACTGTTACCTACCTATCTATCTATCTATCTAATCTATCACTGCTACCTCATCTATCTGTCTTTATCTATCTATATATCATCCATCTAGCTAGCTAGCTATCTGTCACTGCTATCTATCTATATAATCCCATATGCAGCCATTTTTACATCCATAATCTCATATGTAGCCCTTGTACATCCATAATCCCATATGCAGCATTTACATCCATAATCCCATATGTAGCCCTTGTACATTCCATATATCCCATATGCAGCCATTGTACCTCCATAATCCCATATGTAGCCCTTGTACATCCATAATCCCATATGTAGGCATTGTACATCCATAATCCCATATGTGCCCTTTGTACATCCATATCCCATAGTAGCGCCTTGTAATCCATAACCCATATGTAGCCCTTGTACATCCATAATCCCATATGTAGCCCTTGTTACATCCATAATCCCATATGTAGCCCTTTACATCCATAATCCCATATGTAGGCATTGTACATCTATAATCTCATATGTAGTCATTGTACATCCATAATCCAATATGTAGCCTGTACATCCATATCCCATATGTAGGCATTGTACATCCATAATCCAATATGCAGCCTCCCCATCATATTCCCATGTAGGCATTGTACATCCATAATCCCATATGTAGGCATGTACATCCAATAATCGAATATGTAGCCCGGTACATACATAATCCCATATGTAGCTTGTACTCCATATCCATATTATGCCCATAATTTGTAGCCCTGTACATCCATAATCCCATATGTAGCCCTTGTACATCCATAATCCCATATGTAGCCCTTGTACATCCATAATCCCATATGTAGCCCTTGTACACTTACATACCTACCTTACTCATACAGACTGCTATTGTTTATTATAATGCATTTCTTTTTTGCTCTGTATTTAAATTTAACAGTTTTACCTTTTTTTATGGTTGAATGGGATGTTGGCCCACCGGGGGATTCCCCTGTAGCCGTGGCCAGTCTGACACTAAATTTATATAACATTCTATGTACATCTAAAAACATAACATTCTGTGTAACAGTCTATAACAATAACATTCTATGTAACAGTCTATATAACAATAACAATCTATGTAACTCTATGAACATACTTAACATAGTAACAATAACAATCTATGTAACATTTCTATGTAACAATCTATATAACAATGACAATCTATATACACTTCTATGTAACATCTATATAACAATGACCATATATAACATTCTATGTAACATTCTAGTAAAAGTCAGTAACATTCTTGTAACAGTCTATATAACAATTTATGTAAATTCTATGTAACAATCTATACAACAATAACAACCTATACAGTGTCGCTTGGCTTGTTGGGGCCCACCAGATATCTAAGAACCAGTGCCCTCAAGATTAGTTAAGGGACCCACCTAAATTTCATCATATCTATTATCACTCCTGACATACCTACCTTACTCATACAGACTGCTATTGTTTTATAATATATCTGTTTATTCAATAGATCAACTGACTTGAAATGTAGGTTCTGAAGAACGTCCAGTTGATTCTAATTGAATACACAGATATACCATGACCTGGATGAATGAGAACCGGACAGAGACTGATAATAGGACAGACAGATATAATAAGACAGACAGACAGAGACTGATAATAAGACAGACAGACAGATATAATAAAACAGACAGACTGATAATAGGACAGACAGATATAATAAGACAGACAGACAGACAGACTGATAATAGGACAGATAGATATAATAAGACAGACAGATTGATAATAGGACAGATATAATAATACATTGATAATAGGACAGACTGACTGATTTAATAAAACAGACAGAGAGACTGATAATAAGACAGACAGACTGATAAGACAGACAGATATAATAGGACAGAGACTGATAATAGGACAGACAGATATAATAAGACAGACAGACTGATAATAGGACAGACAGATATAATAGGACAGACAGACCGATAATAAGACAGACAGATATAATAGGACAGACAGACTGATAATAGGACAGATAGATATAATAAGACAGACAGACCGATATAATAAGACAGACAGCCTGATAATAGCCCAGACAGATATAAAAAGACAGACAGACAAATATAATAAGACAGACAGAAATAATAGGACAGAGACTGATAACAGGACAGACAGGTATAATATGACAGACAGACTGATAATAGGACAGACATATATAATAGGACAAACAGACTGATAATAGGACAGACAGACTGATAATAGGACAGACAGGCTGATAATAAGACAGGCAGATATAATAAGACAAACAGATATAATAAGACAAACAGATATAATAAGACAGACAGGGATATAATAGGGTAGGTAATAGGAGGATATGACATTTACCCCCATGTGCCGGTAGAAGACACATTAAATCCCATCATTGTGACCTCCATTCCCTCCCAGAGCCCGGGAACCAGCGCGCCACCATCGGACCTCAAGGGGCAGACCAGGGCCTGGTGTGGGGACCATCAGCAGGACGCACCGACCTGGGCGGAGCTACGGGATATCCCGCCCATAGCATTCACCAGCCTGGTAACAGTAACATGGAGACGTGGGCGGGTGATGGGCGTGGTACTCCCAGGAAGCCGTGACATTTTGGGCCAATTAGGGAGCTAGGAATTATGCATACAGAACCCAAGGAAAACAGTGATTGGCTGCCAGTATGAAATGGGCGGGGATAATATGTAGCGCACTGAGGGTTGGTTTGAAAAGGAAGCGATTTTATTGCTGGGGCGAGGGGCTGTGATATTCTGTCAGTACTATAACTACCGTACTCTGTGGAGGGCCATAGTGAGATGATCCATGGTTATCTCATCATAACCTGTACACATGTCTGCTGGCTGGGTTTAGGACTGTGTATGTACTATATGTGCACGTGTGTGTGTGTGTCTATGTGTGTACAATATGTTCACGTGTGTGTACTATATGTGCGCGTGTGTGTACTATGTGTGCACGTGTGTGTGCACTACATGTGCACATGTGTACGATATGTGCGCGCGTGTTTACAATATGTGCGCGCGTGTGAGTGTACTATATGAGCACGTGTGTGTACTATATGTGCACGTGTGTGTACTATATGTGCACGTGTGTGTACTATATGTGCACGTGTGTGTACTATATGTGCACGTGTGTATGTATTATATGTGCACGTGTGTATGTATTATATGCAGGTACGCCACTCCTCCCGCAACCGAGACGAGACTTTAAAGGGCATGTAAAGTCACCCTCACAGTTTTCCAACTGACGACAATATACAACACTATAATTCACCCTTGCCTAGTCTGCATTGTTTTTCTCTCAAATTTGGCCCCATGTCTGCATTCTCCTTCTAAAGTCATCTGTGATTACAGTGCGCGGGGCTGTCAATCAAGCCTTTGGTAATTATATGCAGAACCCCACCCACTGACGAGTGAAGTGAGTTGCATATTCAATGTAAATAAACATAACCTTCAGACAGCAGAAAGACACATTCACA